>CM064512.1:58986590-59156590 GCA_032716605.1 Paralithodes platypus | reverse complement strand
ACTTATTTTAACATGGAATATAGGTTATATTACATCCTAAATGAAATTTAAAAAATCTGTGAAAATTCTTGGGTTGTTTATATAATAGAAGTTACTGTGGGACAGTAATATGTTGAAGGGGAAGCTCTGCCCCCTCTAAACACCCGTCACTTATGTCATCATAATCTATTGTACTTCATAGGGGGTCCAATTAAGGAGAAAGTGAATTAACAGACGAAATTAGGCCGCAAATTACTATAACATAGCGGGCCGCCGTTTATGGGAGACTTTTTAGGTAAAAATG
This sequence comes from Paralithodes platypus, assembly GCA_032716605.1. NCBI lineage: Eukaryota > Metazoa > Arthropoda > Malacostraca > Decapoda > Lithodidae > Paralithodes > Paralithodes platypus. The sequence continues at coordinate 59,156,307 of CM064512.1, read as the reverse complement.
TATCTATGTTCCCGTTTTCCTATCCTCAAGTAACCTATTAAGAACTAGTCTGGGGACTGGTTATAATTTGTAGGATGTTTAATTGAAGTGTGGATATCAGTATTTACTGAGAAATAACAGTCTTAAAATGCGCTATTGACAGATTGAGGAATGAAGAGATACGTAGGAGAGTGGGGCAGCAAGAACATTTGTCAGCCAGAGTGGACAGAAGGGTGCTGAGCTGGTATGGTCATGTTGAACGAATGGGAGATGAAAGGCTTACAAAGAGAATATGTGAGTCAGGTACAAGGGGAGATAGAAGGGCAGGAAGACCCCCATTGAGATGGAGAGACTGTGTAAGAAAGGCTTTGGATGATAGAGGAATGACTATAGATCAGGCAGGGGAAGTGGTGGTGGACAGGAGTGAATGGAGAATGCTTGTGAATAGTTGAGTGAACACGTGGTCATTTGGAGTAAGGGGTCGGGCGCAAGTTGGACTAGATAATAGTCCATCAGGCGCCTGGCCCGGGGAGACGATTAATATGAAGGGTGTGCCTGGAAGTGTGGTGGGAGGGCTTGTGGCTTTGGCTCCGCTGCATGTCTGCCTGCCGAGATCGGAACCTCTCCGGGTGGTCAGGGGCCGGGGGAGTGCTGGAGCGACCTTGGTAACCCTGGTCTCTGGGTCTTCTCCTGGGTGACCTGGATGTGTGAGTGTTTGTGTTTTTTATCTGTGTTTATTTTTTGTTTTATGTTGTTTTTCCTGTTCTTGCTCTGTCTTGAGTCGGCTACCCCCAAAATGGGGATTGGGCCTGAGCATATAGATAGATAGATAGAAAATGCGCTATGTTTTACGGGAGGGTCTGTACGCCGCCACATACCTTACCCCCTGCACATGAGCGGCCCCGCCCACTGCCCAAAATGTACAAATATTATATTAGATTAGATTAACCTAACCTAACCTAACCCTAATATAATATAACATAACATAAAAATGTTGCCTGAACTAGTCATTGTTTACCTGGGAAAGAGGGCAGGGACCCTGGGTGACCCATAGCACATTTTAAGACTGTTATTTCTCAGTAAATACTGATTTCCGCACTTCAATTAAACATCCTACAAGTTCTGATCAGTCCCCTGAACAGTTTTTAATAGGTTACTTGAGGATATTTTAACGGGACCATAGGTAAACATATATCAATTGTTCTTTCCTCTCACATACACATTACGCTATTCAATGTGCAGTTGGGCATGAGTACATGATTAGATTGATATCCAGTATTCGATAAAAGGATATTAATCGTATTTATGTACTTAACCTTTAACTGACTTAATTGGTGGGATATTTAGATAATATTCTAAATAAAGCCAAAACACAACACTCAAATTCAAAAGTAACAACAAAATCCTTAATAGTTATTCTTGGTACCAAGTAATATAGAATCTCTTTCAGAACATATTGGTAATGTCATACATTGTTTTACCTGTAATTTTACAATAATATACCCAAGGTACGAAAGGAAATTAACATAACATCGCCATAAAATCCTGAACCAGAAAATGTCAAACAATACAACAGCCTCAAAACAAGTTATGTATCTGTACCTTAGGCTGGACACCCGGGAACTGTAGCGAGGAGAAGCGAGACACAACCTACCCTTACCAACGATCACAGGTAACTGGCTCGGGGAGATGATTCGATGAATGCAAGTGGTGGTTGTGGATGGAGGGAGAGGGGGAGGGGGAGGGGCAGGGGAGGAAACTAGGGGAGGAGAGGGACGAGGCAGAGGAAGGTACCAGTAGTTATCAACTCTGCGTAAGCAGAGTGGTATCGCGCCGCCAGGCAGCTCATAGGTATAAACACAATCTGCCAGGCATTAACTGAATGGGGAGGAGGCGTTTTATTCTTTAAAATTCCTTATTGTTCGTACATTCACACACTGTATACATACAAGTGGTCTTCAGAGTATCATCTTAGTTTGTATAAACAATATCAAGAGGGAAACAAATGGCTTGATCAACATGTTATCACCTATTGGCCTCTAGAGGCGCCACCATCGCTGTAGGACTGTAGAAACAGAATTATTACACTGAGTGGGCTCTCTTCTTATAAACGTTCCAGATTCCTTGGTGAAGGCTGTCATACGGGCAATTGTAAAACTTTGAAGGTCCATATCATTGTTATTAAACTAAGCATTTGGCAAAGGGAGGAATTGTTAAAAATCTTAGTCAATACTCTGCTATTCACCAAAAATAAATGTGAATTATCATTATTATTTGGTAGGGTAGGTATGTATAGGTAGGTTGGTTAAATAATTGCTGGAATTCGTAGGGACTCTTAACTATTTTGAGAGAGTTAAATTAAAAAAAAATAGGGATCTGAATGATTAACTAAAATATTATTAAGCAACACTAGGGGATGCGGGGAAGCCTATAGAATGAAGACTGAAAATGTGTGGGTAGCTAATACGGCTTTAAAGTCATTTAAGAATAGACAGTTTTCAATGCTGCGGCCAAACTATTCCACCCATTTATATTCTGTTGGTATTATAACGTTCGGAATTGCGAGCCTCACCCAACTATGCAAAAATGGCATTGACCATCGGCATAGTTTTAAAGATGTGGAATTTTAAGTGGAATTCAAGTTTTTTTCAAGATTGCCGGAAAAAAAACCCACGTCAAAAAGCAAAACCTTTTCTATAACATTTGCGGAGCATTAGTAGTGGAGTCCATATACCAAAGCCCAATCATTTCCTATGAGTGGGAGAGACGGTACTTAGGTGTCAATTTTTTCGGGAAATTGGCTGCCACGGACCTGTTTGGCCGCCATGTCGGATGTTTAGCATAACAAAAGTTACTCAATACAAAAACGCACCTCTTGTGAAAGTTTGATCCCGATCCAAAAAGCGGTTCTGGAGTTATTGTGTAAAAACCGGCGTGGAAAAATTATTTGGATGAATAAGTAGATTTAATGATTACAATAGGGGTTCCCCGTAGGGGTCGAACCCCTAATTAATCATAATTATAGAATCCATCCGCCCATACAGTGATGGTGGAAGTACCCTGTAACATGCTATACTCACATCACTGACATTAACGCAATTGTCCAACTAATCTTCTATTTGGCATAAAAGGGATAGCTATTTTCTTTTATATAGCTTTGAATAATGAGATACAAGGTTTCCTCCACATCTTATGAGATAAACAAATAATTGTATTAAAACACACCTTCGTACATAAACACTTTACATAACAGACAAACACAATGATAACACAAACACATTTTTGTTACCCTCATAATAAAGTACAGTTGGCCCCTCATATAACAGTAACACTAACAACTGACCATAACAGTATCAGGTTCATTACTTAATTAGTTAGCGTCAGGCGTCTTGGGCTGATTAACACGAACGTTTTCTCCGACAAGTCTTTTAGGCAAATCAGGGGTCACATAATGAATGGAATATACCACCTCCTGTCTCTCAACATCCTTGTAAGTCTAACAGGAGGCTTATAACTCCTTATAACAGTAATATACAACCTTGTGTCTCTCAACATCCTTGTAAGTCTAACAGGAGGCTTATAACTCCTTATAACAGTAATATACAACCTTGTGTCTCTCAACATCCTTGTAAGTCTAACAGGAGGCTTATAACTCCTTATAACAGTAATATACCACCTCCTGTCTCTCAACATCCTTGTAAGTCTAACAGGAGTCTTATAACTCCTTATAACAGTAATATACAACCTTGTGTCTCTCAACATCCTTGTAAGTCTAACAGGAGGCTTATAACTCCTTATAACAGTAATATACCACGTCCTGTCTATCAACATCCTTGTAAGTCTAACAGGAGTCTTCTAACTCCTTATAACAGTAATATACAACCTTGTGTCTCCCAACATCCTTGTAAGTCTAACAGGAGGCTTATAACTCCTTATAACAGTAATATACAACCTTGTGTCTCCCAACATCCTTGTAAGTCTAACAGGAGGCTTATAACTCCTTACAACAGTAATATACAACCTTGTGTCTCTCAACATCCTTGTAAGTCTAACAGGAGTCTTATAACTCCTTATAACAGTAATATACAACCTTGTGTCTCCCAACATCCTTGTAAGTCTAACAGGAGTCTTATAACTCCTTATAACAGTAATATACCACCTCCTGTCTCTCAACATCCTTGTAAGTCTAACAGGAGGCTTCTAACTCCTTATAACAGTAATATACAACCTTGTGTCTCTCAACATCCTTGTAAGTCTAACAGGAGTCTTATAACTCCTTATAACAGTAATATACAACCTTGTGTCTCTCAACATCCTTGTAAGTCTAACAGGAGTCTTATAACTCCTTATAACAGTAATATACAACCTTGTGTCTCTCAACATCCTTGTAAGTCTAACAGGAGGCTTATAACTCCTTATAACAGTAATATACGACCTTGTGTCTCCCAACATCCTTGTAAGTCTAACAGGAGTCTTATAACTCCTTATAACAGTAATATACAACCTTGTGTCTCTCAACATCCTTGTAAGTCTAACAGGACGCTTCTAACTCCTTATAACAGTAATATACAACCTTGTGTCTCCAAACATCCTTGTAAGTCTAACAGGAGTCTTATACCACCTTATAACAGTACTATACAACCTGTGTCTCCAACATCCTTGTAAGTCTAACAGGAGTCTTATAACTCCTTATAACAGTAATATACAACCTTGTGTCTCCCAACATCCTTGTAAGTCTAACAGGAGTCTTATAACTCCTTATAACAGTAATATACAACCTTGTGTCTCCCAACATCCTTGTAAGTCTAACAGGAGTCTTATAACTCCTTATAACAGTAATATACAACCTTGTGTCTCCCAACATCCTTGTAAGTCTAACAGGAGTCTTATAACTCCTTATAACAGTAATATACAACCTTGTGTCTCCCAACATCCTTGTAAGTCTAACAGGAGTCTTATAACTCCTTATAACAGTAATATACAACCTTGTGTCTCCCAACATCCTTGTAAGTCTAACAGGAGTCTTATAACTCCTTATAACAGTAATATACAACCTTGTGTCTCCCAACATCCTTGTAAGTCTAACAGGAGTCTTATAACTCCTTATAACAGTAATATACAACCTTGTGTCTCCCAACATCCTTGTAAGTCTAACAGGAGTCTTATAACTCCTTATAACAGTAATATACAACCTTGTGTCTCCCAACATCCTTGTAAGTCTAACAGGAGTCTTATAACTCCTTATAACAGTAATATACAACCTTGTGTCTCCCAACATCCTTGCAAGTCTAACAGGAGTCTTATAACTCCTTATAACAGTAATATACAACCTTGTGTCTCCCAACATCCTTGCAAGTCTAACAGGAGTCTTATAACTACTTATAGCAGTAATATACAACCTTGTGTCTCCCAACATCCTTGCAAGTCTAACAGGAGCCTCATAACTCCTTATAACCGTCATAATATAAACATGGACGCTGCCATACATACTAGTATACAGGTGCACTCATTGGGTAAATTCTCCCCTATCCTCTCTATATTTGAATGGATATTAATTACGTATATGGAAATCAATTGTGAAAGATGTTTGAAACCCTGTCAAAAAATAATAAGAGGAATGGCGAAGAGACTGCAATTTATAAATAACAATATGAGGGATAGCTAGATATATATATAGATAGATAGATAGATACATAGATAGATACATAGATAGATAAATAGATAGATAGATAGATATATAGATAGATAGATAGATAGAAAGTGGTAGACAGAGACAGACAGACAGAGAGAGAGAGAGAGCTTAACATCTATGTCACGTGAGATTTTAAGATCTTAGACCTTCACCTGGCTCTCTCTCTCTCTCTCTCTCTCTCTCTCTCTCTCTCTCTCTCTCTCTCTCTGTTGCTAATAACAAAGGTTGAGGAAACAACGTTTGACGTGCCCCCTCTCTCTCTCACTCTATTTCTCTTTCCTCGCTCTCTCTCTCTCTCTCTCTCTGGAACTATGCCTGATCAGTGGAAGCTAGCCAACGTAACACCGATATTCAAAAAAGGCAGCAAATCCCTACCCAGTAACTATCGTCCAATTAGCTAACCTGTATGTAAAATGCTAGAAACGGTCATACGAGACAGACTCGTAAATCACTTGGAGGAAAATAACATACTTAAAGATACTCAACACGGCTTTCGTAAAAAACGTTCCTGTTTAACAAACCTTTAGACTTCTTCCACGATATCCTCAACCTCTACGATGAGAGTAAAGCTGTAGATATTATATACCTTGATTTTCAAAAGGCCTTTGACAAAGTTCCCCACAAACGTTTACTGCTAAAACTAAAAGCGCATGGAATACAAGACGGTGTGTTGAAATGGATAGAAAATTGGCTCAGCAACAGAAAGCAAAGGGTAGTCATAAACGGTAAGGCATCTAAATGGACCAATGTAAGTAGCGGGGTACCCCAGGGATCGGTACTAGGACCAATTCTCTTTCTAATTTACATCAACGACATAGATGAGGGTCTCACCTGCACAATCTCAAAATTTGTTGACGATACAAAAATTGCAAATAGCGTACTCTCAAAAGAACAAGTTGACGATATGCAACACAATCTAGATAAATTGTCATGTTGGGCCCAAATTTGGCAAATGAGTTTCAATGCGGATAAATGTAAAGTACTACATGTCGGATACCTAAATGAGAAAGCAAACTATTCGATGAATGGCACTCAGCTTAAGAATGTAAACAGAGAAACTGATCTGGGAGTAACAATATCGAGTAACCTAAAACCGAGTCAACAATGTTCAGAAGTTGTTAAGAAGGCAAACAAAATAATTGGCTTTATAGGCAGGTCATTTGAGCATAAATCCAAAGAAGTTATCCTAACCCTTTACAATTCCTTAGTCCGCCCTCTTCTGGAATACTGCGTTCAATCCTGGTGCCCTTATTACCAAAAAGATATAAACAAGCTAGAACGAGTTCAACGTAGAGTTACCAAAATGATACCTAGCCTAAAGAACAAACCATACGAAGAGCGTCTTAGAGAATTAAATCTATTTCCTTTAACCCAGCGCAGATTAAGAGGCGACTTAATTCAAGTGTTCAAAATCATCAAAGGCATCGACAATATGAACTGTAGTAAGTACTTCACTATCGACCAATCTAATTACACGCGGGGAAACGGTTGCAAAATTATTGGTAAATCTTTTAACTCGCACGAATCTAAGAATTTCTTCTTCAATCGAGTTGTCAACTTGTGGAATGGGCTTCCCCGAGACGTTATAGACTGCAGCACCGTTGATTCATTTAAATTCCGCCTAGACAAATATCTCGCATCAAACCCGCGACTGACTGCGTTTGTAAATGAATAACTTTATCCTCCCCTCAGTTACTAACCCATATGTCCCCTACTAACTTCCTAGTCCTGCCACGTTAGTGGCAGGGCAGTAGTTCCCTTTCCAATGTTCCCTTACCCACTCTAAACCACTGTTTGGACACTTGATCCTCAGTGTTTTGGAGGACAAGCAACCTAGAAGGGTCACTAGAACTGTTGTTGCTTGATTTCCTTTGTACTCCTTTGTACTCCTTTGTACTCTCTCTCTCTCTCTCTCTCTCACACACACACAGACCAGGTAGAACAATAGGGGACCAAGATAATGAACCAAACATCAAGTGCATTTAAAAAATCTTCAAGTGAAGACCATCAAGGATGTTTACAACTTCTGAAGGAAGATTGTTCCAGGTGAAAAAGTGTTTACAAATATTACAGCTACACTTTCTTTCAATTCTAACTTCCAGCCATGGTTGTGTGTTGTATGCATATTGAGAATACACTTTTTGCTATAATCCACATTGTCAAACCCATTAAGTATTTTAAATGCTTCGATGAGCTGGCCTCGTAGTGTGCAAGTTTCCAACGAAAACAGATCAAGAGCTTTCAACCGGTCCTCATAGTTCAGTCTTCCAATCAGTGGAATAAGTTTGTAAACCTATCTTGTACTCTTTCCAGTCGCTCTGTATCTTTCCAGAGTGCTGAAGACCAGAATTGAACAGAATACTCCAGGAGAGGCCCGGCATTCCCAATAGCGAATAGCCTAGCTTGGGGATTCCTTGGCTGAGATGCATCACCTTGCACTTTTACAAGTCTAGCGGCATCTGCTATGTCTCAGACCATTCACCCATTTTGTTAACACCCATCCTAAGCTGTTCAACTAATTTAGGGTCCTTCACATTAACTCCAAGCTTAATGTAATTTACAAACTTGGATATCACACTCAACAGACCAGTATCGATGTCATTGACATGAATGATAAACAGAAGTGGGCCAACGACAGATACCTGTGGAACTATAAAGAGTCGCTGGAACTCCTGTTTCATTTGATTGGCCTCTCTTACTGATTTTCTTTGTGCCTCATTTACACTGAAAACAATCCAGCTAGCTTTCACAAACACCTCCTCCTCCTATCCACTTCACTACACTAAACATGCACACCACACTTCATTCCTCCACACCAACATTTAAAAAACAAAATGATGAATTCTTGCCCAGCCTCGGAGTCCCCAGGGGGGGGGGGGCACCATAAATGCCCCCACACCCGACCGACCATCCCCTGACGACCCTACAAAATTACCTGGACCTCGGCCTGTTACTCTTTCTATTAATTTCTGCAACATTCGCGGACTTTCCTCTAACTTTCACTCTGTTGAACACCATCTCTCCTCCTACAAACCTGATCTTCTCTTCCTCACCGAAACTCAGGTGTCTGTAGCAACATTCAGCAGCCCCTTCTCTGTATCCTCCTACTTTCTCTATCCTAGTTTCAAAGCCAAAGGCAGATGTTGTGCATATGTGCACAACAAACTCACTTGCTCTCGTGTTTCCGATTTCGACTCCTCTGAATTCTCAACTTTATGGCTCAAACTTTCCTGTCATTCTCTTACTAAATATTTCTGTGCTGTCTATCTTTCCCCTAACTCTACCAACTTTCCCAAATTCTTTGACTATTTAAACTCTACAGTGCAACACATTCTATCAATTTCTCCTTTTTCAGAAATCTCCATCTTAGGAGATTTCAACGTTCACCACCGCCAATGGCTCTCCTCTCACACTACTGATCCACCTGGTGAACAAGCCTACGTCTTTTCTATCCTAAATGACCTAGAGCAGTTAGTTCAGCAAGCCACCCGTATCCCGGATCGCATCGAAGATCGGCCCAACATTCTTGACTTGTTTCTAACTTCTAACCCTTCTTCTTATACTGTCGATCTCTTCTCTCCTTTGGGCTCCTCCGACCATAAACTTATCTCTGTCACCTGTCCTATCTCTCCAGTACGGCCACCCGATCATCCTAGCCGGCGGCGCTTGTGGCACTTTGGCACTGCCGACTGGGAGGCTCTCCGGCAGTACTTCTTTGATTTCCTATAGAATTATTTCTGCTTCCGTGGCCGGGGACCCTCGGAGAGTGCTGAACGCATTACCGAGGTAATCCTATCGGGCATGGAAGCATACATTCCATTCTCTTTCTCTCAGACTAATGCTAAAACATCTTGGTTTACTCACGCCTGTTCTACTGCTGTCCGCAATAAGGAGGAAGCATTCAAACGGTACCGTCGCCTTAAAACTCAAGACTCTCATTCTTCCTATGTTTCTGCCCGGAATCAAGCCAAATCTGTTCTTCGACTTGCCAAGCACTCTTTCATCAATAATAAATGCACTGAACTATCCAACTCTAGCTCTTCCCAAGCTCTCTGGCATCTAGCCAAAAACCTCTCCAACAATTTATCTTCCTCGTCTTTCCCTCCCGTTTCCCACTCTGATGGTACAACCATCACTTCTTCCTCTGACAAAGCTAAACTCTTCGCTCAAACTTTTGCTAGAAACTCCACCTTGGATGATTCCGGTGCTATTCCTCCCTCTCCACCCTCCTCTCTTACCTATGCCTAATATCCTAATCTCTTCTAAAGATGTACTTTCTGCCCTCTCTGGGCTTAACACAAATAAGGCGTATGGTCCGGACGGTATTCCTCCTGTAGTTTTCAAAAACTGTGCTTCCATACTGACTCCCTGCCTAGGCAAACTCTTTCGTCTCTGTCTATCCTCTAACATCTTCCCTTCATGCTGGAAGTTTGCTCACATTCAACCTGTCTCAAAGAAGGGTGACCGCTCACAACCCTCCAACTATCGTCCAATTGCTCTCATCTCTTGTCTTTCTAAAGTTTTTGAAACTATTCTTGCTTCCAAATTTCTTAAGCATTTCTCTTCTCATAATTTGCTCTCAGATCGCCAGTATGGCTTCCGTAAGGGTCGCTCTACTGGTGATCTTCTTTCATATCTTACTAACTCTTGGTCATCCTCCTATCGGGACTTCGGTGAGACTTTTTCTATTGAAACTAGACATATCGAAAGCTTTCGATAGAGTCTGGCACAAATCTTTAATTTCTAAACTACCCTCCTTCGGTTTCTATCCCTTCATCTGTGCCTTTGTCTCTAATTTCCTTTCCGGCTTGCCATAGCCGCGGTTGTGAACGGCCATTGTTCACTTCCTCACCTATAAACTCTGGTGTTCCTCAGGGCTCTGTCCTATCTCCAATTCTCTTTCTAATTTTTATAAATGATTTCCTTAACTGTACCTTAATTCCCATCCATTCATACGCAGATCACTCAACCTTACACTACTCCATTAGTTTTTCAGAACGCCCCAGCCAGCAATCCCTTAACGATAAACGTAATGAAGCCATAGAACTCTTAAATTCTGATCTAAATACTATCTCCAATTGGGGCAGAGAAAACCTTGTTACCTTTAATGCTTCCAAAACCCAATTTATCCATCTATCTACCCGTCAGGATCTCCCAGCGGACTATCCCTTATCCTTCAACAATACAAAAATCAACCCTTCATCTTCTCTCAATATTCTTGGTGTCTCTTTTTCTTCTGCTCTCATTTGGAAGGACCATATTACCAGTCTTGCTAAGGCAGCCTCCCAGAAGCTGGGTGTGCTCAAATGCCTTAGGGGGTTCTTTTCCCCTGCACAGCTTCTTGCTCTGTACAGTGGCATAGTGCGTCCTTGTATTGAGTATTGTTCACATGTGTGGGGAGGTTCTTCTCACACCGCTCTCCTAGACAAAGTTGAAAGGAAGGCCTTTCGTATCACTAACTTCCGTCCACTCACCAACTCTCTGCAATCTCTCTCTCTCCGCCGCAATGTTGCATCTCTCTCGCTATTCTATCGCTACTATAATAATCAGTGTTCCTCAGATCATTCCCAGTGCATACCACCTCCTTTGCGTAGGGCACGTGGTACCCGTCTTGCAACTCAATCCCACCCCTACTCTGTGCAACTCTCTAACCCAAGTGTGAAACGTTACTCTCAAACTTTCTTCTACTCAACAGCTGAGCTCTGGAACTCTCTCCCCGAATCAGTCTTTCCCTCTACCTATGACTTAAATTGCTTCAAACTCCGTGTGTCCAGGCAGTTTGGCTCGATCGTCCCTTGATTTTGGCCTTGTCACTCTTTCAACTATGGGGGAGGCACTCGCTATAGGCAATTCTGCCTTTTGCCTCCCTCAATCACATAGAGAAAAACAAAAAAAATCCACTCAGAAGAAACACCATTGATTACCACTCGTTGTTGTCTACCTGTTAGCTAATTTTCTATTAATTGTGTGACCTCTGTACTGATACCTAGTGCATTCACTTCTGATATTAGTCTACGATAAAGAACTTTGTCAAAAGCATTTTGAAAATCTAAAAGAAGATTGTCTACGGCTCTACTTATGTTATAGAGGGATTATCATATTCAGAACTCATCAAACCACAAAGGTCACAACCCCAAATACTGAATAAAACAGTCCAGTACTGTTGTCTGTTCAAACTACTAGTGATGAACTGGCAAGTATTACGTACATTCACGGTCAAAAGTCTTGCTCTACCTCAATAATATCAAACTCTGGTTAACTCTTCAATTGTAGATGATTATATCCCTAACAAACATAGATAAAGATATAATGTTCAAGGTTTGTTGAGTGTGGTTCTGGAACATCATGTCATTAAACCAATTGAGAAAATGTAATTACAGTTATTATTAGAGACAAATGTAATGTTTTATTCACAATGCTTCTTTGTGTTAAATTACCATGGACAGATCAACCTGTTGTTTCCTTTTTAGGTAATATTAAAAAAGGGTGATATTCAAAAAGGTTGACAACAACATACCTAATAATTACAGGCCCATTAGCTTAACGTCCGTAATTGGAAAAAATATTGGAATCTATCATTAGGGATGAAATAGTATTTTTCGGTCTATTTCATCCCTAAATCTCATTAACAATAGTCAACACGGATTCAGGGCAAAGAGATAATTCCTAACGAACTTAACACAATAACGAACTTAACACAATTGTATGAAAGACTTTTTAATGTAAATTACTTCACCAAAAGTCTCGACATAGTGTACTTGGACTTTCAGAAAACCTTTGACAAGATCCCATATTGAAAATTGCTACAGCAAATCCCGGGCTTAGGAATACAGGGCAAAACCTACAAATGGATTAACAACTGGCTAAGTGAAAGAAAGTAGAGAGTAGTTATTAAGGGTCTCGAATCATCATGGACTCCAGTAACTAGTGGAGTCCCTCAGGGCTCAGTGTTAGGACCGATTTTGTTGAAAAGATACATCAATGACATTGACAATAATATCAATAATATAGTTTCTAAACTCGCGGATAACACCAAGAGGAAATTGAAGTTTTGGAAAGCGATATAATCAGGCTACAAACAGATCTAAATTAAATCACAGAACGGTCAGAGAATTGGAAATGCCCTTTAATGTAAACAAATACCAGATATTGCAAATAGGCTCTAAAAACAATAAATATGAATATTACATGAACGGGGAGCAAGTTAATAGTGTAACACAGGTAAAAGACCTAAGAGTGCTTATAAAGGAAAACCTAAAATCTTCAAACCAATGCACGGCAGCAGTTAACAAAGCAAACAGAGCATTAGGCTTCATCAGAAGAAATGTTCATTATCACAGCAGATACATAGTTATGGCATTATATAAAAGTATAGTGAGACCACATCTAGAGTAGTTCTGGTCTCCCTACCTCATAAAGGTTATTGTGAAGCTGGAATCTGTGCAGCAAAGAGCAACTAAATTGATCCCTTCTCAAAGAAATATACTATATAATGAGAGACTAAGAGAACTCAATCTATTTTCACTTAAGAAACGGAGGATAAGAGGACAACTGTTTGAGTATTTTAAGAATTTAAAAGGATTCAGTAACATTAACCCCAATAAACAATTTAAGATAGCCAAAGAGAGTTCTACAGGAGGGAACAAGTGAAAATTGATAGGTAAGAAAGCAAACCTGGATATAACAAATCAATTCTTCACTCAGTATAATTAGTGAGTGGAATAAGCTCCCAAATACATTAATAGATAGTGTCTAAATAGATGCATTTACAAAATGTCTAGACTCATACCACAGATAAATAGGGATGGACTAGGTAATAACCAATGATAGAACAATGTGGTAGTTGTTGTTGTTGTTCCCCAGGCTGTTTGGCCGAGCAGCTCCAAGGTCCCAAGCAAGGCCAAGGCCATAACCAAGCGCCCCCACGGAACCCTCCCAGCTTTACAACTAAGAAAGCCCAGGTGACCGAAGCCACTCCCAGGCGAGGGGCTGAGGAGGGCGTGTAAATGCCTCGGGCATCAAAGCCCCACCCAAGGCCCTGTGCCCCTTAACAATTATGAAGGGAAAGTTGATGGGCAAAGGAAAAATGTGACGCTTTGGCTCCCGGTCTGCCAGCTTCTAGGTTGGCAGTAGAGAGGTCAATCCACGGAAGAGACGCGGCTTCTCTTGAGATCTAGAAAATATATAAGCAAAAGGAACAGTCAGAGTAAACTATTTCGATGTGGTAGTAAAGAACACTGCTTCCAGTTGAAGAGAGCTAACTGAGGAAAAAACAAAAACATATATATATATATATATATATATACATATATATATATATATATATATATATATATATATATATATATATATATTACTACAGGTGAAGGTTTGCATACAATTTCCTTTCCATTTCTAACTTTCTATAAATTCCTTCAGGCGGATTCCAAAATCTGCATGGTTGTTCACCTCCAACTGTCCTCATGTACGTCAATTGCTGGGGGTAACGGATGGTTGGGATAGAGCCTTCTTCTTTGCTATCCTTTCCTTCCACTATCCTTTACTCTCAGGTTAGCTATCTCTATTAGACTTAAGTCCAGCCAACCTCGCTGAGATCGTAAGGTCTGTGTGGTCTGTGTATCTAGGTAAGTGGGACGAGACCCTTCTACTTTGCTGTCCTATTCTTCTACTATAAACTGTTCCTGTTTCTAGTAGTTTTAAGTCCGGACCACCAGTTAAGGACTGCAAGGTAAGTGTGGTCTGGATATATGTGTAACTATGTGTAACTCTCTCTCTCTCTCTCTCTCCACAAATCTTTCTTTATGAAACCTCTTAACACTTTCAAAACATAGACGATTTGTTCATAATTATATATTATGGGGATCAATAGACGGTTCTAAGTGTTTAGGAAAAATGTCTAGAAGTTATAAGTAATTTTAGCTGCATAAATTTGTCTAAGAACAGCTGAAAAAAGTTAAAAATTGCCACATTCTCCTCCAGCCTCTCAATTTGTATGGATACAAATATGGAATCTGAATGTGGAAATTGTTTGATACCCTGTCACAAATATTAGGGGGAAAGGGGCGAAGAGGGTGAAATATATATATATATATATATATATATAGCACTTTGAGGGAGGGACGGATATATATATATATATATATATGTATATATATATATATATATATATATATATGGGGTAGGGGGCTAGGAACCTGTATATAATGCTACAAGTTTTAGTGTACACAAGGTTAACACTTACATACAACCACTAGATCCATGTACTGTAATTGGTATTTAACAAATATATGATTTCAATCGATGACACATTAAAGTATTAATTAACTGTCTTGATGGTGTAGTGGTTAGGAGTGTTTAAGATATGTATGTGTAACCCACGTTCGAATCTCAGGGAGATCACATGCTTTCATTAATTTAATTGGGTGGTGTATGGTGTTGGGAGTGAAATTAATTAAACTAGATTATACCGTCTTCCAGATATATTCCTTTACTTCTGTTCGCTGGACAAAATATTTCAGGAGTGAAGACAGGTTGTTTTCATTTTCAGCCCCAAGCAACTGAGGGAAAAACGTGATGTGTGTGTAATAATAATAATAATAATAATAAACGGTTTATTAAAGAATGGCAGCCTCATGAGCTGAAAATACACATTTTACAATTAGTGGATGAACATGAGATGTACAGATATGAAAATGGTAAGCTCAGTTTACAATGAGTGAGTATAATATACTTTACATTAAAACAAGAAATTAATACAATAATTATGCTAGTGCAAAATACAAATTATCATAAATTAACCATGAGAGTAAGTGATTTACAGTACACATTTATTTTACTCATATATATACAGAACATGTTGATGTGTGTGTGTGTGTGTGTGTGTGTGTGTGTGTGTGTGTGTGTGTGTGTGTGTGTGTGTTTGGATTCTACCCTTCCCACAGCCAAATACTAGTAGCCTACCGGTATATAGTTCCAAAATAATTTAAATATGCTTGTCCGTTGACGAAGTTTAATTAAATTAGGTGATATTATAGATTAAGTATTTTATCACTTGCAATATCTTATTTCGCATTGCTTCTGTTTTCTGGCTATTATTTTATTCATATTACGAAAGGTATATGCAATTCAGAGAGCTAATTGAGATTGTTTTTACCATCCTGATTCCCACAGATCTTTCCTAAACTGTATAAAGTCGTCTAATGATAACCAGAATACCCTGTCAAAATGCATCATAATCTTCAAAGGATAAATAAGCTCCACCCTGAACAAATACACAACAACTTTGTACCAACATACAAGTACTGTAGCCTGAACCTTGGTGATGGGTAATAGTGGGGTTGTGTTACCTTACCAAGGAGGGCTCATTGGAACTGTTCATTATTCTTGTTTCTATTTTGGTGGAGTTTATGTTAATAATGTATTATTATTATTATTATTATTATTAATATTATTATTAATATTAATATTATTATTATTATTATAATTATTATTGGTATTGCTTTCATCTTTTATGTGCATGCATCTTTAGTTTGCCCTCTAGACCCCTATCAAACTAAACAGAAGTTATATCCTCCCCAGATCCCCCTCAAGCTAAAAATAAAAATACTGTACAAGGAAAATCCTACCCAGACCCACTTCACCATAAAAAGATGAACCCTAGATCTCCCTCCAAACTAAATTTGGATATTAATTGGTAACAAAATGTCTCGGCCGAAGGCCAGTTACTGATAAGTCGCAGGCTCGCTATCACTCGCCTGTAAAACAACTTGAAACCTAAATGGAACAAACGTCTTAAAATCTCCACAATAATGCAACAAAGCGCTATCAAATCACCAAACTTCAGTAACGTGTGACCTTTGCTGGGTGTGGTAATGGTGTGGAGTTACTTCTGTCTGGGATGGTAATTGAAACTGTCCATCTGTCCCTGTCTGTCTAGGGTTCTGTCCGCTGCCAAATAAACACAGTGGCTACGCAGCCCAGAGGTTAACTCTACTATCGCGTCCGCAGAGGTACTGAAATGGATGGGTGATATGTCACAACTCATAAGTCACCACCCAGCAGCCGCATGGCCAACACCTCAGCCTACGCACCCAGATTAACCCACCAAGATGTTCGCAACTCCATCTCTGAAGCTGCCTCGCCTCTGTGCTTCACAGTCTCAACCCTCACACTCGGACCCTCATGCTCAGGACGTCACCATTTGAGCAATTAACTCACTAGACATTGCCCCCTTGTAGCATATTTTTGAATATGGGAATATTCATACAATGTTATTTAGTCAGGGAACAATGAGGGTATTTTTTTGGCATTTCGGTGTGCTGTGGTAATGCATTGATACTAGGTACAGCAAAAATTCCATCCAAATAATATCTTCCCATTGACATATTGGGATTCGATCCCGGGTCCATTGGATTACCAGTCCAGTGGCAAGACCACTCCGCCACACCTCCCCTTGTCATGTCTCACTCCCTAGAGTGGAGCAAGACATCATGGGCCTCACCGTGTTCAGCGGTCTAATGTTCGAAACCATCCTAGACAACATTGATTCTTATTAACCCTTTCAGTATGATGGTGTGTTTGTAAATATTATTATGGCTAACAGTAGACGACATTATACATATATGGAAGGAACCTTAGGAATAAATAGGTCAATACTATCTTATTTAATGGTCTGGCTTCCTCAATAAACCCATCTAATATATGGATAGAAAGGTTAATCAATATCAATGTCTGCATTATTGTACACACCTATTTCATACCTCTTACACAAAGGAGTAAACGCTATATAAATCATCTCCCACAGACCCATTCAAAGCTAAATATAAATCATCTAATAATAGCCAAAATATAGCCTGTAAACTGAAAGGGAAAACAAGAAGGAAGAAAGGTAAGATAAGACTATATAATAATCAACAGGTTGAATTATTTATAACACGTAATATTTAATAGGTGTATCAGATAGCTTGACACAGACATTCAAATTACAATACATAAATCTACTCACAATTCTGCACAAGACAGGGAACACCATCCTACCTGTGTAGAGAAAAACAAATATTAGATAAATCAATTTAGTTAAAGATTTAAATAATTAATTATAAAACTATAATATCAATTAAACACATGGAACACACATACTCTTAACTGACAAACATATAATTGTAATACAAATTATCCTTTACTGAAATATTTGTATGATTATCCCCTCTATTTTGTTATGTATTATGGCTAGCATTAGACCATTTTATTTATCTATGTAAGGCTCTCTAAGAAACGAAAATTGTAAAGTATATACCAACTGAACTTCTGACTTTCAAATTCCTTTCTAAACTGGATAAATCGTCTACTGATAGCCAGAATACAAGGCAGAAATAAATCCTCGAATACTGAAGGGGTTCATCATTACTAAATATACAAAGATACAAATAATTATAATAAATACCCTTGTATAATATATACCCTTGTAATATAATTAAAAGTAAATGACCAGATACAAGAAATTAATTATTTTATATATAATAATTGAGCACATTCAACGTCACCTCATAGCTGGAGTTAATTATTAATAATTAGGCCGAAAATCTTGATCACTGACCTCTATAGCTAATGAAGATAGATCGATCGATAAATATATAGATAGATTGACATGGATAGATAGATAGCCTAAATATAGATATATTCAACTAAGAATAAACATAATAACTACATAAGCATTGCACAGCCTAGTTTACAATATGTTTTCAATTATCAAAATAATCATGAATCACGAAATTGAATAGGCCGAGCAGTCAATAGATCAGTTTTCTCTCAAATTCAGTCTTCGGAAATAATCACTGCGCAAACCATTGTTTTTTAAATTAAACAAACTATGTCCTTTAATCTTTACAGGCTTTCTGGCATTAGTAACTCCACGAATTCCGTGAAGAATTATTCAACCCGCAAAATTCTCGTAGAACCCATTATATAATTGTATTTTGTCTTTTCTGTTCATTCTTTTCAGTAAGTCAGTAAATATATAACCATTTCATCATACAATGATGCTATTCATCCTTTAGTTATGTCTAGCAACAGACGATCTTCCACTATTTAATAACCCCATAGATCAAACAAAGGGTTATAACTATATATAGTAATATTGTAACTCCACAATTTATAAATGCAATTGGTTATAATTGTCTAATGATAGCCTACAAAACATAAATAATAACACTTAATTAAATCGTTCAATGATTGTTTAAATAACATGTTGAAACTTAATAAAATCGTCGACTATACTTACTAATACACTTCAAATAAATACACTCAAAGGCTTAATGGTAAACTTGGAAGCTTTATTATTACCGTACAATATTTAAACAAAATAGGCATGTGGCAAGATAAATCAGTGCTTAGAATGCATACCGGTATATAATTTGAATGTGTTTAATTGTTACATTGAAATCTAGTAAAGCTTTTGTTAAACTGAATAATTATTACCCAAGGTATTTTTTGTTAAAGGTAAATTCTCTCCCAGCCAATCACCGGACAGTTTTTAGGTACAGTCGCAGACATTAATGCTGATCAATATTATTATGTTTATAGCTTTGAGGCTTCAAATTTAATCAGAACTATTGTTAAATTCTAATACAATTTTCAGTCTCGAACTTATGAAGCGAAACTCTAAAATGTAATAGTAGGTAAAATATAAATGAGGTAATAACATTCAGCCCAAGATAACTTCGAATATGTACTATATCAGCATCAATTTCCGAGACTGTACAATCCACGTATTAATATTATATCTACTACACAACCTATAATACTCACCCAGTTAACCATTTATACCAGTTGATCTGTACGGTTGTCACACCAACCAGTTAACCATTTATACCAGTTGATCTGTACGGTTGTCACACCAACCAGTTAACCATTTATACCAGTTGATCTGTACGGTTGTCACACCAACCAGTTAACCATTTATACCAGTTGATCTTAAACGAACATTTACATAATTTCGGTCTAATTCTCGACCACCAAACATAAATGGAAACTCATAATTGACCCAAACCCCGAGCTGGATATAAGTGCTTTAGTCGTTCAACATTACTGGGGCTATAACAGTGTGTGGTTGGGGATATGGACTGTGCACGTAATAATACATACAATCGGTATGCATAGACTGTATACACAGAAATCTACGCACAAATGTAAATATGGTGTTCATATTTTAGACGTTGACCATTACTGGTAGTATATACAGTATATAGGTGCTAATTGCTAATTACAGGTTTGTATAAGAAAAAACAAAATTTACTGGAATCACTAGTACAGAAACTTCCACGTTCCGAGGTTGAAACATTACACAGTTTTTGTTTGTGTATGTATTAGGCGTTCCTATTAAGTTTGTTATTTTGGTAGCACACGTAGCTATGTCTTGCAGGAAACTCCGTAAGAAGGTAAGAAGATTAAATGAAAGAAAGCAGCGTCACACACCATAAGCTAAGCCGGGGCTGAACATGGGTAGCTTGAATATATTTGTTGTGCACAGTTATAATAATAGATGTATCTATTTATCTGTTGCCAGACATCATGATTCCCGAAGTTGTGGCCACGAATGAATCGCCTCCACGCACCTGTGTCCTTTATCAGCTGGTGCCCCTCCTCTCACTCAACACCACTTTCACTCGTATACCTCTCAACTCCATCTCGGTCTACCTTGTCCTCTCTGGCCTTCCACCTCATACGTGTATACTCTCTTAGTCATTCTTATAATCCCCATATGTTCCACATGACCGAACCAGCTCAAGGTGTTTCTTTTCACACTCACTAGCACATTCACATCCATACCAAAGTGCTCTCGTAGTTCCTGATTCGTCTGTCTATCTTTCCATGTAACTCTACATACTCTTCTCAAGTAACTCTATCTCCATCCCTTTCACTCTTGATTTATGTCTCTCTAACAACGTCCATGCTTCTCTCCCTTACGTCAGTTACTAGGTACAACTTATGTTATTACCCATCCCTGAGAATTATGGGTCTATATATATATATATATATATATATATATATATATATATATATATATATATATATATATAGATATATATATATATATATATATAGATATATATATATATATATATATATATATATATATATATATATATATATGTATTTACTAGGTTAATGGCGATCACTTGTGTCTTTCTAATACTGTATTATGTTTCTATTATATCTCTAATAGTATCTATCACTATGCATACATACTATATATACATACATTATGTATACGTACCATATACACTTAAAGACTCATAAGAGGTACTGGTACAGTTTTAATCTTGCCTCATAATGTCAGCATTCCTGGCAGCCCTGTTCTGAGTTACCTTACTTGTCAAACTTCCGCATTTGACAGCAGATTGACCCCACATGTATTTATGTCTACTGTTCCGCGTAGTTCTAAAGTTCTTCATCTTGCAACTATTCATCCAATATAAATCATCAATCCTTTCCACATACTTAAAGCAACCAAACCTATGTGTACGTAATTCTTGTCTGTGACTCATCCTATGCCTACACTCTAACAGATTAAGGGTATGAAAAGGGTATATACAGTCTCCATAATCATGTACCCATTTTAAGGTATAATGGTGGTAAGATATCCATCTTACTCCAGTTTAAAACGTAAATCAATATCAATATACCCTATTGCCATATATACCTTTGTATATCCTTATATTTTTATCTTAAATTGGTTAGTGTATATAGCTCCACATTAGTTGGCTTATCATTTATACTAACCCCATACATCAGCCTCACCATTTTGATTTCCTTAAGTTGCATGTTTGTTAATATCATCCATTTTAACCGGCCATGTTTATAAAACAAAATTATATATTGTACTTTTAGCACACTAAGCTTAAACCAATTTATTCAAGTGAAGCAAGAGTCCTTTCATGGTTTAACCCTTAACTGGCGGCGCGCAACATATGTCGAGTGAAATAAATTTGGACTAAGTGGCGGTACACGACAGCTGTCGAGCGCCATTTTCAGCACGTAATGTTGCTGAGAGAGAGAGCTGAGCGGTGGGACGAGCGTAGTAACCTTATGACCCCTCCCCACGACCACCGTGGACGTACTGAACTGTATTCTACTTTCCTCCCCCCTTTCTCACTCGCTACACAGAGAATTATGTATGGAAATTACCTTATTTTAGGGTTTTTGCACTCGTGTTGCACGATTGTTGCAAGAGAACCAGTGGTCGTACAAGGATGGTTCGGGTGTCATTGGAGAGCTCTGTTTACACCCTTTGAGGGATTGATACTTGTTTTACGCTCTGGGTCTTATTTAGGCATGAAAATGAGCACGGAAACAAACCTATTTAGGGTAAAAAAAAAAACGCTGTGCGGTACGGTCAAATAGACCGCCTAGCCCGCCAATAAGGTGTTAAAGGAGCAACAGTTCACGGAATCTGCCACAGCTGTATGTATATATTGTGTGTGTGTGTGTGTGTGTGTGTGTGTGTGTGAGTTTTAAAATAGCGACACATTGACTTTTTTCATCTTGCTTATTCAGTTATTATAAGGATTATATAATGCAATATGGTGTTAATTATGAAAACCTGATGTAAACATCATAATACTGTTTTCTTTTTATATGTGGATGAGGGAAACAAATAACAAAACTGCATGCGAGACGAGTGCCTCCCCCAGAGTTGAAAGAGAACAGGGCCAAAATCAAGGAATGTTTGAACCAAAATGCCTGGACACACGGAGATACAAACAATGTAAATCAGAGGATGAGGGACAGATGGATTCGGGGAAAGGGTTCCAGAGGTCAGCTGTTGAATAGAAAACAGAATGGGAATATCGTTTCACACCTTAAGTTGGAGAGTTGCACAGAGTAGGGGTGGAATTGTGTTGCAAGATGGATGCTATGTACTCCATGTATGCTCTGAGAGAGCTCTGACGATCACTGATTATTGCAATAGCGGTAAAATAGCGAGAAAGATGCAACATTGCAGCAAAGAGAGATATATTGCAGGAGTCGGTGAGTGGACGTGAGTTAATGAAAGGAATTACTTTCTTTTTAACTTTGTCTAGACGTGCTGTGTGAGAGGATCCTCCCCACACATGCGAACAATACTATACATAGACGCACTGTGCCCTTGTACAGATAAAGAAGAGGAAAAATCCCCCAGTGGCAGTTGAGCACACCCAGCTTCTGGGAAGCTGTTTTAGCAAGAGTGGTGATATTGTCTTTCCAAGAGAGATTATAAGAAATAAAGACACCGAGAATACTGAGAGAATATGGAGGGTTGATTTGTGTATTGTTGAAGTATAGTTGTTGGAATTATTGATGGGTAGATAAATGGACAAATTGGGTTTTGGAAGCATTGACAGTTTCGGCAGAAATGGTATTATAACTCGAGTAACAACATATCTCCATATACTTAATACTATTACAATACCCTTTTAATATTCTTACAATCTGATGGAACACTAAACTACTGTACAGGCAGTCTTGTCTTCTCCCTTTATAAACTTAATGGTTCAGAATCACACTGTTAAAATTATAATATTTTTTTTCGGGCAGGTCATTAAACACAAACTCTCCCTCACAACAAAACACATAACATGTTCATAACCCATTCAGAATATCCTGACGTAGCCTGTAATTAGATTTCAGATATTTGTAGGTGATTTTATCATGATTTGAAAGAGTCTGTCTGAGCTAAAATTATGAAATAAAAACATATATTTAACAACTTTGATTGTTAGTGGTCCTACTTCAGCTTTATATATCGTCATATGGGCGCCAAAATTATTGTACAAAATAAATGATACAGGAAGGGTTACATTTATGACACTGAAAGGGTTAAGTTCAGACGCCTAACTCGCCAGACCTCCATTGATCCCTAAATATTTATTCTGATCAACAACCCTAGAAAACCCCCTTGATTACTTGAGGCTTCTCCCAAACTGATTACATGTGTTTAATGATAGGGTTGGGTTGGGGTGGCATTAACAGAGGAGGGAAAGTATTCTTATAGGTTAGTTTGAAGAAATATATAGACAAAGAAGTGTGTAACAGTTAAAAATGGTTGACAAAATGCACATACACACATATTATAATTATCAAAGGGTTCAATGTCTTCATGGTATAATCAAAGGTCAGGCATTGTCTGAACGTTTCACAAACTTATAATGAACTGGAGCTTGGGTTGCGAAAGCAGAACTTTGTTTAAGCTTCTCTTCATTGGCCCAAATGATGCATGTTTTGTGGTTCATGCACTTTGATATGTGTGCATGTATTGTAGAACACATAAGCTATAACACATTGTAAGAGCATCAGTGTCTTTAATATGGTTACAGTTTGTTTACAAATATATTGAGTTACATAGAAGGGTGTCTTAAAGAGAGTTTCTCCCATTAGGCGTAGCCATATTTCATGTTTATGCAAACGCCAACTTATGGTATATATTGATTCTGGCTTAATATACTATTTCAATTTCAATGAAAAACAAAACAAAAATCGAATACATCTTCCAAAGTTCTACTAGCATGTTTATTTACCTTAATAATTAAGTTAACAATGTTTCAGCCGTACAGTACCGGTGACGTCCTATGCATTATAATCTGGCAACTGTTAGATGATTATAGTAAGCTTATGAAGAACCCTTAACCATGAGAAGGCCACCCACGATGTCACTTAATCCTTTTAGCTACCACAGATCCTCCTTAAGCTGCATAAAATCGTCTAATAGTTGCCAAAATATGATGATAAGGACGTCGCCGGTACAGAAGGGGTTAAGTGTCCCTAATGTTAAAGATTACACACAGAATAGTAATACCAAACTCTGGAACTCTCTCCCTCAAGCTATCTGTCCATCTATTTACCACTTAAAACAAACTGAGTAAGCATGTCCATTATTACAATATATTACCCATCTTTGGAGGGAGTTACAAGAAGTAAAGTGAGTAAACCTATTTCAACTAACTAGTAAGGCTTTCCTAAGCTGAATAGAATCGTCTAATGATAGCCTGGAAAAAATCATCATCGTACTGAAGGGGTTAAGTGAATGTTCTCAACTTTATAAATACCTCAATTAATACCATAGTAATTACCTCTGTAACCCCCACGTCTTTGGTAATCTTAATTAAATCATGTAATAATAACCAACGCTGTTGATATGTGTGATAAAGTAAAAAGAAAGACATCATGAGTGATTTGTGTAAAACATATCAATTCATGTTATGCATGATTACAAAAAAGGCTTAATTGGTGTTTCTGTTATGTATATTTAATTTATTTTTTATAGGCGAACGTCATCCCACAATCACCCAAATAAACAGTAATTATAGGACACTTGTACTACGACTACTACTACTACTACTACAAAATTAATGAATTTATTAAAATTAATTAAAGCAAAAAATAAGTATACATTTTCTTAAAGTGTCTTATATAATTCATGAACATACTTGTTTCTTACTTAACACTCTCCGACTCATATGACACGATCGCGTCAAATGGAGGTTTGGCCTAAATAATCATATGATGCGATCGCGTCATATGAAATTATCTTACTATCTCTCTAATAAGTTATATGACGCTCTAGCGTCATATGGAGCTCAGTAAGTTAGGTAAGTTAGATGAAAATCTGTCGATTGGTGGCAACCCCAAGTTTCTCCGACTTCTAACGGTCCCGCGGTGAGGTTCTCAAACAACAACGAAGGGCGGTGCGCTCTTCGGTGCCACTAGCAAGAGTGGCGAACTCCACATAGATGAACATAGGCGAAGGTGGGGTATAGTGGCAATAATACCGTGTCGTCCGCCTCCTCGCCAGTAAGTTAACTATTTCTGTCTGAGGGGGTTAAGACGGTGTCCCGTGAGAATTTTGTTTAGTCATTTATTGCTGAAACTAATAGCTTCAAAATTTCAAAATACAAGTTCCATACAAATTAATCTACCAAAAATAATCTACCTTCGATCTGATTACCGTTAAATATGCGAAAAAGCTTCAAAATAGTACAAGAAAAACGTGTTCATCGAAATTTACCAGAAATTGCGATTCTGTGACACCATTTTCGGTAATTATTTCCCACTAAATGTCAATATTACCGGGAATTATTATATATTAAATTACGATTACAGTTCAGCATAAAGAGGTAGGCTTGGTTGATGAAAACATGGGATTTATATACTGTAAATGAGTATACATGTGATTATATTTTTGTACACAACAACCATTAGTTTATATAGGTTGTTTTCCTTTGGCATATGCACCCTAGAGAGTAATAGGTATAAAAGGTATATAGATACATAGATAGAGAGATATTATGGGCAAACAGAGAGAGAGATAGGTGGTGGTAATTAATTGTCTTTTTACCGCTTCTCAAGATTACTCTCTCCCTCTCCCTCTCCCTCTCCTCCCCCCTCTCTCTCTCGTTCTCTCTCTCTCTCTCTCTCATATTGTTTTAATGCATAAAGTTACTATCTTCTCAGTGCCTTTTTTGTTGATGCAAACAAAAAAGGTGTTTAATCTGTTGTCTTCACTTTGTTTGTGTATCTATGAGTTATTCTTTGATGGCACTATTATACATATTCAACTTGTAATTAAAATACTTCAATGATATAATCATTCTCATCTCTAACTAGATACATATAAATAATAATAATTTGCAATGTGATTGCAATTATTTTTTTCTCTCTCTCTCTCTCTCTCTCTCTCTCTCTCTCTCTCTCTCTCTCTCTCTTCATACGTTCACTGCGTGTATAGCGAGAGAGAGAGAGAGAGAGAGAGAGAGAGAGAGAGAGAGAGAGAGAGAGAGAGAGAGAGAGAGAGAGAGAGAGAGAGAGATTCATAATGGTAATAACAGAGTAGAATCCGTATTAGTAATAGTTAACCAATATTATGTTTAGAAAGAGAGTATCGGTACCGTATATCTAATAACAATGAGTGAACATAGCATATTTTGCAATATGCCCATGGAGGTAATAGTGTCGCGTGTAGAACATACGTAATTATAATATCAATTAAGTCAGTATGATTAGGTCATGAATCAAGTAAGGTTAATAAAACAATGTCAACTTACAGTCGTAATCAAACTTGACTTAACCTACTATGCATATCAGAGGCCGTCTTACACTGTTATTCTCAATTATCTCTTAAACCATTTGTTGGATTCATCTGATATCTTAGCACAGCGTGTTGCACACCCCTACCTAATCCACGCGTTGTATAGTAGATCGCTATCTGTGATTAATTATGAGTTTACTCTTGATTAATGTTGATTCTGAAGCCAAATCCTGGCATTTAGCGTCAACACATTCGAATGTGGGAGGTGGTCCCCCCTCCAGCCCCACCAACCCCCCCAATACAGTCTTCCTGTTACCCCCTCCTCGCCTCCCTCATCCCTCTCCCCCCGCCTCCCGTCATACACTGTTATTCTCAATTATCTCTTAAACCATTTGTTGGATTCATCTGATATCTTAGCACAGAGTGTTGCACACCCCTACCTAATGCACGCGTTGTATAGTAGTAGTAGATCGCTATCTGTGGTTAATTATGAGTTTACTCTCGATTAATGATGATTCTGAAGCCAAATCCGGGCATATAGCGTTCACACATTCGAATGAGGATGGTGGTCCCACCTCCAGCCCCACCAACACTCCACTGGTACACCTCCCACTGCCCAATCAGCTGTGGTTTATGAGGCAATGACGTAACGACAGGTGAATGATTATTCAAGCCCGAGGAACGCCTGCTACCGTACCAACAATGACCAGCATGTTACTTCATTGTCCCCGTGGCTGCAGGACTGCGTTTGTGCTGCGGCTTGTGACTCTGTATAGAAGTGAGAAGACCCGCAGAAGGACATACATAAGTGTGAATAGGTAAGCACATACTTTGGCCTATTATGTATAGTTACTAAGCTCCATTGAAAAACCATCCACCCATCTGTCTGAGAGTCATAAAATGAAGGAGACCCAGCCCACCAGCTGGTAGCCATACGAGGCACTCCTGCAATACAAAGACTACATACTTATACATCACTGTATCAATTGCCTCATTGTCTCCGCATGTGGGAACACTGATGATAAGGTTGTGGGTCAGTGTTACACCCCAACACCCCTTTCCACCACATCACCCACCATTTGATAACGTCTATAATAGACTCACAGATCATTTATTGGGATGATGTTGATGGTAATAGGTCTTCCTGTGCAACAAAACATGCTCTATATAATTTACCTCGTTTTCTATTGTGCACAATATGTACACATTTAATAAATATATGTAAATCATTCATACATAATAGTTAATAATTCAATGCAACATATATTGCATTACATAGCTACCTCATGACTTAAACAGGAGGGAACAAATACAAATAATTATGTTTAATAACATGCAGTATTTTCCACACAGGCCTTACGACCGCGTTGCTCACACCATGGGTATGACAGCGGTGGGAGTGAGGAACATTGTCCACCATGCCACCACGTCCCCCCCCTTCGACACAGTCACCACCACCAGCATCGGCCGTTTATGATGACTTCACTGTCAGCGCCATTCGCCGCTATGTTCACCGCAAGTTTGCCGACAAGCTACATTTCACGGTCGGTGCCCTGGTGAAGGACTTAAAAACGGCTGAAATTATCCCGGAGGGTACGTCAGAGATGACAGTTTGGCGGCTCTTGCCTACCATGGAATTCCGATACAAGATATCGCAGCGGAAAATGTATGTAAGGAGGGAATCACTGGATGTCGTGTGCCGCCGGATTGCCGCTCTCCGGGCTCTACAGCGCCACCGGAAGGAGGGAAGGCAGGTGGTGTATGTTGACAAAACCTGGTTCACCACCAGAATGGGCCACAACAGGGAGTGGGTGGACACTACACAGGCTGCCACCAGCTCCACCTACAGTCGTCAGGTGCCGCCCGGAGAAGGGGAGCGATTCGTGGTGGTCGCAGCTGGCATGACCAATGGCTTCGTTGAGGGCTCGTACCTGTGCTACACGGCCAAGAGCACCCATGGCGATTACCATGGTGAGATGAACGGTGAGCTGTTCCTCCGCTGGCTAACGAGGCACCTCCTGCCGTCACTGCCCGAGCCATCAGTACTGGTGCTGGATAATGCACCATATCACAGCCAACTGACGGAGGAGAGTCGATGCCCTACCACGGCGACCAAGAAAGCGGACCTCGTCAGGTGGCTGGAGCACCGTGGGATATCCATCCCACCTGCCGCCACATGCCCTGAACTGCTGCTCCTCTGCCAGCAGAACCGCCCAGAGCCCCAGTACAAGGTGGACAATACCATCCGTGAGTGGGGCCATGAGGTTGTACGGCTGCCACCTGGCCACCCCGAGCTCAATGCCATTGAGCAGGTGTGGGGATGTATGAAGCACCACGTGCGCTCCACCTTCCAGCGGTTTACCCGGGCAGACCTGCAGGCCAGGTTGGAAGAAGCCAGGCATTGTGCCAACCAGAACGTGTGGGCGGCAGCTGTTCGACAATCCCGGAAGATTGAGGACGGGTACTGGAAGTCGGACAATATCCACGAGGGTGTGGAACCCGTCATCATCAACATCGGCAGCGATGACGAGGACGGGGATGACGACGTATTCCTGGAGAGTGACTATGAATAAATGCTGTGCTGTGTTGTTTGCCTTATTTGTATTCCTACAAGCTACTTATCGAGAAACAATACTGTAAATTATTATTAATTTATTAAATTATTATACCCCTATACTTTCTACTTTTCATGAATATCAATATAAATTATATTACGTTAACTACACGTAAGCATTATCTCATGGGACTTTCATCGCAATTGCCCCAGTAGTTAATAAGAGGAAATTCTTCATTTACATAATTATCACTGATGTACTGTAATAATCATATTGCCCCCACGTCGTCGACAATAATACATCATATGCAATATTTCTGATACGCAATCACTATAGAACATGTTCATTTGCTTGACCAAACTTTCTGAATACCTTGGTCTTTTAACATAATAAGTACATTACCGTCCTCTCCCTATTCTTATCGACTCTCACAACGTAATCTTTTAATGAATATATATATATATACAATTATGTCAGTTGCGTTCCGTACATTGTTATAGACTCCCCGCCCGTGCTTCCCCCATTCAAACCGCTACCAAATCTCATGTAAATGACCACGATAGCTATATAAATCTACATTTACAGGTACGTAATTACACTACCTCAATAGGACACATATGGTTATTCAGACTTTAACAATGAGAGAGACGTCTTACCTCCGTGGTCTTTTCACTACTCCTATATTGCATACACAGACATATTAGAATACGCATGAATGGTAATAAATAAAGTTAGTTAATTAAATACATAAACACATAATATACAATATACATCAATACAATATTAACAACACGTTTACTAAAACGATGGATGGGCGTGGGTGGGCGAGAGTGAGTAATGAGGGAGGCGGGGGGAGAGGGATGAGGGAGGCGAGGAGGGGGTAACAGGAAGACTGTATTTGGGGGGTTGGTGGGGCTGGAGGGGAGACCACCTCCCACATTCGAAAGTGTGGACGCTAAATGCCAGGATTTGGCTTCAGAATCATCATTAATCAAGAGTAAACTCATAATTAATCACAGATAGCGATCTACTATACAATGCGTGCATTAGGTAGGGGTGTGCAACACGCTGTGCTAAGATATCAGATGAATCCAACAAATGGTTTAAGAGATAATTGAGAATAACAGTGTAAGACGGCCTCTGATATGCATAGTAATTGAACTTAAGCTAACTTAACCTAACAATATTGGGTTACTTTTTTATTTTTTATTTTGTTTTAAGAGACAATGAACGGAGGAAGGAAAAACACAGATAAAACAAAAAGGTCTATGTGCCTAAAGGCATCCTCCATCCATAAAATGTTTGTAACAACTGGATTTAAACTTTTGTAGATTGTAAGTTTGTGGAAAGCAACTCGAGGGAAGTGAATTCCAAAGAGTAGTAGTTCTAGGGATAAATGAATTTTGATAAGCAGAAGTTCTGCATTGAGGAGGAGAAAGTACTTGGCACTGGTTAAGAGCTACTGGTTACATACAGTAGGTCTACTGTGTTATGTACCATTATTTGTCATTAAATTCAGGC
This sequence comes from Paralithodes platypus, assembly GCA_032716605.1. NCBI lineage: Eukaryota > Metazoa > Arthropoda > Malacostraca > Decapoda > Lithodidae > Paralithodes > Paralithodes platypus. The sequence continues at coordinate 59,125,499 of CM064512.1, read as the reverse complement.
TAATCTTACATAATTTGCATTCAGATTAGTAATGGATTCTCACACTAATCAGTTTACTTACTACTAGGTGCCTCAATCCCGGAGGCACGAATGAACCGTTTCCATCATAGCGTTTGATTCTTTAACTAGTGTTCGGGGGAGGGTTGCCCAACCGTCCATTGTTGTTGTATAGTGTGTGAGGTGCATGTGGTATGTTATCGTACTGTTGGAATGGTTGTGGTTGTGAATGCTGTCTGTAACCAGTGTAATTTAGTGTGTGAAGTGCATGTGGTATGTTATCGTACTGTTGGAATGGTTGTGGTTGTGAATGTTGTCTGTAACCAGTGTAATATAGTGTGTGAGGTGCATGTGGTATGTTATCATACTGTTGGAATGGTTGTGGTTGTGAATGTTGTCTGTAACCAGTGTAATATAGTGTGTGAGGTACATGTGGTATGTTATTGTACTGTTGGAATGGTTGTGGTTGTGAATGTTGTCTGTAACCAGTGTAATATAGTGTGTGAGGTACATGTGGTATGTTATTGTACTGTTGGAATGGTTGTGGTTGTGAATGTTGTCTGTAACCAGTGTAATATAGTGTGTGAGGTACATGTGGTATGTTATTGTACTGTTGGAATGGTTGTGGTTGTGAATGTTGTCTGTAACCAGTGTAAAATAGTGTGTGAGGTGCATGTGGTATGTTATCATACTGTTGGAATGGTTGTGGTTGTGAATGTTGTCTGTAACCAGTGTAATATAGTGTGTGAGGTACATGTGGTATGTTATTGTACTGTTGGAATGGTTGTGGTTGTGAATGTTGTCTGTAACCAGTGTAATATAGTGTGTGAGGTACATGGGGTATGTTATCGTACTGTTGGAATGGTTGTGGTTGTGAATGTTGTCTGTAACCAGTGTAATATAGTGTATGAGGTGCATGTGGTATGTTATTGTACTGTTGGAATGGTTGTGGTTGTGAATGTTGTCTGTAACCAGTGTAATATAATGTGTGAGGTACATGTGGTATGTTATTGTACTGTTGGAATGGTTGTGGTTGTGAATGTTGTCTGTAGCTAGTGTAATTAATCAGCTTGATCATGATGGTCAGGTGTAAGCATGTGCAACGTAAATGCGGCACTAGAGAGAGGTTGGAAGGTTATGAGGTTGAGTATCATTATATATTATTTAACTAATATATACAGTATACTGTAAAAAAAAAATTATTTTGTATTTTTTTTCTATATTCCAACTTACTTCCTCTCGGGCATAGGCTGAGAGCCTTAACATTCACCGCTTTACAATGAACAGTGAAGCCTGTGAGGTCTTGTTCCAGTCTAGGGAGTGAGACAAGTGAAGCACGTAGAGTACAATGAGCACCTGCCATCTTGCCTTCACATGAGGCACGGTGCTCACTCATGGCCCGAAACGACCCCATCTCTGAAGCCACCTCGTTCCCGTGCTTCACTGTCTCACCCCCTACACTCGGACTCTCACACTTACACACACAACGCCACCTGTTGAGCAGATAACTCACCAGGCATTGCACCCCTATAGCATATTTTGAATATGGGAATATTCATACACTGCTATTTAATCAGGGAACAATGAGGGTATTTTATTGACGTTTCGGTGGGCTTGTGGTAATGCACTGATACCAGGTACAGCACAAATTCCATCCCAATAATATCTTCCCATTGATACATCGGGATTTGAACCCGGGACCTTTGGATTACCAGGTCAGTGGCAAGACCACTGCACCACACCTCCCCTAATGTACTATATAATAATGTACTATATAATAAAGTATGTATATATATATATATATATATATATATATATATATATATATATATATATATATATATATATACAGTATATATATACAGTATATATACCCGGTATATATATATTGTTATACGTCGTTGCAATCCAACTCGCTTTATTATTTATTCTATTAAGATCCTTGTTTAGGATACTTAGAATCAAATCCTTCTCGACAGGAACACAACTAGCAATAATAATGGTCTTTCTAGGTTACTCAATCACGCTCCAAACACAATAAACACACAGGGTAATTACACTAGTTTTTATTTCATAAACATTGGTACAGGGACAGGGCACATCCGGATCTCAACTATCGAGTATGAGTCCAATGGCGAATCAAAGGTGACTTGGAAAGAGTTAACTAAATGTTACTCCGTGAATAAATGCTTCACTTACAAAGCATCAAACATGAAATATACAATTTGTACAAGATAAACACATAATATATGATGACAATACAGTCATATACAGGTCAAGTGTATACCGAGAGGAATAATAATTAATAAATGTGAGTAACTGAGATCATCTACTCTGGTACACACAGGTAAGCGTGGCTCGAAATACAAATAGGTCGCCATGAGAGGTAGGCGGTCAAAGGTGCCGCGCGAGGTTAAGGTCAAAGTTACTGCGGTCAGTCTGAATAAGTATTTGATTTAGTGCAACGTTAAATCAGTAACAAAAGATACGAAGTTAACTTGACTCCTGTTGGTACGATAATTAAATTTGCAATTTAACTATAAAAGAATAATTGTGAATAATCTCTCACACGAAACACGAAAAATAAATTCAATCGTAAATGAGCTAGAATCACAGTCAATGAGGAACTCAAATTCACCAAACATGTAGTGAATAAATATAGCTGGGGCCCTGTGAGAGGCCAGGGCTCGAACTCCTTTCTCGGGCAGACTGACCTATTTTCTCGGAATTTAGAGCATGGGCAGATCTTGAAATAGGGGTAGACTGGCTTATCTCCGCAGGAGTTAAAGCCTGAGAAGCTAGTCGGGTCTTGTGATTTATAATTTTCTCCTGTTGTTGTCTTCTCCTATTTCTCCTGTTGTCCTGTATGGCTGCTATTCGGAAGTTGGTCTGGGGGGGGGGGGGCTGCTCAACCCCGTTATTTCAATATATATATATATATATATATTGGTTTTGGAGGGGTGAATTAGACGATTTAATAACATATACGAAGAATACTTCATAGCCTCTAACCTAACCCAATAAAACCAATCTAACACATCCCATCCTAACCCAACCCGCCTAAAATTAACTTTTCCCATCCTAACTTAGCCAAGCTGAATCAAACCGACCATAATCTATCAGAAAACAATCTAACTAATCCTATTCAAACTTTAATCAACCCAAATAAAAATGAATCTAAACAAATTCTACTTTAACCTATAATCTTAACGTACTGTAACTTAAGCAATCAAAACCGAACACGGTCAAGCCAAACCTAACTTTAATTTGGGAAGATAATTATTAAGTTAAGAAACCATCATACAAACTTCCCAGGGGAACATTAAACTTTCCAAGTATGAACTCCTGGAAGAAGTTAGCTACTTTCCCAAAATTAGTGAGTAATAAAATTCTGGATAATTTGGGAGTTAGTTTTTTATGATTTAACTTTGGCAGACACCTGCCTTAGTTCTCTCGGTATAGTCACAGTCAAATATCCTGTCCACTTTAACTACGAGAGAGAGAGAGAGAGAGAGAGAGAGAGAGAGAGAGAGAGAGAGAGAGAGAGAGAGAGAGAGAGAGAGAGAGAGAGAGAGAGAGAGAGAGAGAGAGAGAGAGAGAGAGAGAGAGAGAGAGAGAGAGAGAGAGAGAATCCTTTAAAACACCAGTGAAACCATTAAGGATTATCACCTCGGGATATTGCCAGATTCCCTGTTACCTCCCCCCCCCCCTCCCCTTCTCTCTCTTTATCTCTTCATTTCACTCTTTCGTTTTCTCCTTCTTCTTCTTCCTTCCTCCTCCTCCTCCTTTTTTCATCTTTTCCAACCCAATCCCTCTCTCTCCTTCTCCCTCTTCTCTTCCCATTCGTGTTTTTTTTTTTTTTTTTTTTTTTTTTCTCTAAACTTCACGACAGTATATGGTGTTCTTACAGCTAAAATTCCAGTGATGAAACGTGGAATTATCTATAGCGAAACACATTTAAAATGCAAAAAATATATAGCATTGATATATTTATATATAATAGATACCAGTATATATTTTATTAAAGATCCCTCTTTATGAAGTATGATAATTAATAATTATATTACCAAGATTTAGAACGGAACTGTGATATTCCTGGGCCAGTTATTAACCTCCGACTTGAACTGTTGTAGTGAGGTTAAGTGATGCAGGTCAGTGTGCTGAATCAGGTGATTCCACAGTCTTGCGTACTTTGGTAAGTAGGAACGAAGGTAGTGTTCTGTCCTAGCAAATGGAACACTGACCTGATGATACCTTGTGGATGCGGTTCTTGTTGCATATGATGTTGGTTGGGCAGGATGTAGATGTAAGGCTGCCAGGTGTGGAGTGTGCATTTTTTGGGTTTTGTATGTTACACACAAACCTGCCACATCCCGACGCTGTTGTAGAGGCTGAAACCTGGGGGCATGATGTTCTTGTTCTTTGAGTTGGATCAAGTGTTCAGCTCTTTTCTGTATTTGGTCCAAAAGTTTCAAGTATGAGGGGGGACATGATGACCATGCAAGTGGAGAGTATTCCATCAATGGACGAACTTGAGACTTATACAGAGTAGCAACACCTTTAGAGTCCAGGAGATGTGATACACGTCGAATGCAACCAAGTTTCCATGCAGCATTCTTTGTGATGTCCTTTACATGGCTGGTGAAAGACAGATTATCATTAAATTTTACTCCTAGAATTGTCACTTGACTCTGCATCTGAACCTTCCTCCCATCAAGCTGAATATCTGGTGGTGTATATGTTGGAATATCTTGTCTCCGAGAGATTAGCATTACTTGAGTTTTCTCCGGAGCAAGGTTCACTTGCCAGCGTTTTGCCCAAGAGGTGATACTATGTAAGGCATTGTTGATATGAGTGACGGTGGCTTGCCTCTCATCTTTGTTACAAGTGAATGTTAGAGTACAGTCGTCAGCATAAGCAAATGCCTCGGGGATGAGCTGCAGAATGTCGTTGAAATAAACATTCCACAACAAAGGTCCTAGAACGCTGCCCTGTGGGACACTGGCTTTGATGGCATAGTTAGCAGAGTTATGTCCATTGACAACTGTGTGAAGTGTTCTGTCTTGCAGGTAATCATTAATTAGGTGAAGTAGAGCATCACACAACCCTAGACTCCGCAGTTTGGTGGTGATGCCCGCATGCCACACCCTGTCAAAGGCACCCGCGATGTCAAGTGCAATTACGTAGGTGTCTTTTCCCATGTCAAGGGCCTGGTTCCACGTGGTAGATAAGTGGAGTAGCAAGTCTGCCGCAGATCTACCTTTCCTGAAGCCAAACTGCTTAGAGTTGAGTGGGTGATGTTTATCCAGAAAAGTTAAAATTTTTGTTGCCAAGATTGACTCTAGAATTTTCCCAAGAACAGAAAGAAGGGAGATTGGTCTGTAATTTTTTGGGTCTGTTCTGCTGCTTTTCTTGTGAATCGCCACAACTCTTGCTTCTTTCCATATTTTGGGCCACTGTTGCGAGTTGAGGCAATTCTGAAAAATGATGGTGAGTGGCTGGCATAGCTGATGTGTGCAACGCTTCAAGATATTTGGACTGATGTTATCTGGTCCAGTGGCCTTCTTGGGGTCAGCTTCCTCTAGTTGCCGTTTCACATCATCTATGGTAATTGTGAAATCTCGTAACTGAGCATTGGTCTGTGCTGGTACAGCCGGAGGTGAGCGGTCTGGGTCTGGTACATTCATTTTACTTGAGAAGTAAGATGCCAGAATCTCAGCCTTGTCCTTACTGCAGATAGCTATGGATCCATCACATTTGCTTAAAGGTGGGATGCAATCATCAGGAGCAAAACCTTGTTGTTGTTTAATGCTAGTCCACCATATTTTGCTCCCGACGTTCTTGCCTGTAAGCTTTGATTTCAGATCCTCTTTCCACTTTCTGATGGCTTGTATCTGCACCTGTTCCATATTTTTGCAGGCATGTTTATGCAAATGCTTGGTCCTTTGAGTTGGGCGTCTTTTGCATTGTAGCCATGCTTTACTTTTCTTATCAGCTGCAACTCTGCAGTTGAATCCAAACCATGGCTGGTCTCCCGACTTTGCTTTATAGGTCTGGCTAGGGATGAATTTATTCTGTAAGGAACACAAAATGTTGGTAAAAGCTTCAACTTGATGATGAACATCTCCGATAAGATAATCTGGCCATGAGATGTTATTCAGTGCATTTTGAAGACCATACCAATTTGCCCTGTGCCATAACCAGTTGGTACGTGCCACAGCCTCATCACGATCAGCTGCAACATTAATGGTGCTGAGAATAACATAGTGGTCCGAAGATCCAGCTGTTGCCAAAGGTCGGCAGGTGACCACATTATCTGAAAGGTCACTGATGACAGGGTCAAGGGATGATCCAGAGATGTGTGTTGGAAAATTGACGTGATTTGTCACAGTCAACAGTTCATCAAAAGAGCTCGCCACCAGGTGTTGGTTCATGTCACCGACTATGATGAGATGCTGACATGAGTGCTCATGCAATAAACTGTCGATGTTGTTATGGAGGTAAACGATGGGCTGATTCCCTTGCCATTGTGGCCGATAACAGACACAGAAAAGAATAGAGTTAGTGTTGTTCATCCAAACTCTGAAGAACATCATTTTTAAATGGTCAGGTAGATTTACATGAAGAGGTTGGAAATGGAGATTCTTGCGAAAACAGACAGCAATTCCACCAAAAGTGCCTCGAAGTCTGTCTCGCCGGTACCACCTCGTGTAGCCACTCATCTGACCATAATTGTCAGGGACTGTTTCATTTAAGAATGTTTCAGTAGTAGCTATGATGTCAGGGTTGTGTGGCATTACGTGACTGTGGGTCAGATCTCCAATGTTCGTTTGAAATCCTCTGACATTGGATGAGAGTATTGTTAGATTTGCTATCTTGTTTTTATTGAGCTGCATTATTCCAAGAGCTTTGAATGAATTGCTGAGGATTATTAGGATGAAGTGGAGCCTGCTGATGGGGTTGCTGCTGATGATGCTGATGATTATTGTTATAGTGCAGTAAGTAGGATGGTTGGACTTGGGCTGTAGGCCAACCTCCAGGTGCCAAGGATTATGATGCGAGTGCTCTGGAACAGAGAACCTGTTTATTGACTGAGCAAGCAAAGAGTTGTTGTGTGCTTGGTCAGCTACAAGTTTTTGGAAAAATCTTTCCTGCCTCTCTTCACTTAGACGTGTCCTGCACTCCTGAACCGAGTGACCTGGACGGTGACAAAATTCACACTTCAGTTTCTTGTAGCAGTTTTCTTCTGTGTGTCCGCTTCTCCCACACAATCTACAGTACTCTCTGTCAGGCTGGCGGTGCTGCTCAGGCTGTACAGCAAAGAACTGCCGGGTTGCTTGTGTGCTACCTCTTTGATTATATTGGTGTTTGTCTTATTCGTCTTCCTACTTTCTCCTGTCTCTCATTTACCCCCACCCCCTCCTTTCCTCGTCTCATTTCCTTTATTTACCTGCCTCCTCCCAGCAATGTTCTTGCATTTCTTATTTTTCTATATTTGTACAGTTGGGTACAAATATTTTATAATATGTACATTGTTATACAGTGCATTTTAAAAGCCAAACATTTAGTTTGTCAAATTAGTTTTGATATTCACAAGCCGGCTGACTGGAGGAAGGACGGGTGCCCTGTCGCGCTCCCGCTCCCTCGCACTCGATTCAACAGGCTTTAAGAGGCTTTAAAAGCCTGTAAATTGCTGTAAATTGGCATGGCGTTCCGGAACGTCTCCCGCAGCCAATGGGTTAAACTGCTTTAAACTTCGTGTCTCCAGGCACTTTGACCACAACTTTCCTTGAATTTGGCTCAGTCACTCTTTTGGCTTTGGGAGAGACACTCGTAACACATAGAAAAATAAAAATGAAAAATACTATCAACAAGTTGTTGAGCCTGCCTTTGTACCTTGTCAAGGAGAGTCAGGTGTGTAAAAGGACCGGACATCCAGGGTGAGGGAGCCGTAATCAAGGTGAGAGAGTACTTGTGCTTTATACAACATATGTATTACTGCAGTGTCTAAAGGAGGCTTTATTGCCCGTAGTGCAGTCACCTTTAAAGATACTTTGTGAGTAACTTCGCTTATGTCATTTTCGATTGGAAAAATTTAGTCAAAGACTAAGTTTACGTTAACACTGTCCAATTCCATTGGTATCAAATATCAGGTGTGTCACGGAGATGACTATGGCTTGATTTTTCTCGGATGTATATTCTACCTGCCATGGTCGAATGTAGTTTCACACTCTCTCTCTCTCTTTAATTAAGCCATTGTGTTCGTACATATACACACAGGAGTACAAAGGAGTACAAAATAAATCAAGCAACAACAGGTCTAGTGACCCTTCTAGGCTGCTTGTCCTCCAAAACACTGAGGATCAAGTGTCCAAACAGTGGTTTACAGTGGGTAAGGGAACATTGGAAAGGGAACTACTGCCCTGGAACTAATATCCGTGGCAGGATTAGGAAGTTAGTAGGGGACAGATGGGTTAGTAACTGAGGGGGGGATAAAATAAAGTTATTCATTTACAAACGCAGTCAGTCGCGGGTTTGATGCGAGATATTTGTCTAAGCGGAGTTTAAATGAATCAACGGTGCTGCAGTCTAAACCGTCTCGGGGAAGCCCATTCCACAAGTTGACAACTCGATTGAAGAAGAAATTCTAAGATTCGTGTGAGTTAAAAGATTTACCAATAATTGTGCAACCGTTTCCCCGCGTGTAATTAGATTGGTCGATAGTGAAGTACTTACTACAGTTCATATTGTCGATGCCTTTGATGATTTTGAACACTTGAATTAAGTCACCTCTTAATCTGCGCTGGGTTAAAGGAAATAGATTTAATTCTCTACGACGCTCTTCGTATGGTTTATTCTTTAGGCTAGGTATAATTTTGGTAACTCTACGTTGAACTCGTTCTAGCTTGTTTATATCTTTTTGGTAATAAGGGCACCAGGATTGAACGCAGTATTCCAGAAGAGGGCGGACTAAGGAATTGTAAAGGGTTAGGATAACTTCTTTGGATTTATGCTCAAATGACCTGCCTATAAAGCCAATTATTTTGTTTGCCTTCTTAACAACTTCTGAACATTGTTGACTCGGTTTTAGGTTACTCGATATTGTTACTCCCAGATCGGTTTCTCTGTTTACATTTTTAAGCTGAGTGCCATTCATCGAACAGTTTGCTTTCTCATTTAGGTATCCGATATGTAGTACTTTACATTTATCTGCATTGAAACTCATTTGCCAAATTTGGGCCCAACATGACAATTTATCTAGATTGTGTTGCATATCGTCAACTTGTTCTTTTGAGAGTACGCTATTTGCAATTTTTGTATCGTCAGCAAATTTTGAGATTGTACAGGTGAGACCCTCATCTATGTCGTTGATATAAATTAGAAAGAGAATTGGTCCTAGTACCGATCCCTGGGGTACCCCGCTACGTATATTGGTCCATTTAGATGCCTTACCGTTTATGACTACCCTTTGCTTTCTGTCGCTGAGCCAATTTTCTATCCATTTCAACACACCGTCTTGTATTCCATGCGCTTTTAGTTTTAGCAGTAAACGTTTACCTATACTGCTGTTTGCGGATGATACAGTTCTGATGAGTGATAATGAATGGGAGTTGCAGGGTCTGGTAAATGAGTTTGGAACAGTGTGCGAAAAACGGAATTTGAAGGTAAATACGGGGAAGAGCAAGGTTATGGTCTTCGAAAGGGGTGAAGTCACAGAGTGTGAGGTGAAGCTGAACGGTCAGGCTATGGAGATCGTCAACTCTTTTAAGTATCTGGGCAGTGTGTTGAGTAAAGATGGGACTATGGATGAAGAGGTGCGGGAGAGGGTACAACAGGGGAAGAGGGTTGTAGGAACGCTAAAAGCAGTAACAAAAAATAGGGTGGTCAGTATGGAAGTGAAGAAGTCCTTGCATGACAGTGTGGTAATCCCGACACTGACTTACGGAAGCGAAGCATGGACGTTGGTTGAGAGACTCAGACCAAGAGTGAGAGCAGTGGAAATGAATTACTTAAGGAGTGCGTGCGGAGTTACATGGAGGGATAGACAGACTAATGAGGAAGTAAGAAGGAGGTGTGGTGTGGAGGTAGATGTGCTGGAAAGTGTGAAAAGGAACAACTTGAGATGGTTCGGCCATATGGAACGTATGGAAAGCGAGAGAATGACTAAGAGGGTGTATGAGAGCGAGGTGGAGGGACAGAGGGGGAGAGGTAGACCGAATATGAGGTGGAAGGATGGAGTGAGGAAGTACATGAACGAAGGTGGTGCTGGTTGGGGGGTGGGGCGTCGACTGACTGGGGACAGAGGTGCATGGGGGCGGTTCGTTCGTGGCCACCCCTTCGGGGATCACGGCGTCAGGCAATAGATAGATAGATAGATAGTAAACGTTTGTGGGGAACTTTGTCAAAGGCCTTTTGAAAATCAAGGTATATAATATCTACAGCTTTACTTTCATCGTAGAGGTTTAGGATATCGTGGAAGAAGTCTAAGAGGTTTGTTAAACAGGAACGTTTTTTACGAAAGCCGTGTTGAGTATCTTTAAGTAAGTTATTCGCCTCTAATTGATTTACGAGTCTGTCTCTTATGACCGTTTCTAGCATTTTACATACAATTGAGGTTAAGCTAATTGGACGATCGTTACTGGGTAGGGATTTGCTGCCTTTTTTTAATATCGGTGTTACGTTGGCTAGCTTCCACTGATCAGGCATAGTCCCAGACTGCAAGGATTCGTTGAATAGCAATGTCAGTGGTTTGGAGAGATCATCCTTAGATTCCTTTAGAACTCAAGGCGAGATTGTATCAGTTCCAGGCGTTTTATTTACCTTGAGTTTATCTAAACAATTCAATACTTCTCTCTCTGTAACGGTGATATTGCTTAGAACATCTGAATTATCAATCTGAATCGGCGATGGTGTAGGGATATCACTGAGGTCTTCGGTTGTAAAAACTGATGCAAAGAAGGTATTGAGGGCATTACTCATTTGTACTTCGTCTTTGGTGTATTCTCCATTTTCATCGACTAACGGTCCAACAGTTGAAGTAACTACTTTTTTCTTTCTGATATAACTATAGAATTCTTTCGGGTTTGTTTTACTTTGATTCGCAACTTGTAACTCCAGGGTCTTTTTACTTTGCTTAATTAACTTTTTGGCTTTGCGTCGTAGCTCTACAAATTTTACCCGTTCTTCGTCATTTTATGAGGATTTTAATCTATCATTAGCAAATTTGTTAGCAAGTCTGAAATATCTTTATTCTACCATTTGGGCTTATCATTATGGCCTGGACGCCGTATTTTCGATGGTATGTAGTCTTGCACTGCCTTAAGGTAAGTGGTTGTGAAACACTCTCAAGATGTATTTATGTCGTTATTGTTAGTCAGAAAGCTCCAGTCAATTTCTTTAAGGTTTGATTTAAGTTTATGAAAATTTGCTTTCTTGAAATTAGGGACTTTCTCAATGCTGCTATTTGATTTGTTACTAGTAAACTTTAAAGTGAAAGTTATCGTACGATGGTCGCTGTTACTGAATTCATCACCAACATTCAAATTCTCTATTAATTCTTCTTTTGTTGCGAGTACAAGGTCAAGCACATTATTATCCCGGGTCGGAGATTGTACAAATTGAAAAAAGTGAATTATCTTGCAAGTTAGCATAGAGGTCGTGTCCAGAGTGTGAAGTAAGAATATCGTCCCATTTAGGAGAGAGAGAGAGAGAGAGAGAGAGAGAGAGAGAGAGAGAGAGAGAGAGAGAGAGAGAGAGAGAGAGAGAGAGAGAGAGAGAGACAGATAGAGAGGAGGGGGGGGGGGGAGGTAGGTGTTATGAAGATGTTGCCTTTGATGCTTGGCTGGTATAATGCATGGTGAGAGAGAGAGTTGCAAAGAGATATAAAGGCATATATATTATCCTAAAGACCTTGCAGTCTATTCTGGGTCGACCAAGGGGAAACGAAGGAGACTAGGCCCAATTAAAATACAGTCTTCTCAAAGTTAGCAAAATAATAGTTACTTACTTCCTCCTGGGTCCATTGTCTTGTGTCTATGTCCAAAGGTAGATTTGAAAAAAACAAAACAAACTGATAGGTATAAAAGAACAGGAACATATAAAAGGGGTTCAAGGGACTGGAGTTCTCGAAAAGGGGCTCCAGTCCTGAAGCTAACATTGACTTAAAAGTGTGCTGGGTTAATCATCCAGAAAGGTTGATAGCCTCTGAAGTCTTATTTAAACTAACTAACTTAATAAAAGGGGTTAATCTCTAGGTGTGGACATACAGTATATTACGATGGTCTATTTGGAAAAACTAATTAGCATTTGAACGAACTTCTGGTAGATTGGGTGAGGAAGGGAGATGGCCTCAAGATTACTCGCTTGATATCCTTCAATATTTCTAATACTCTCTCTCTCTCACTTGTAACTGTTTGTTCTGTAAACAACTATCCCTATATTGGTTCCCTTTAACTATATAAACATTTACTAAACAAATTATGTATTTACTTATGTTATAATTTTCCAGTCAACATTAAAAAGGCTACAGCCATCTACATCGTTAAAGCTTTAAAGACAAGATAGGAAGTATTTGTGATGTAATAACTTACAGTATTGTCTCGTTTGGGTTTGATAAGAATTCCAATGGGTATAACCATATTAATGTTCACCACTGTACATTCATAAGCAATAGTTCGTCTACAACCTTAGTTATACACTGAGGTAAAGTTACTGTCATATTCCTTAGCAGTTATATAAATTAGTATCATATACATTTCCTTGAGTCCTTAAATTAGTATCATATTTCCTTGACAGCTATTAAAATAGTATCATGTTTCCTAGGCAGCACTTAAAATAGTATCATGGTTCCTTCACAGCCATTATAATATCATATTTCCTAGACAGTCCTTAAGTTAGCATTTCATATTAAGTCATTATGTATATTTATCATACTGTGACTTATATACTATTTGTTCATGTCGGAGTAATGTAGGGTTAATGTCCGTCTCCCTAGATATTACATATGCATCATGATTTTCGACGAACTATTGGTTTTGACTTTACACTCACATTTTAAAAGGTTTTATTGAAAGGAAGAGATAAAGTATCGCTCTATTATTTACAAAGAGGGAACACTATTCTAAAATTCAAAGCCTTTCAACATTTGTTTATTTGCCCCCTTGACCTCCATTCAGAGCAGCTAACGATTTTTGCTGTACCACAGAAAACTTTGGTAGGGCTTCCAACATTATTTTTGATAGTTTACCTTTTATGCCAAGCTCCCTTTACCCGTTTTCTATGAAGTTGCTGGGAAACGTTCCCCGTTTTCTAGCCCATAATGAAACACAACATTAACACGTAATTACGAACATTGAGGCCTATATCACTATAGTCTAAGGCATAAACCGTGGCCTCAAGCTTCCAAAGTAATCTCTAACGGAATTGAATCTTGCTATATACCTAATTAATTAAATACCTAATATGCCTATCAGAGGTTCGTTTATGCTGCTTGAAGATTCGTAATGGGTCAGGATTTGTGTGTTATAGTGTGCAGTCACAGTCATTAAGACAGTCTACAAAATGTGAAGATATATATAGGTCTGAATTTAATCTCCTTACTTTACTGTATGTATGTCATTGAATAAGAAGGAATACAATGTGGAAGGCCGAGAATAAGATGGTATGAAATGGTGTATTAATGTGTGTCAAAGTGTGAATAGAGAATTAATAAAGCAAAATATGTAGATGATGATAGGAATGAATGGAGGAAGTTTGTTTGGGATGGCACATGAAGGTAATTTTACCATTTTATTAACAAACCAGGAAGGTCTCCATCCCAGATGTAAAGTGACTTGTTGTGGGAAATATATAGCACCTGAGGTGAAGCATATAATGTTGGGGCTTGTGAATGAATGGTGTTCCGAATGTGCTGGCGTATATTTATGTATTCTATCCGACCATCTCGGCTCCCTTAAAGGTAGTACGGGTTTGGCTACTGACTGTGAGTGACTTAATTCTTTACCTGGTATTTGCATGTCAAAGCTTCATTTATTCACTTCAAGGATTCATAATGTATCAGGAAGTGTGAGCGAGACTGTACACAATAAGACACCAATATCTCGCATACATTTTCGAAGCTATCTCATACTAAATAAAATCGTCTTATTACTTCTTTATCTAGTATATGGATTTCAAGGATTCAGAGAGTGTGATGTTCTATACTGTACACTCTGCCACAAATTATTCAATATATGTGACAATCGTGTGTGCTGTTCGAGGGTTAGTTATTGGCCAGGAATAACAAACTATCGAAATGTAAACTATGACTATTACAAGTTGTATACGAGGTAGGACTGTAAAATACTGTGTGAAGTCCTGGCAGGTGGGATAGTCTAAGTGGTAGGGTTAACAAGGATTAACAAGGATTAGGAGAGTTTCTAGTCCTGACAAACTATTAAATGCATAATGTGATAAACTGGAGGGAGAAATACATATTGATGCTTACACGGATAGTAAGTCCAATTGTCTGTACTACTAAACAGTTACATACCAAAACAACCGTGGTCAGGAGAGCACATATCTCCGTCATGCGTGCAAAACAGAGCCAGGGTAATATAAATACGTCCTGTTTGCAGCCGCTTTCTCCTATGTTCAATACGTACAGTACAAAACAATCAAATTAATACAATTGGTATTATCTGAGGGACGCTTTGGTCTGTCACTATTTTGGTTTGTAGCCGTTTTTGTCCACAGCCAAATTGGACCGAGTGGTCAGAGTGGCTGATTTGAGTCATTGATATACATTGACTGCAGCATCCACATTTCAGTCAGTTCCGTTCATCATTTTCGATAAAACGTCATATATAATGTTAGAGGTAAACTCCCTTTTCATGGATATCTTAAGGGATAATATGTTTGTGGTTTGGAGTGGTTTGGAGTGGTTTGGCCTCTCTATTTTGCCTTGGGGTGGGTTTTTGACTGTATCTCTATATTTTTCATATATCTTTATTAATTTCAACTCGTTTCACATGTGTGTTTTCTGTAACCGAGAAGCTCTGGTGAGAGATTACACTCCCGATAACTCTTGTTACCCATTTATTATGAATTTGAATTCGTAGGTTAGATTAAGGATGATGAAATCTATAAAACTTATTTCCAGTGTTACCTTTTTTACAATGTTAATACATTGCTTTGGTGCAGCCCACTCGAGTAACAACCTCTCTTTGTGTCTAATGCAGTTGGACTCATTGTATTTGATCCCTCCTCGGCATGCTAATAAAATGGTTGATGTTATGGCATCCCATAACGGGGAAGGAGGTGCCCGGGGATATGTAGCAGGGGAGGGTCAGACAATTGTTACACCAAAGAGATGTAACAATAATATAAATTCAAAATGTAAAACTTGTCCATATTTTCTTGAAAGTTCTACTTTCACATCTACCGTCACCGGAAAAACATACAATATTGTAAACATTACCAATCAGAGATTTAGTTGTAAAACAAAGAATGTAGTGTACCTTTTGTCATGCAATCGCTGCCTCTCACAATATGTTGGAGATAATAAACAACAATTCAACATCCGTAACAATGTGCACAGAAGAAGTACAGTCAACAAAGATGTTCATACAGGATGCCCACTGTCTTATTCATGAACATTTCACCGAAGGTTGCTGTAGAAACGCAAACTACTACTGTCAAGTTTTGGAGAAAATACCCCATGTAGGATCAATCTCTGAACAACAAACTATAAGGAAAAACAGAGAAACTTTTTGCATTAAAGAGCTACGCACTGTATATCCTTTTGGCCTGAACAGCCGAGTTGATACAAATCAAAGAGGAGATTTTAATAAGCTCGGACAGATATACCAACAGAGTACGGGGTAAAAATCGAGGTAAAGACAAAGTTTGGCATATAGATGACATCGTAAATACCATTAATGAGAAGTGTGAACATTCTAACAATGAGTTAATTCGATTCTGCTGTAAACAATTTACACAAATCCCACGCCCAAAGTTGAAATTATCGCGCAAAAACTATTGGATAGTGATGTTCCAACCCATATTATGGACATAATTGTAAAAATCATTTCTAGATATCACGAACCTGGGACTAATACGGACAAAGACAAAACTAAAAAGGAAAATAGAGCCCAAATAACACTCAATTTCGTCAATAAAGGTATATAAATGATAAACATTGGAAAGATATTTCACCATAAGAATATCAAAGATTCTTTTCCACTAGAGATAACTGAAAATCCCATGATTGTATATAAGTATACCAAACCAGTGAGAAATACTATTGTAAATTATAGACAAACCGTACAGGATGCTGTGTTTGAACAATGGTTGAGAGATGAAGACAAGTGTGACTGTGATAATTATAGACAAACCGTACAGGATGCTGTGTTTGAACAATGGTTGAGAGATGAAGACAAGTGTGACTGTGATAATTATAGACAAACCGTACAGGATGCTGTGTTTGAACAATGGTTGAGAGATGAAGACAAGTGTGACTGTGATAATTATAGACAAACCGTACAGGATGAACAATGGTTGAGAGATGAAGACAATGACTGAGAGAGACAAGTGTGACTGTGATAATTATAGACAAACCGTACAGGATGCTGTGTTTGAACAATGGTTGAGAGATGAAGACAAGTGTGACTGTGATAATTATAGACAAACCGTACAGGATGCTGTGTTTGAACAATGGTTGAGAGATGAAGACAAGTGTGACTGTGATAATTATAGACAAAACCGTACAGGATGCTGTGTTTGAACAATGGTTGAGAGATGAAGACAAGTGTGACTGTGATAATTATAGACAAACCGTACAGGATGCTGTGTTTGAACAATGGTTGAGAGATGAAGACAAGTGTGACTGTGATAATTCGCCTTTCAAGAATGAACACCACAAACATGTAATCACCGGCGACCTTGGTATAGTAGAAAATGTTAAGCTGAGAAATCTGTTGAAAAAAGAACCGAACTATAGGGAACCTAGAACGCTAAACTGGCAAGTCGTCAAGAAGGAAATTTTTACCGGACTGTCTAACTTCATTCTTCAAGAAAGCGAGAAGAGAGGATTACTAGCAGCGTACTTCAGCGAGTGGAAAAGTAAGGTTATAGAAGCTGTCAAAGAAAGAATACAGGCATTAAAACAAAGATATCCATATTATAGACCTTCTAAAAGTGTACTGAAGGACGAACTGGCTACTTATGAGCTTAAAAGATTACAGGACAAGCATGTAATTACAGTTGTTGATAAAGCTAATACAAATTATGCCTTTATATGCAAATGGTTTGATATGAAAATGTTATACAAAGAGACAGGAATTATGGGTGAGCCCAGTAACACTTCCGTGAACACTAATGAACGTGAACAGGACATTATACATCGCCAGACTAATTTTCTCAGTTCCGCCAACATCATAACGCCAACTAAAGATCATAAGTTTCCGTTCATGTATTGGATTCCAAAATTTCACAAAGATCCTGTAAAAGTTAGATATATTGTCTCCTCGTCCATTAATAAGTGATAAACAACAAGCTAACAAATGTGTAACTTATGATTTTAGTACTTTATATACAAACATTCCTTATTATAAACTTATACTAGCCCTGGAAAATATAGTGAATACATGTTTTGCAAATTCGAAAATCAAATACATTACAATAAACAATTATGAAGCTTTTTGAAGTAATGCATTGTCTAAAAATGTACATCATTAAACAAAACTTCCCTTATGAATAGCATAACATTCTTGACAGATAACACGTTTTTCAAATGTGGTGATTTGACATGTAAGCAAAATATAGGCATACCAATGGGAACAGACCCAGGGCCAGATTTTGCCAATCCATTTCTTCATTATTACGAGTTCTTTTATATGCAAGATAACACTCGTACTAAATACGGAACATGCAAACAAATAAGCAAGTGTTCAAGATATATTGATGATATAATATTGTTCAACAGTGGCGACATATTTGATAAAATTAAGACAGACATCTACCCTGAGGAGCTTATTTTAAATAAAGAAAATTATTCCGATAAGAAAGCTTCATTCCTCGATATACAAATTGAAGTAATTGATAAGAAATTTGTAACAAAACTTTCTGACAAACGAACAGATTTCCAATTTCATATAGTTAACTTTCCCTTTCATTGCGGAAATATCCCCAAAAGACAAAGCTATGGTGTTTTTACTTCCCAAATAATACGCTATAGTAGAGTCTGTTCGAAATATGAAGACTTTTTAGAGGCTTGTAAGATCCTTATTAGAAAATTGTTGAAACAAAGATATGAAATATACCTCTTAAAAAGACAATTTAACAAACTACCAATTAGATATTTTAACTACAATAAATTTAAAAATATTATAACAAGTGACATATTTCAAGAACCACCATCTTAGAACTGCTAGAGATGGTATGAGTAAATTTGTGAAGAACATCTCGGCTAAGAATGATAATGTTATTGAATTTACCACACACTGCATCTACTGACTATGTCGACGTATTATTACCAGAATGTTGATGCCAAGGAGATGGCCTGATCCTGTCAGAGTGGGGGTTGAGCGTCCCCTGCCTCCCAGAGCTCAACCTCACTTTATCTCATGATAAATATGTTTCAGTACTTTTTGACGTAGTTAATGGATTTCTTCTTCGATATCCGACAACAAAATGTGACTTCCCCAGTTTAAATTAACTGATTTTGTCTACTCTACTTCTGACTACAACATTGACTTCCCGAATTTATCAACCCCCTGATTTTGACTATTTCATTAGTACTATACTACTTTTTCTTTTAGGGCAAACACTCTACACCAGGTATTATAGAGATACCCGGTTTGCCACAGTTATAACAGAAAACCGATTACGGTGGATGGTTGTGGCCTGATGAAGTCCATCCGCCTCTCTATTTTGCCTTGGGGTGGGTGTTTGACTGTATCTCTATATTTTTCATATATCTATATAAATTTCAACACTTTTCACATGTGTGTGTGTGTGTGGGAGGGGGGGGGGGGGGGAAGATGGCGGGAGGTTGATCAAATTATAGCCAAAGGTTATTCGTTTCAAATCAGGCTTTTGGAGAAGTTTCAAAATTCGACGTGATATAGAAATTCTTCTGAGAAACAGACAGACAGACAAGCAACTATGTTCATATAATCTGACGACTCTCACGTACTGTAACCTAATATATTTCCCCCAATTCGAACACATCAACGATATGAAGGTTATACAGTATATGACTCGGTTTTATATACAGTATATATATATAATTAATATATATATATATACGGTATATATATATATATATATATATATATATATATATATATATATATATATATATATATATATATATATATATATATATATATATATATATACGGTATATATATATAGAGAGAGAGAGAGACAGAGAGAGGTAGAATATCCAATCCATCATTCAATTTGTCTCCGAGTAGATTTGCAGCACTTTGGGAGATGTGGGGATAAAAACTGCGATCCTGGGACACCAAAGGAGGATATGGGTACATGCAATAAGATATAGGTACAGGCAAAACAAGGGTGGCCAGTAGAGCACATATCTCTGCCACGTGTACAAACCAAAGCAAATGTCCTAGCCCTCATCACGGCCATTAAGGTACGCAGCGGAATTGTTTCCTCGGCCCATTTGGTTAGTGGCCAAGTTGTTATTTGCCTGGTATGGTCAGAGGTGAGTAGTTGAATAATCCAATCGGTATTGGGCAAGTGACCGTTTTCGTCTGTGGCCATTTTAGTTTGTGGTGATTTTGTTCTGTGGCCAATATGAGCTGAGCAGTTGGATATGACAGGCCGATTTGATACATTACCACTTTTGTCTGAATGTAAATGCTTTATAGACAGATCTCTTGATCTGAGGAGAACTGGAATTAATCTGGGAAGAAAACCTGATATTTGGTGACCCTCTTTCTTTTCCAGCTGATGTTAAATTGAATCCCTAAACATATGATTTCGGGATTACTAATGAATAAATATGATTGTGCTATGTTTTGCAGCATTTTAATTCCAAGTTTTGATAATTTGCAGTTGAGATAGTATTTTACCATCAGCTGGATGCAACATATTACAGTAAAAGGCAGCGAAGCACTGGAAGTTGATGGTGTAAATACTTAACACAATCTAATACAGAGTTTTGGGGGTTATAATAATGTGTAATTATTGTATAGGGTTTTGGTTGCTTTGCCTTTATTGAACAATATATTGTTAGTTTGTTCACTAGACTAACAAAAAGCCGTCTCCTCAGACCTCTTGAAGAGAAATGTGTACATTTTTCGGCAGAAAAATATCCAGGCCAATGATTGATGTCTCCTAAATTGCAAGCTTACTATCGCTCAGTCAAAAAAAAAAAAAAAAAATACCTGAAAGGGGTGAATCATCTCATCATCGCAAAACAAAAGAGATGACACTTCTTATTATCTATAAACTAATGGAAAGAAACGGGGAAGATCCACCGAGACACACCTCAGACCAGATTGAGTTAAGACATAAGTAATTATATTTGATATCACTAGTGTAAATGATTAGAATATTTGGAAGCTGAATGTTTGACAAATATGGAATCCACAACAATTCGATCCATTGCTAATAGTACATAAGGAAGGGGGATCACACTAATCATCGCTTATGCTTTATTCATTGAGAAAAGTAAACATTATCTTCTCTTTAATTAAAACAAAGTACTGTAATCTCTTATCTAACTGTTATGTCTTAACCCCCCAAAAACAGGGCCGTTTGTAACATCAACTACTTGCCAGGCGGGCATATTTACCGAAAACGAGCTTCATTCCATGCTCTTTTTCATGCATAAACAAGAGCCAGAGCGTAATACAATTATGTATCTTTGAAAGGGCGATAATAGAGCTTTCTAATGACACCTGAATCATCCTGGTACGACCACGGGTTATGCTGTAGCGATCGTGCAGCCGGAGATGAAAATTCCCTAAATAAGGTAATTCCCTTGGTTTTTTCTTTGTCTCGCGAGGCCGGGTGTGTGTAGGAACGCGGGACCACCGCCAGTCGCGGCCCAGTATGGTGCTGAGCGGTCAGAGCCTGCCTATTGTCCTCGCAACGCGTGGACTCTCTCTCAGATCCCCTAATGTGCTCAAAATGCCGCCCGTCATATGACGGGTATCGGAGGATAATCCATTTATCTCTCGCCCGTCATATGAAGGGCACCGCGGTTTGAGTGTTAAATGGACTAAACACAGAAAGTGTCTGGGCCACATCAACCTCAGAAAATGCGGCAAAGGAGACAAGGGATCACTAGACCTGTAAACCTAGAAAGAACATCACAGATGCATGAGGCTGCAGCAGGGCAAAACTTGCTGCACACAACTGGAGCCAGTGCGTTTCATCTTACCTTCATACCACTCACACCTTATGTTGCTATCAAAGTTAAGATTAATTGGGCTTAGGCAACACTCTGAAGCTGAGGGCAGTAACTAAACCTTACTAGTTTGTTTGACTTAGAATTCTCAGTGCAAAAAGCATACACGAGTGGAGCCTCCATAGGTGTCACAGCAGTGAACCACATATCTAAACAGATCATCACAGGAGTTGCGGCATAGTAACAGGCTGGCACAAGAAGCACAACATAGTAGCAGGGAAACGTATGAAACACAGCATCATAGCAGACTGAGGCACGAAATGTAGCATCATTGCAGGCTGATGTTGAGGCTTAGCATTGCAGCGGGCTGAGGCAAAAGGTGTACCATTAAAGCTATCAGACTGTTGTATGAAATGCTACACATTCTAACACCATCACCACCAAGCCGTAGACAGTTACCTTCGTCATCACCTAGACAAAGATACCTATCAACATCAAGCAACATTTAGAGAGAGAAGAGCATCACCATACATTCGAATTAACTAGTGCATGATCATCCACGCTGTTTTGCACTATTGTAGAAGGCACCGAACTATCTCCACCTTCGTCATCATATCAGAACACCGACACAGCTTTGCCGCCACCCACTTCGGGGACCTACTATGGGACTGGATGCTCACATATACCTATTAAACAATAATGTTAGTTACTTAAGAATTATGTACAATAAACTAGTAAAACTGTCCCAGTGTATTTAAAAACATGCAACCAACCCTAATATCACTAACCTTTATTAGTGGAAGGCAGCGGCCCCCTGAAAGTTGATGGTGTAGCGGGAAATGAAGCAACAACCGTTGAACTTTTGGCCCTGGCAGACCTCAGCCTTCCATGGAGTTGAAAGCCTGTGTTAGCCTTAGCCTGCTGAGCCTTCCTCTGGAGACACCGCGAGGAGTTACGGTGACACATTGTTCCGCGCCGGACTAACAGTGACATAATATTCTTTGTACCGATGTAGAGATAACTGTTTGAGGGAGGATAGGGTGAGAGAGATGTGTGGAAGTTTGAGAATGTCAGATAAGTTGGTTTGGAGAGGGGAATGGGGATGAGATCAGACATATGGATGTTAAGAGTGCCAAAAGGTTGGAACATGTGGAAACGTTGAGATATAGAAATATACCAAAACCATGAGTTTGAACAAGCTCTTGGATTATATTTCATGTAATATATTGAGAAGAATGAAAGCTGAGAAACTTTCAGAACTGTTGTTGAGGAAAGTGTCGAAAAGAAGGGCGTGTCAGAGATGTCTTAGATCTAGATAACAAGTAGAGAGAGATATGGTGTGAGAGCTCTGGAGAACTGTATTTCGGACATGAATCTAGATTTTTTTTCGAGAGGGATGGGATGACAGATATGCAATTTAAAAGATTATATTTCAAATACCAATCTGCAGAACATTTTGAGTAGGATTGAATAGGTCACATGAAAGAATCTGAACAACTGTATATTAAGTAGTCATCTAGAAAATACTGCATATAGGAAATAATTAGGTATTACATATTCCTGGATATGTAGAACTATATTTCAAAGTCTGGTCTACAGAATTTAAAAGAAAGACGGGATTCGAGAAACGAACAGATCTAGAGAAATGTCCATATATTATGGTATGCTAAAGGTTTTGATCTAGATAAGGTTGATAAAAAGATGATAAGAGTGATAGATAAACTGTTGATAAAGATGGGAATTGAAAGACGTTAAGGATGAAATATAAGAGATTTACTATCGAAAATGAATGTGGAAATAAATGTTATATGGGAGAAAATATAGGTCTGGAAAAGAGGCCATGAAGGCGTTTTCAAAGTGGGTGGCACTTTTTCTGTCATACTTGAAAGCACTATTTGCATGTGTTGATTATTTCAAAATTGAAGAGTTTTTATTGTTTTTACCATTATATACAGTAACACGATGCGAGTTTTTCATTGCAAGTTCGATTTTCAGTTTTCAAAATAATGTATAATCCAATTATGAGACAAGTTTCAAAACACTAATAAAGTATTAAGGTGTTATTGCGAATGCATAGATATTTTTCAAGTGGTATGAATATATAAAATGTGTAACTTTACAATCACTTAAGCTAAAACACGAGTGTGATACATTTCAGAGACACTTCCCATTGCCAAGGGATGTAAAACCATTATCAAATATTTCTAGTTTCCTTTGGAAGATTTTCTGGTACTGTAGTAAATTATGTATTTGATTACATTCTGGTAAAACAATACATAAATTGACTTTGGAAGAATTTTTGGTAATAATGAAGTTTTCAGTTTACAGTAATGCAACAGTAATTACAACAAAATTAAGGTCTTAGATTTTCACAGTCGTCCCGAACCAAATCAAATCCTTCTCAATATTTATTTAGCTAATATTTCCATTTGTGAGGTTGGTTTGTGTTGATGGAGGGTTGATATTGGGCCAGGATTTGGGTTTACTGGTTTAGTTGGTTACACACAACAGCTGACAGATGAACCAAGGTCACACCATCACCTGAAACAACAGAAATAACATTTGTTATTATCAATACATACCAATTATCATTAATATAAATATGTAGTTAACTCTACCTATGTATTTACTGAAATCATATAGGCTAATTAATGAGAAATGTAATACAGTTATTGATTAAGTGACACAATTGTGGGTTTGTGAGTAACCAAAGAAAATAGACACATTTAGAAGACAAAAAATAGATGAGTTTTAAACAAGTACCGGTATGCATTGTAAGAAATATATAAAACATATGTATAATACAACTAAATACTATAGAATCAGTTTGGATATAAATAATGATTTGTTGTCATTGACAAGCTTTCTATCCTGATATTCAATGGGTTAATCACTAGCTGTAATGAACAGGCTATTATGAATACTTTAACCCATTGACTGTTCCGGAGCGCCATGGCAATTTACAGCAATTTACAGGCTTTTAAAGCCTCTTAAAGCCTGTAGAATAGCGTGCGAGTGAGCGGGGGCGCGACAAGCCCCCCATACTCTCTCCAGCCAGCCGGCCGGGGCACTGAGGAGTATGAGCCGAACACTCGCTAGACATACAGCGCTGGCAAATGCAAATGTAGCGGGACATTAGCGATAATTGCTCAGTATTAGCGAATGTCTATGGTAGCGCTGTGGGTGAAGCATGCGAGTTACAAAGCTCGTTTTGGTGTCATTTTGAAGCAATTATTTTTAGTTTTTGGCTGAGTAAATTTAATTTAATTCAGACACTTGCTTAATCAATCAGGAGTGCCTGAATAAGCCCTAATATGGCACAAATATGCCCGCAGTGTAAGTGTTAAATACCTTTTTATACCCTTACATTTGTACAGTGTGAGGAATGCAAGATATTGGAAAAACGCAACAACAAAAACAACAACAACAAACTGAGAGGCAAATTGATATCAGAAATGTGTGGGAGAATCTAAATAGTATTGATATCAATATATAGATTGTAAAATATGACAACAACAACGTAAAATATGAAAACCAAAATAGATCAGTGGTTTAAAAAGTAACAGGATAGCATAGGGTGAAACATTGAAGTGAGAGAACAGAGAGGGAGGGGGAAAAGAGAAAGAGAGAGAGAGCGAGAGTGTGTGTGTGTGTGTGTGAGTGAGTGAGAGAGAGAGAGAGAGCACCTCTCACCTTCCTCTACTCCAAGCCTATTTGCACCCAATTTTGGAATTCCTAGACTCAGCTTAAATTACTCTGAGAGGCAATTATGTTCAACTGTTCAAATTGGGCTGAACATTGGAATTAAGTTAAGTGGCTGAAGTGAAGTACGCAGGTGAATTGGGGTAAATAATCAATTTGGTCTGAGTGATTGAATTGGCTGATTGGCTTAGTTGAGCCGAACAATTGAATTGGGGTGAACAACCGATTTGGGTCAAGTGGCTGAATTGGGGTAAACAATAAATATATTAATGGCGGATACATCCACTTGTTAGACAATGTCACAGTGCAAGATCCACCACAGTCGGTAGCGGAATTCCGACAGGTTCATTTTGTGGGTTTTGCCTCTGTGAGCAATTTTATCTTAGTGCTCAATGTCGTTTGCGAGGAGTAGGGCGTCAAAGGTTCCGGAGACGACACAACTCAAATCAGTAAAACACAGCCCTCTTTCTAGTGGACTCGTGAATTTGAGCTGATTGACTGATTTGAGCGAAGTGGCCATAATTGATTGAACAATCAAAATGGGCTGAATGTCGAGATGTTGATTTGGGTCAAGTGGCCATGTTGGACAGCATAGTCGTATTTGGCCTTGTAGCCGATCCTTATTGAATATTGCCGGAGAACTCTATTATTCAGTCCAAGGAAAATGAAGAAGATGAGTGAGCCGAGGTAAAGAAGCGTGTGGGTAATAGCAAAGGAGAACAACAAAGACGAGAACAGAGCTTAGCTATGTGTGCAAAAATATGAGTCTGTATTTGAATAAGTGTGTAGAAGTGTATACAATAATTATATATCCGAGTGTGAGAGAGAGAGAGAGAGAGAGAGAGAGAGAGAGAGAGAGAGAGAGAGAGAGAGAGAGAGAGAGAGAGAGAGAGAGAGAGAGGTAGGGAAGGTTGGGTGGATTATGGAGGTACAGGAGAGAGATAGAAATAGCAGATATGGAAAGAGTGGTATTGAACGAGTGGTCTGGAAGGGTGATAGTTACAAGTAGTTACAAGCAATGGTTAGTATCTAAAGAACTTGCAGTCCATTCCCGGGAGATACTACAAGTAGATAAATATTGTGTAGAGCACTGCAATCATTGTAGAGTGTGCAAAATATATCTACTCTCTTCTTGTACAGATCTACTCAAGAACTATTTACAACTTCTAAACGAAGTTTGTTCCACATAGAACATAAATTACGTGTGAAAAAGGTTCCACACATAATAGTGCTGAACCTCTTTAATTCCAAATGTCAGCCATGGTTGCGTGTCATGTTTTTATGGAGGCTAAACATTGTTAAAACCCACAATGTACAACCCATTTAGTATCTTAAAAATTTCAATAAGTTCATGAGTAGTCTAGGCATTGCCAAAAAAAGAAGACCAACAGCTCCCGATTAATCTGGTCCTCATTACTCAATTGTTCTAAACGATGAGATAATGGCAACAGATACGGTAGCATTGATCAATAAGCAGATTTGTGAAAAGATGTTTTGAGGGTAGTAGGACCGGGTATTTTGTAGAATACGGTAGAGCTGCTAATTTTAGTCTACTCTCACAAAATATTAAATCTCCCCTCATGACAACCCCCAACTGGTTCATCAGGTTGGTGCGAGTACCCTTTGGTTCCAGATAGTAATGCGTGTTCTTCAGGGAAGCCTTTCCACTGGCAACGTTGAATTACCAGAATTTCTGAAGCTTTCAGCTCCTTTATGTTGAGGTGAACATGATTTGTGGGTAACATGTCCTTTATTTTTGCCTTTAGATTATTTCAATACTGGATCATCCATGCTATGATCCGCACTAATGTTTTATAACTGCCATACTTATCCCAGTCCCATAACTGCTTGTCTATTTTATCCGTAGCTCCAACCACCTGGCTAGCAATTTGTGGTGTCTGTTCTCTGGCATTTCATCCTGATTACGCAGCCACACAGAACCACTCCACCAGAATGCAGAACAACCCAGATGTTTAGCTGGAACACCTATAGATAACAGATCGATAGGATTTTCTTTGGTGGACACGTACTGGAATTCTGCAGACGGGACAAGAGACTTTATTTCATCTACCCCGTTGGCGACATGTACTGGGAGCTTCTCTGTGTTTTATAATCAGTGTAACGTAACTTGGCTGTCATTCCAGAGAAGAATCTTGTTGAAATTCAGAATTTCAGTATAGGCTTCCTCAACAAATTTCACGAGTCTGGCGGCTAGTAAAGCTGCCGTTAATTCCAGTCTGGGTATAGTCACAGACTTAATAGGGTCAACCTTGGCCTTAGCGATTACCAGCTGACTATGTTCCGGGCTCACAAAATAAATAGCAGTAACGTAAATAGCACTACTAGAATCGCAAAAGGCATGCAGCTGACTTTCCAAATACAGACCTCTGTTGATAATTAAAGTCACAGCAGAGGCTCAGGTCTGAGTATAGTTTTGACCATTCTGCTAATTTAATCTTCCAAAGTTGCTGGAGGAAGATTCTTGACCTTATTGTGACAGGTAACAATACTCTGACAGGGTCGAACAATTGTGCCGGCATCCGTAAACATTCTCTTTTGATAGACAGAGGACTGGAGTCAAGTCTGGCATTGAAGGTCAAACAATTAGAGGCAGTTAACCAGAGCAGTCCCAGCGATTTAACAACCTCTTGGTACTTTGGAGCAACCCCGTCCTGTTGCAGAAGATCCCGTAGCAGAGGACTATTAGTGACCCACTCTCTCAGTTACTGATGTGCTTTTGACTTGAAGGAGCTTAAAACTGCAGAAATTCTGCTAATTCAACGTTCCCTGAAGAACACACATGTGTGTGTGTGTTTATTATGTGTGTGTGTGTGTTATGTGTATGTAAGCATGTATGTACTGTATGTGCGCTTGTGTGTAGATTTACATGTGTAGGCTATAACCGTGGCGTCTAGGCTATATGATATATATCAACAATATATGCAATATAAGGAAGTAAGGAAAGATGAATATAAAAACAAAAATCTCTCTATCTATATATATATATATATACAGTATATATAAGGTATATATTACAGCTTAGGTATACTCCTATTGGTTATATATATAAGTAAGTGTGGTTATAATACTCAGATTTGGAGGAATAGAGATTAGTGTGATAATTCAACATAATAAGTCAATAAGTAAGCTTATTAGAGTACAAGTGAATACCAGAGATTGAGTTTGAGATAATATAAGTAGTGAATTCTTAAGAGTGACAAGGGAGGAGAGAAGGAACTGAGAACTTCCCTCTCTTGTGGTCTTAGTAAGAGTGAATGGTGTCAAGGTCTCTCAGAGTGACGAGGGTGTGAGCATGAGTGTGAGGTGAGGAGTCAGCAGTGAACCTGGAGCTATGTTTACAATTCTCGAGAGACAGTATCGTGTAATGGAGGAACATGTTTACTTTGACTTGTTTATAAATCATAGGTATAAACAATCTAAATAAATATATCAGTGTGATCAGATTATCATAAGGATTAAGGTAGTGAAGTTAGATTAGTGATTATCTAAGGGGTTCTAAGTTTATATATAATATATGATTAACTATGGTGATTAAAGGAATTATATATGATAGGGTGTTAATATGGTTATTCAAGATACCTATATAACAGCAATTGTAGAATGCTGATGGAAATATATACAGTATATATATATACAGTATATATGGGGTGGGCTTTGAATATCAAGAATAGGTTATATGATGGGTATACTGTAGGTGTGTATATGTGTAAGAAGCTAAAGTAGGGAGGTGAAGGAGGGGGGAAACCACTGACTGACAAACTCCTCAATGTTTCCACCAGAGTTGCCACTCCTTGGCTTTTTTCTTTAGATCTTGACATATTTGCCTTCACCTTGGAATCTTGGATATAAAATTGAAAAGTCAGGAAATCTTGGAATTTTGAAAGCAGTTACTATTTTCAATATTTAGTGCTGAATTGTTTATATTTATGCTTATATTTTAGAGTTATTAATACCTTTGTGCCTGCTAATAGAATAAATGAGGACACCAGGTGACATGCAGCTGCCACTTGGAGTAGCCTACACGTCTCATACCGTCATACGGTTACGGTCAGTTACTCCGTTAACCCGTTTCAATCACGTCTACCGGAATCCCTGGCGCCTGCTAGTCCAGTGACGCCCCTGGCCCCTTCCCCCCTCCTCAGCATTCTCTGCCCTCGGTGTTCGTATCATAACGTGTTAGTGTACGCCGGTAGATTCCTGGATAATTATTTAACCCTTACACAAATATGAGTGGCTCAGATTTAGAAGAGGCAGGGTGCAGTGGAAGATACAAAAGATACAAGGAAAGAGAAACATCAAGAAGGATGAAGAGTGACATGGCAACTTTACATCAAGGCGAACCCGAAGATGCTGGTGATGAGGAATTGGAGGACGACCCAATGCCAATGCCCATTTTCCTTCAATAATGCAATCATCTGTTGAGTGATGGCGAGTACGATTTGCTAAATTAGATTAAATTTAACTTATTTTGAGGTATCTACTATACTATAGTATCTATAAATATATACATAATTATAATAACCTTGGAATTTCTTGGATTTTTTGCTCAAGTCTTCTTGGAATTTATATATTTTGTGAGTGGCAACACTGGTTTCCACCAACCAGGTAAGCTCTGTACGTGTGTGCGTGTGTGTGCGTGTGTGTATGTGTGTGTCGTTAACCCATCTCACAGATATCGCAGAAACCAACCTGTTGAACAAGCCTACATATTTTCTATCCTAAATTACCTAGAGCAGTTAGTTCAGCAACCCACACATATCCCGGATCGTTTCGAAGATCGGCCCAACATTCTTGATATATTTTTAACCTCTAACCCTTCTGCATATACTGTAACTTTTATCTTTCCTTTGGGCTCCTCCGACCATAAACCTTTCTCTGTCACCTGTCCTATCTCCCCAGTACGGCCACCCGATCCTATCAGCCAGCGGAGCTTGTGCACTGACGACTGGGACGCTCTTCGGCAGTACTTCTTTGATTTCCCATGGAATGACTTCTGCTTCCGTGGCTCACACATCTCTTCCGTGGCTCACACATCTTAGAACTACACAAATTAAAAATAACGGATAGCAGAGGGATGAAATGAATTGCCATTTAATCTGAACGGGGTATAGTTTTCTGTCCTATTCCATGTATTGTGTGCGTTTCTTTTCCTTTTTTCGTGGTGGCTGCAGTCCACCGCTCCCACCCCCTCACTCTCTGACTCACACACACACATCACTGATCTCTCTCTCCCTCTCTCTCTCTCTCTCTCTCTCTCTCTCTCTCTCTCTCATATACTCCTGGCCAGATACCAACCAATCAGAGCATATGTATATAATCCCAGTTCACTATTGTTTAGTTTAGCTCCAGCCAATCAGAGGCTGGTATTGTGCGTGCAGTCTGTGGACATTATTATCGTATAATTAATGTTTAGGTTGTTGGTATTACAAGGGAGGCTGAATATTAGGTTATTAATATGGTGGAATGGTTAGGGAGAGATTAATATTTAGAAACACTGTTTTGTGGAGATAATGTAAATGTTGCTGTGTCTCTAACCAGTTTCTGGGCATGAACATTGCTTCTAATTTCATACCTAATACAAATAATGCTCAGTTATATAGAAATTATGATGGTGTAAAGTTGCAAAAACTATTTATTGCTTATTTTACATCCGTATTAAATATGATAATTTGAACTTATAGGATTTTTTTCTGTTTTATAACACAACGTGTGTTGCTCTATCTTTGGATGTATAATACATTGTACAGTGATAACATGTGTGTATCGTCTGGCAGTATTGTAAAACAGTGATAACATGTGTGTATCGTCTGGCAGTATTGTAAAACAGTGATAACACGTGTGTATCGTCTGGCAGTATTGTAAAACAGTGATAACATGTGTGTATCGTCTGGCAGTATTGTAAAACGGTGATAACATGTGTGTATCGTCTGGCAGTAGTGTAAAACAGTGATAATATGTGTGTATCGTCTGGCAGTATTGTAAAACAGTGATAACATGTGTGTATCGTCTGGCAGTATTGTAAAACAATGATAACACGTGTGTATCGTCTGGCAGTATTGTAAAACTGATAACATGTGTGTATCGTCTGGCAGTAGTGTAAAACAGTGATAACATGTGTGTATCGTCTGGCAGACAGACCAATAGCTATAACTTCCACTCTTGGTAAAGTCTTTGAAATTATATTAAATAATCACATAATTAAGCATCTTGAGAATAATAAATTAATCAGTGATAGGCAATATGGTTGTAGACGATGTCGATCAACTGCAGACATTCTTTGCCTTCTTACGCATCAAATCAACCAAGCTACAGACCAACATGGTGAAACACATACAATAGCACTGGATATATCAAAGGCATTTGATGGAGTCTGGCATCAATCCTTATTGTCGAAGATGTCACACTACGGCCTTGCATCATTAGTTCCACTAATTTCTTCTTATCTTCATAACAGAAAAATATGTGTAATGGTAGATGGCCTTTATTCTCAGTTTCACTCAATAAATGCTGGTATTCCCCAGGGATCAGTTTTGGCCCCAACTCTGTTCCTCATTCATATCAATGATCTCATAATATCTACCACTCATAATCCAATATATTCCTACGCAGATGACTCAACACTCCAAGGTTCCTTCACATTTACCAATTCTTTCACCCAACCCGATCTTATAAATTCAAAAATAAACACTGCAATTTCTCTGAACCAGGACCTTTCTAGAATTAATGAATGGGGACAAAAGAATCTAGTTTCCTTTAATGCACAGAAAACCAAGTACATTCAATTTTCTAACCGACAGAATCTCACTGACTCCCATATATTTTTTAATGATGTAAATATTCCCACTTCCCCTAGTATTGACATTCTCGGTGTAACATTAACTACTAAATTGAGCTGGACACATTATGTTAGAAGCATTGCTAAGAATGCCTCTAAAAAACTGGGACTCCTGTACAGAGTTCGAGAATTCTTCACTGACGAGCAGTTGGCCGTAATATATAAAAGTCATGTGCGTTCTCAGATGGATTACTGTTCACCTCTGTGGAGTGGAAGTGGAGTGGTTGCATTGAGGCAGTTGGACAAAATTCAAAATAAAGCTATTAGATTAATCAATAACCCTGCAATCACACAGGACCTTCCTACATTATCCATACGAAGAAACGTTGCATCCCTTGCATTATTCTACAGATATTTTCACAGCAATTGTTCCGAGGAACTTGCTTCAATTGTGCCGCCTCTCCACATCTTTCCCCGTAGAACTAGGGCAGCTGAGAGCACCCATGAATTTACACTTTCTCCTCCACAATGCAGAACATCTGCTTATCAAAATTAATTTATCCCTAGAACTACTACTCTTTGGAATTCACTTCCCTCGAGTTGCTTTCCACAAACTTACAATCTACACAAGTTTAAATCCAGTTGTTACAAACATTTTATCAATGGAGGATGCCTTTAGGCACATGGACCTTTTTATTTTATCTGTGTTTTTCCTTCCTCCATTCATTGTCTCTTATAAAAAAAAAAAAAAAAAAAAAAAAAAAAAATAAGTTGCGTCTCTCTCGTTATTCTATCGCTACTATAATAATCAGTGTTCCTTAGAGCTTTCCCAGTGTATACCACCTCCTCTACGTAGGGCACGTGGTACCCATCTTGAAACACAATCCCACCCCTACTCTGTGCAACTCTCAAACTTTATTCTAATCAGAACTTTCTCCCAGAATAAATCTTTCCCTCTTCCTATGACTTAAATTGCTCAAACTCTGTGTGTCCAGCCATTTTGGCTCGAACGTCCCTTGATTTTGGCCCAGTCACTCTTTCAACTATGGGGGAGGCACTCGCTACAGGATGTTCTGCCTTTTGCCTCCCTCACTCACATAACAAAAAAATATGGTAAAATTACTATTTTCGTCGGGAATGAATCAAAATATCTTCGCCTGGCGGGACATTTCATACCATAGTTACGCGCTTCGCGGGTTAAGCATCTATTTTGTATATATTCTTTGTTCCATTGGAACATATAAAATGTACAGTTTAATTTGTATACGTGTAATACTATATAATTATAGCCAACACCCTAATAAAATAAACTACACAATATATGTTCATAAATTACAGAGCTCATATCAAAATTGTCCTTAGTTCCTTATATTAATTACGTACGGTCAGGAAGGAAGAACACTTGGTACCTTTTATAACATCTAACAAACAACCAAAGTGTCTGGCAACGTCCATAACCGGACAATGACTTCTCTGCAGTACAAAACTGTTTTACTTTTTATAACATCTAACAAACACCAAAGGTTAGCAACAATCATGTGTTCATTTTGCTACACATGGGGGTTCAAAAACATTATCTAAAACACCCTTTGAACCCATTTTAGTGCTGTTGAAAGTGTCAGTTATAAATACTGTTGCCTTGAAGAAAAAAAACAATGATAAATAGAATAGAAATGTAATTAATGCTGAATGCACATAATGTAAAGTGCAAATAACACAATTAGTATGCAATTATATTCTTTCTCATACTATGCCTATCATTAGGTATGCATACATATATACATACATACATACATACACAGTACATAGATACATACATACATACATACATACATACATACATACATGCATACATAAACATTAACCCAAGAACTGAGAAGGTCCTCAATTGAGTCTGTAGTAAGTTTTTTTTTTCTTTTTTCCCTATGTAAAAAAAAAAAAAAAAAAAAAAAAAAAAAAAACTCACTACAGACTTCATTGAGGACCTTTGCAGGTCATGGGTTAAAGACTCTAGGCAGCTTCATTGATCACTTATAATATCAGAGCTCACATAGTAGAATCTGATCCAACGTCTGTCTATGTCTACCCCTCCACGTTCACAAACTTACAATATTTCACTCAATATTGATGATCTATGCCCAAACCAACTAAGCCTGCCCATAAACTGAAACCCTTAATACTCAACAGCCTCCTTAGCTCCACACTACTTAAGGAAATCTCCACATAATTATACATTTCACCATTCCCATTTCGTTAAGGTCAATATTGTTAATATCATCCACTTTAGCTGGTTATTATATAAAACATAAGCCATTCCTGCAAAGTGAGAATCCTCTCATAGCTATATGCAACAACCGGTCTCTGGACTTTTCCCAGCCACATCTAACTGTATCAACAGTCCAGCATGTTATTCAGCTTAGAAAAGACGTCTACCGATAATAGGCTACAGACTATCACAATTAATTCTTTTTGCTACTATATATCCGTCCTAAACTCGATAAAATTGTCTAAATGTAGCTGAAATCAAATACAAAACATACGTCGCTGGTACAGTAGGATAATGTCGAGCTTTATACTTTGCAGAGGTCCATATATTCCACTGCATTTCTTCTGATTAAGTGAAACCTACAAAACCTTCATGATTTATTGAGGCTCTTACTAATCTGAATACAAGTGTGTCTACCGATAGGGTTAGGTTGGTGAAATAGAAAGAAGAGATAAAGCGTCTTTGAAATTAGGTTGGAAATATTACTGGTTAGAAGGGAGTATAAGAGAGGAAGGTGCATAGTCAGAATGAAATGAAATACAAAATACACAATAATACCATTATACCAGAGGGTTTAAGGTTCGCATGGTATCATGAAAGGTGAGGCTGGTATTGTCTGAATGTATCACACAATCTTATAATGAACTAGCCGTCTTTGTTGGGTTTAGGTTTCTAAAACTTAACTTTTTGTTTTCCCATAAGATTTATTATTTGGCCCTAACGTAATCTGATTGGCTTTTCATTCTGTGACTTCTGCGCTGCAAAATATGTATGTGCAATGTAGTACACTTACACCCATATTGATAGACCACACTAAAGCGGTTCCCTGTTAACCTTTATAAACGAAATTAACAGAAACAGATCATAATCTTTATGAAATTGAATGAAAATTAGTTATTTCACACAAATTTGCATTTAGTTGTTTATCTTCATTGTATATAGTGTTGTTTATAAACACGGCTGTTATACTGTATTAAACCTGATATGCATTGAAATTTGACGAAATATGATAAAGCTTCTTTCAATACAGAAACTATATTTACACACACACACACACACACATTAAGTAGTGTTTTTAATAGTTTGTAATAGGCGGTGGCCACAAATGAAACGCTCTATCTTGTTATTGGGGGAAGGTTACAAGCCCAACCGACCATTATTATTGTCTAGTGTCTGAGGTGCATGCGAGGCATGTTATCATACTGTTGGAATGGTCTTTGACCGGGACATTCTACGGCAAAAATGCAGAAATATATCTATAAAAGTGATCTTGTGGATGTTTTTTTTTAAAGTCTAATGGAGGTCTAGGGAGGATGCTAAAGAAAATGCATATTCAATTAATATAATCGACCAAAAATATACCCTCTTCCGTAAACCAACCCAAACTAAATAAATCATGAACAATTCTAGTTTAATCTATAATCTTGACCTACTTTAACTGAACCCTAAACCTAACTTAACTTCAGTTTGGCAAGATATTAAGTTAACAGACCATCAAACAAACTTCCTCAGACAAAAGGAAACTTTTCCCGATGAACTCCTGGAAGAAGTTCGCTACTTCCCCCAACAGTGTGAGTATTACAAGGGTGGATACTTTGGAATTTAGTCTTTAATGATATCACTTTGGAAGACACTTTCATTAGTTCTCTCGGTACAGTTACAGTTAAATATCGTGTTCACTTTAACAACGTCAACTTTAATATACTTGTTTGATATCTATAAACATGTTTAATACAATGATAGGCTTACACTGAAATAGGGTAATTATCAAATACGAAAAAGCCTTGCAAGAATCTGACTGTACCTTATTATAGAAAGCATAATTCGTAATAAAGTGTGTAATATAGTTTATTGGTAATACAAAGATGTTAACCCTTGTTGACGTGATAGTTGTGTATGTCGTATATGTTGTGTATAACAAATAATATATCATAAATCATCCCTCTCCTCTTTCGACGATATATAGTTCATTCGTGTTTTACTATACGTGCAAATACAAAGAGAGAGAGAGAGAGAGAGAGAGAGAGAGAGAGAGAGAGAGAGAGAGAGAGAGAGAGAGAGAGAGCGAGAGCGAGAGAGAGAGAGACCATTAGGTTACGCTCAGGATATTGCCAGAGCTCGTTTACCTTCCTCCCACCCCCCTCCTCTCTGAACTCCGTCTTCTTCCTCTCCTCTACACCCCCATATATCTCTCTCTCTCACCTTTTCCCCTTCCCATCCTTCTTGCAACTCCTCCGCCTTCCTCCCCCTTCTCTTTCTATCTTCTGCCCCCTCCCCCCCCCCCCCTCTCCTCTCCTCTCTTTTTCCTCTATATCCCCTGCCTCTTGTATTAATATTCCTCGATCATCCCTCTTTCCTCTCAACTCTCTCTCCTTTCCTTTTTTCTCTTCCTCCTCCCAGCAATGTTCTTGTATTTCCTATTGTTCTATATCTATACAGTTAGGTACAAGTATTACAAAAGAGGTACATTGTTATTCAGTGCCTTATTAAGTGGAGAGATATTGTACTTGGGATGGATCGTGTTATGGCATGGAGCCTCACCCTGGGAACCCCCGGGAATGAAGTTGTTGGGTGAGAGGTGCTATGTGTTGTTGTGAAGTAAGTCTCATTACATGTTAAATATATCAAAATAGACATTGATGTATATTGCTGTACACACACATATATATATATATATATATATATATATATATATATATATATATATATATATATATATATACAGTATATACCGTATATTATTTTTATTAATCTCACCACCACACCCCCAATTTCACCCAATGAAATTAATTAAAGTATATATGATCCACCGGGATTCGAACCCGGGTTATCACACACATATTTTTGCCACCTTAACCATTACACCACCAGGACGGTTAAAGGTTTATGCACACGCCTACGACTTATTATCCATTCTCGAATACTGGATATTAATCTAATCATGTTCATATTCCCAACCGCACTATGGTAGCCTACTGTTTAAGTGAGAGGAAAGAATATTCATGGGGCACAGATCATATAGACCGGCCTCTCGAAGAAATATCCCTAAACCAACTCATAATATTATTTTTATTAATCTCACCACCACACCCCCAATGAAATTAATTAAAGTATATATGATCCACCGGGATTCGAACCCGGGTTATCACACACATATTTTTGCCACCTTAACCATTACACCACCAGGACGGTTAAAGGTTTATGCACACGCCTACGACTTATTATCCATTCTCGAATATATTTATATATCTATATGTTCATATATATATATATATACAGGGTGATTCAGGATTGCATGCACTAAATTAGAGGACGACCTCCTTGGATAATTTTAAACAACAATGTATCTATGGTAAACTATTGAATTATAAATAGTTTGGCTGTTACAGTACATTTACGATGTTGTATTAATGTGGGTGGAAAGTGAAGGGAAACCCGCATAGATTTTTGTACACATTCATTCACAGATTTCGACAGTGTGTTCCTCTTTGCTACAGTCTAAAGAAAATGTTCAAAGTGGCCCCCATGTGCCTGCAACACACTATACTCCTGTACTCAAGATGTGTGGAAAATAGCCTCGGAAATCTACACGTGTCTCCCTTCACCTTCCACCCTCAATAATACAACATCGTAAATGTACTGTAACAGCCTAACTATGTATAATTCGAAATCTACACGTGTCTCCCTTCACATACACAGCCCGTAGCCTAGTAGGTAGAGCTCTCGTCTCACACTCCCTGCCTAGGCAAACTCTTTCGTCTCTGTCTATCCTCTAACGTCTTCCCTTCATGCTGGAAGTTTGCTCACATTCAACCTGTCCCAAAGAAGGGTGACCGCTCTCAACCCTCCAACTATCGTCCAATTGCTCTTATCTCTTGTCTTTCTAAAGTTTTTGAAACTATTCTTGCTTCCAAATTTCTTAAGCATTTCTCTTCTCATAATCTGCTCTCAGATCGCCAGTATGGCTTCCTTAAGGGTCGCTCTACTGGTGATCTTCTTTCATATCTTACTAACTCTTGGTCATCCTCCTTCCGGGACTTCGGTGAGACTTTTTCTATTGCACTAGACATATCGAAAGCCTTCGATAGAGTCTGGCATAAATCTTTAATTTCTAAACTACCCTCCTTCGGTTTCTATCCCTCCATCTGTGCCTTTGTCTCTAATTTCCTTTCCGGCCGTTCCATAGCCGCGGTTGTGGACGGCCATTGTTCACTTCCTCACCTATAAACTCCGGTGTTCCTCAGGGCTCTGTCCTATCTCCTATTCTCTTTCTAATTTTTATAAATGATCTCCTTAACTGTACCTTAATTCCCATCCATTCATACGCAGACGACTCAACCTTACACTACTCCATTAGTTTTTCAGAACGCCCCAGCCAGCAATCCCTCAACGACAAACGTAATGAAGCCATAGAACTCTTAAATTCTGATCTAAATACTATTTCCAATTGGGGCAGAGAAAACCTTGTTAACTTTAATGCTTCCAAAACCCAATTTCTCCATCTATCTACCCGTCAGGATCTCCCAGCGGACTATCCCTTATTCTTCAACAATACAAAAATCAACCCTTCATCTTCTCTCAATATTCTTGGTGTCTCTTTTTCTTCTGCTCTCATTTGGAAGGACCATATTACCAGTCTTGCTAAGGCAGCCTCCCAGAAGCTGGGTGTGCTCAACCGCCTTAGGGGGTTCTTTTCCCCTGCACAGCTTCTTGCTCTGTACAGGGGCATAGTGCGCCCTTGTATTGAGTATTGTTCACATGTGTGGGGAGGTTCCTCTCACACCGCTCTCCTAGACAAAGTTGAAAGGAAGGCCTTTCGTATCATTAACTCCCGTCCACTCACCAACTCTCTGCAATCTCTCTCTCTCCGCCGCAATGTTGCATCTCTCTCATATTCTATCGCTACTATAATAATCAGTGTTCCTCAGAGCTATCCCAGTGCATACCACCTCCTTTACGTAGGGCACGTGGTACCCGTCTTGCAACTCAATCCCACCCCTACTCTGTGCAACTCTCCAACCCAAGAGTGAAACGTTACTCTCAAACTTTCTTCTACTCAACAGCTGAGCTCTGGAACTCTCTCCCAGAATCAGTCTTTCCCTCTTCCTATGACTTAAATTGCTTCAAACTCCGTGTGTCCAGGCATTTTGGCTCGAACGTCCCTTGATT
This sequence comes from Paralithodes platypus, assembly GCA_032716605.1. NCBI lineage: Eukaryota > Metazoa > Arthropoda > Malacostraca > Decapoda > Lithodidae > Paralithodes > Paralithodes platypus. The sequence goes on along the minus strand of CM064512.1, from coordinate 59,086,208 downwards.
TTGGCCCTGTCACTCTTTCAACTATGGGGGAGGCACTCGCTATAGGCAGTTATGCCTTTTGCCTCCCTCAATCACATAGAAAAACAAAAAAAAAACAAAAAAAAACAAAAAAAACACACGAGGGGTCGGGGGTTCAATTCCCGGCCGGGCGGAGACAAATTGGGCTTGTCTCCTTTCATGTGTTAGCCTCAGTTCACCTAGCTGTAAATAGGTACCTGGAATAAGTGGACGACGTTGTGACGTCCCATCTGGGGTTGGCAAAAATGGTACAAGGCGAGATGGGTATCATATGGTTCACCTAAGCTGATGGCTACCTAAGCCTTCGGGCGAGACGGTACCGTCTATAGTGAGAATGGTACCATACAGATCCACCCTAAGCCTTCGTTTCCGATGTCGCCAATTGGCTAAAATACAGACTACACACACATCCACAGCCATTCCAACAGTACATAAAACACTTAACATGCATTTCACGCAATACATTCCCAGTTAAGGAGGCGCGATAATAATGAGCTTAGCTCGCATTGCGTGGATTCCCCTTGACGAACAAGTAACTGAGTAACCTTCCACCCTCAATAATACAACATCGTATATGTACTGTAACAGCCTAACTATGTATAATTCGAAATCTACACGTGTCTCCCTTCACCTTCCACCCTCAATAATACAACATCGTATATCTACTGTAACAGCCTAACTATGTATAATTCGAAATTTAACCATAGGAACATTGTTGTTTAAAATTATCCAAGGAGGTCATCCTCCAATTTAATGCATGCAATCCTGAATCACCCTGTATATATATATATATATATACCGGTATGTATATAATATATATATATATATATATATATATATAGCTGAGGTTGTAGATGGCCATCGCTCACTTCTTCATAGAAAAGAATAGTATAGATAGTATAGAAAATAGGTTAAGTACGGTTACTATAAGTAGAAATGATGTGCTTAAGGAAATTGACAGACTGAAACCTCATAAATCGCCTGGTCCTGATGAGGTATATGCTAGAGTATTAAAAGAATGTAGGGATGAGTTAAGTTACCCATTAACATTTTTATTTAACAAGTCATTGGAGACAGGTATAGTTCCAGAAGCTTGGAAGCTTGCAAACGTAGTTCCGATCTTCAAAAAAGGTGACAAATCAATAGCATCCAATTACCGTCCCATTAGTCTTACATCAATCATAGGAAAGCTACTAGAGTCAATTATTGCTAGTAAAATTAGAAACCACTTAGATACATTTAATTTAATAAATTCTTCTCAGCATGGATTCACTCAGGGACGTTCTTGCCTTACTAATTTGCTTAGTTTTTTCTCAGAGGTATATGAAGCAGTAGATAATGACAAGTCATATGATATAATATATTTAGATTTCAGTAAAGCTTTCGACAGAGTCCCCCACGAGAGATTGATGAGAAAGGTTGAGGCGCATGGAATAGGTGGGGCGTTGTTGGGATGGATTAGGTCATGGCTAATTGGTAGGAAGCAGAGAGTCAGCATAAATGGTACGAAGTCAGAATGGGGAGCAGTCAAAAGTGGTGTCCCCCAGGGATCTGTATTAGGTCCTCTGTTGTTTGTTATATACATAAATGACCTTGATTTAGGTATAACTAGTAGGATAAGTAAATTTGCAGACGATACCAAGATGGGGAGAACAATTGATTCAGATAGAGATATAGAGTGCCTCCAAAGGGATCTAGATACCTTACACGAATGGTCAGTAAATTGGCAGATGAAGTTTAACATTGACAAATGCAAGGTATTAAAGATAGGGAAGATGCATACAAATGTTAAATATAAACTAGCTAATGTGGAATTAGAAAACTCGAATTGTGAGAAAGATCTAGGTGTGTTTGTTAGCAATGATTTGAAGCCTAGACAACAGTGTATAAGCGTTCGAAACAAGGCAAACAGGATTCTCGGGTTCATCTCAAGGAGTGTGAGTAACAGAACTGCTGATGTTATCTTAAAACTTTACTTGTCATTAGTGAGACCCCATATGGATTATGCTGTTCAATTTTGGTGTCCTTATTACAGAATGGACATAGATTCATTGGAGAGAGTACAACGTAGAATGACAAAAATGATCCATAATATTAGAAATCTTCCGTATAAAGAAAGGTTGAAGAAATTAGGCTTACATTCGTTAGAGAGACGCAGAGTTAGAGGGGATATGATAGAGGTGTTCAAGTGGGTTAGTGGGATTAACAAAGGGGACATGACAAATGTACTAAAGCTCAGTGATAGCGAAAGAACTCGTACCAATGGTTTCAAATTAGATAAATTTCGTTTCAGAAAAGATATAGGCAAATATTGGTTTGGTAACAGAGTTGTAGATGGGTGGAATGGACTACCAAGTGCTATAGTGGGATTAAAAACGATAGGGAGCTTTAAGATAAAATTGGATAAGCATATGGACGAGAAGGGTTGGGTGTGAAGGGGGATCAGCAGGGTTGGGCCAATCAGCGCTCTGCAGACCCCCGTAATCCTGCGTTAATCTCTAACCGTTTTGGTAAGATGATCCTCAGGGTATTAGAGTGTTGAGCCTATAATTGGGCTTTGTAATTGGGGTTGTGTGGGACAGGGATCTGCCTTGCTTAGGCCAATCGGCTTTCTGCAGACTCCCATTTTCTTATGTTCTTATGTTCTTATGTTCATCCTATCAACTCCGGTGTTCCTCCGGGCTCTGTCCTATTTCCTATTATCTTTTAATTTTCATAAATTATCTTCTCAACTGTACCTCCAGTCTCATCCATTCATGCGCAGACGACTCTACCTTACACTACTCAATTAGTTTTCAAGAACGCCCCAGCCAGCAATCCCTCAAAGATACACGTAATGAAGCCATAGAACACTTAACTTCTGATCTAACTACTATTTCCAATTGGGGCAGAGAAAACCTTGTTGCCTCTAATGCTTCCAAAACCCAATTTCTCCATCTATCTACCCGTCCGGAACTCCCAGAGGACTATCCCCTATTCTTCAACAATACAATAATCAATCCTTCATCTTCTCTCAATATTTTTGGTGTCTCTTTTTCTTCTGCTCTCACTTGGAAGGACCATATTACCAGTCTTGCTAAGGCAGCCTCCCAGAAGTTGGGTGTGCTCAACTGCCTGAAGGGGTTCTTTACCCCTGCACAGCGTTTTGCTCTGTACAGGGGCACGGTGACTAATTATATTGAGTATTGTTCACATGTGTGGGGAGGATCCTCTCACACCGCACTCCTAGACAAAGTGGAAAGGAAGGCCTTTTGTATCACTAACTCCCGTCTTCTCACCAACTCTCTGCAATCTCTCTCTCTCTCCGCTGCAATGTTGCATCTCTCGCTATTCTATTGCTACTATAATAATCAGATTTTCTCAGAATTTTCCCAGTGTATACCACCTCCTCTACGTAGGGCGCGGGGTACCCGTCTTGCAACACAATCCCACCCCTACTCTGTGCAACTCTCTAACCCAAAAGTGAAACGTTACTCTCAGACTTTCTTCTATTCAACAGCTGAGCTCTGGAACTCTCTCCCAAAATCAGTCTTTCACTCTTCCTATGACTTTAAAACAGCTTCCCAGAAGATAGTTGTGCTCAACCGTCTCCTGGGAGTCTTACCCCCGCTTACCTTCTAGCTCTGCATAGGGGCGCAGAGTCAGAGTAGAGTCAAAAGCATTTCGCCTCATCTACTCACTTCCTCTTACTAGTTCTTTATCATCTTTTTCTAAACGCCGCAATGTTGCATCTCTTTCACTCCTCTATTGCTATTACTGTACAACAATCAATGTTCTTCAGAACTCTCTCAGTGCATACCGCCTCCCTTGTTGCGGATGGGAGGCACCCACCTTTCAACACAGTCCCACTCCTATTGTGTTTTCTCTTAACAGTAATCATATTATGCAATTGACAATAATATGTGAAATATATCTCTGGAATTGTTTGCAAGGTATGTAAGATACTAAGTATGGCTTGTAACTCACTCACTCACTTATCTGACTTTCCCCCCTTCTCCCTCTATCTCTTTCTCTCTCTTGCTTTATCTATCTATTTATTTACCAACTGTTCTCACTCCCCAATTCATCCGAACGTTTTGTTACCCCTTAAATCTTACTTGGAGTTGCCTGCATCTACCTGTGCTCTCTCTCTCTCTCTTTGTCTTTGTATAACTGTTGTTGTTGTTGTTGTTGTAATTCCCCAAGCTGCCTGGCCGAACAGCCCCAAGGCCCCGAGCAAGGCCAAGGCTATAACCGAGCGCCCCCACAGAACCCTCCCTGCCGACCACAATAAAGCCTGGGTGACCGAAGCCACTCCATGGCGGGGAGCTGAGGAGGGTGCGGAAACGCCCGGGAAACCAAAGCCCGACCCAGGGCCCTGTGCCCCTCAGCAATTATGAAGAGAAAGTTGAGGGGCAAAGGAAAAATGTGACACTTTGGCTTCCCATCTTGGTAGATTGGGAGGTCAATCCACGGAAGAGACGCCGTGCCGTAACTTGAGATCTAGAAAATATCTAAGTAAAAGGAACAGTCAGAGTAAGCTATGGGTATGGCAGAGATCGCTCAGTTCTCACTCTGATGGACCAGCCCATCACCACATGACTAGAACCCAATCCTCTCAGCATCAGCTAGGAAAGGCCCTAGAAAGCCGCCTTTGGCGGGGGGATAGCTCTCCTATTTCAACCCCTTTCGGGGTTGGGCACCCGCTGTAGAAACTGTTTTTTTTCTGTTAGTCGATATTGTGTCTTCGATATGATGAAGGATTGGGTCTATTTAACGGCGAAGTTGAAATGTCACGTTCTTCCCCATTAACCAATGATGTTCATAAAGAGTCTGGATACGAGTTCTTGCATTTTAAAGTTTCTACTTCAATGGATCATAAAACAAAAAACAAAACGATAAAATGCCCAGACATACTAAATACAATTAATACATAACACTGTACTTACAACCACCAGAGCCATAGCCTGCACCTTACCTGTGGAGCAGATACAAATTATGGGTTAACTCTCTCACGCTTATGACGCGATTTTAAGCCTATTAGGGATACATTAAAGCCTTTGTTACCATCAGGGGTATTTAGAAACCTTTAGTTTAGTTACTTCAACCTCTGCAGTTGTCTTTGAGTTAGCTGTGGGCAGAAAACTAATTTTGGAGAGGTAATTATAAGAGTGAGACAACTCTATTTCTTATTGCTAATCTGGCAACCTCTGAGTCATAAAAGCGTGAAAGAGTTAAGGTACGCAGCGAACCTCTTCAGTGGCCCATTTGGTCAGTGACCAATTTGTTCTGTGCCTGTTGTGGGCAGAGCCAAGTAGCGGTATATTCCGCTCAGTATTAGGCAAGCGACCGTTTTCATCTGCGTCAATTATGACTTGTGATTCTGTTCCGTGGCCGATATGATAGGCCGGTTTTATCCAATGTCTGTTTTAGTCAGAGGACAACTGTAAAACATCTGGTGACAAAACCTGGTGTTTAATCCTTTCCCTGTGGGAGACGTTCCGGAACGCCATTGCAATTTACAGGCTTTTAACACCTTACGAGCGGCCTATGCGGTTTATTTATATGTACCGCCCAGCGGGGTGTTTTTAGCCAAAATAGGGCTGTTTTCGTGATCATTTTCATGCCTAAATAAGACCCAGAACGTAAAACAAGTACCTATCCCTGAAAGGGCATACACAGAGCTTTCGAATGACACCATAACGATCCTTTTATGATGGCTAGTTTTCTTGCAATAACCGTGCAACGCGAGTGTAAAAAGCATGTAATTAGCCACTTTCCCGATACAATTCCTTATATAGTGAGTGAGAGAGGGAGGAGGGAGCTGGGATTCGTGTCAGTATGTTCGCCGCAGTGGTCTGGAGCAGTCATACGCTCGCTACTCTCCTGCCACCACTTGTCTCTCTCTCTCAGCAACATTACGTGCTGAAATTGCCACTCGAGTTATGTCGAGCGCCGCCACATAGTCCAGCTTTATTTAACTCGACTTATGTGGTGAGCCGCTAATTAAGGGTTAAAGCCTCTTAACCCTTCCTCTGCTGGCATATTTCCGCCATATTATGGCTCATTCAGGCACTCCTGATTGATTAGGCAAGTGTCTGAATGAAATTAAATGTATTCAGCCAAAAATAGCTTCAAAATAACGCCAGCACGAGCTTCGTAGCTCGCGGGGTTCACCCGCAGCGCTACCATAGACATTCGCTAAAATTAGCAATTCTCGCTAATTTTTGGCTACATTTGCCTTTGGCAGCACTGTATATCTTGCGAGACTGTGACTCAGAGCCTTCAGTGCCACAGCCGCCTGGCTGGGAGAAGGACGTGTGGAGGGAGCGGAAGCCCGGCAGGCAAAACGTCCTTCTCCCAGCCAGGCGGCCGTGGCACTGAAGGCTCTGAGTCAGAGTCTCGCTAGATAAACGTGCTGCCAAATACAAATGTAGTGAGACATTAGCCAGAATTGCTTAGTTCAGCGAATATCTATGGTAGCGGTGCGGGTGAACCCCGCGAGCTACGAAGCTCGTTATGGTGTCATTTTGAAGCTATTTTCTTCTAGTTTTTGGCTGAATTATCACCTATTTTTCCTCTTATTCCCTTGTTTATAGAATTATTTTCCGATCCAATATCCCCCACTAGGTTTCAAGGTCGATGGGGAGGCATATAGAGATCGTAGCTAAAGAGAGACTTCACTTGCAAAACGTCAGTGTCGATCGATAAGTGAGAGGGGGAGGGTGTGTGCCGCGTCGGCTTTCCTCTCGTGAATGAACCGGTCGGCAATACTTCGTTTTTTTCACCCCCCAAGTACTATTCCCACTTGTTTTATTGCTGTTACATGTTAATATCTTCATATTAAATGTAAAATAGGCGCATATGAATACGTAATAACGATATTTATCGGATAATACGATTTTCGTCGAGAATGAGCCTCAATACCTTCGCCTGGCGGGCACTTTCAAATGCCATAGCTTTGCCGTTTAAAGGTTAAGGGGACGATATTCTATATATCTATTTATTTTGCATTATTTCCAGTACATATACATTTGTTTGACTTAACTCCCTAGACTTTATCAAATTATAAATAAATACATACCATAGATATATTTGTACATTTTTTGGTAGAAAAATGTCCCGGCCAAAGGTCGGTTCCTCCTAAATTACAGGCTCAGTATCGCTTGCCAGGACAAAATTGACACCTAAATGGCACAAAATGTCTTAATATTGACAAAGAAATGGGCGAAAGAATTACAATTAGAAAAGTAATGGAGCTAAACAAGAAGGAAAAGGGTGTTCAGAAAAACTAATACTTCCCCTTCATGTGTCCAGCCCTTCACTCCACATCACCGGTTACCACCACCACAAACTAATACTTCCCCTTCATGTGTCCAGCCCTTCACTCCACATCACCGGTTACCACCACCACAAACTAATACTTCCCCTTCATGTGTCCAGCCCTTCACTCCACATCACCGGTTACCACCACCACAAACTAATACTTCCCCTTCATGTGTCCAGCCCTTCACTCCACATCACCGGTTACCACCACCACAAACTAATACTTCCCCTTCATGTGTCCAGCCCTTCACTCCAATCACCGGTTACCACCACCACAAACTAATACTTCCCCTTCATGTGTCCAGCCCTTCACTCCACATCACCGGTTACCACCACCACAAACTAATACTTCCCCTTCATGTGTCCAGCCCTTCACTCCACATCACCGGTTACCACCACCACAAACTAATACTTCCCCTTCATGTGTCCAGCCCTTCACTCCACATCACCGGTTACCACCACCACAAACTAATACTTCCCCTTCATGTGTCCAGCCCTTCACTCCACATCACCGGTTACCACCACCACAAACTAATACTTCCCCTTCATGTGTCCAGCCCTTCACTCCACATCACCGGTTACCACCACCACAAACTAATACTTCCCCTTCATGTGTCCAGCCCTTCACTCCACATCACCGGTTACCACCACCACAAACTAATACTTCCCCTTCATGTGTCCAGCCCTTCACTCCACATCACCGGTTACCACCACCACAAACTAATACTTCCCCTTCATGTGTCCAGCCCTTCACTCCACATCACCGGTTACCACCACCACAAAATAATACTTCCCCTTCATGTGTCCAGCCCTTCACTCCACATCACCGGTTACCACCACAAACTAATACTTCCCCTTCATGTGTCCAGCCCTTCACTCCACATCACCGGTTACCACCACCACAAACTAATACTTCCCCTTCATGTGTCCAGCCCTTCACTCCACATCACCGGTTACCACCACCACAAACTAATACTTCCCCTTCATGTGTCCAGCCCTTCACTCCACATCACCGGTTACCACAACAAAAAACTAATACTTCCCCTTCATGTGTCCAGCCCTTCACTCCACATCACCGGTTACCACCACCACAAACTAATACTTCCCCTTCATGTGTCCAGCCCTTCACTCCACATCACCGGTTACCACCACCACAAACTAATACTTCCCCTTCATGTGTCCAGCCCTTCACTCCACATCACCGGTTACCACCACCACAAACTAATACTTCCCCTTCATGTGTCCAGCCCTTCACTCCACATCACCGGTTACCACCACCACAAACTAATACTTCCCCTTCATGTGTCCAGCCCTTCACTCCACATCACCGGTTACCACCACCACAAACTAATACTTCCCCTTCATGTGTCCAGCCCTTCACTCCACATCACCGGTTACCACCACCACAAACTAATACTTCCCCTTCATGTGTCCAGCCCTTCACTCCACATCACCGGTTACCACCACCACAAACTAATACTTCCCCTTCATGTGTCCAGCCCTTCACTCCACATCACCGGTTACCACCACCACAAACTAATACTTCCCCTTCATGTGTCCAGCCCTTCACTCCACATCACCGGTTACCACCACCACAAACTAATACTTCCCCTTCATGTGTCCAGCCCTTCACTCCACATCACCGGTTACCACCACCACAAACTAATACTTCCCCTTCATGTGTCCAGCCCTTCACTCCACATCACCGGTTACCACCACCACAAACTAATACTTCCCCTTCATGTGTCCAGCCCTTCACTCCACATCACCGGTTACCACCACCACAAACTAATACTTCCCCTTCATGTGTCCAGCCCTTCACTCCACATCACCGGTTACCACCACCACAAACTAATACTTCCCCTTCATGTGTCCAGCCCTTCACTCCACATCACCGGTTACCACCACCACAAACTAATACTTCCCCTTCATGTGTCCAGCCCTTCACTCCACATCACCGGTTTCCACCACCACAAACTAATACTTCCCCTTCATGTGTCCAGCCCTTCACTCCACATCACCGGTTACCACCACCACAAACTAATACTTCCCCTTCATGTGTCCAGCCCTTCACTCCACATCACCGGTTACCACCACCACAAACTAATACTTCCCCTTCATGTGTCCAGCCCTTCACTCCACATCACCGGTTACCACCACCACAAACTAATACTTCCCCTTCATGTGTCCAGCCCTTCACTCCACATCACCGGTTACCACCACCACAAACTAATACTTCCCCTTCATGTGTCCAGCCCTTCACTCCACATCACCGGTTACCACCACCACAAACTAATACTTCCCCTTCATGTGTCCAGCCCTTCACTCCACATCACCGGTTACCACCACCACAAACTAATACTTCCCCTTCATGTGTCCAGCCCTTCACTCCACATCACCGGTTACCACCACCACAAACTAATACTTCCCCTTCATGTGTCCAGCCCTTCACTCCACATCACCGGTTACCACCACCACAAACTAATACTTCCCCTTCATGTGTCCAGCCCTTCACTCCACATCACCGGTTACCACCACCACAAACTAATACTTCCCCTTCATGTGTCCAGCCCTTCACTCCACATCACCGGTTACCACCACCACAAACTAATACTTCCCCTTCATGTGTCCAGCCCTTCACTCCACATCACCGGTTACCACCACCACAAACTAATACTTCCCCTTCATGTGTCCAGCCCTTCACTCCACATCACCGGTTACCACCACCACAAACTAATACTTCCCCTTCATGTGTCCAGCCCTTCACTCCACATCACCGGTTACCACCACCACAAACTAATACTTCCCCTTCATGTGTCCAGCCCTTCACTCCACATCACCGGTTACCACCACCACAAAACTAATACTTCCCCTTCATGTGTCCAGCCCTTCACTCCACATCACCGGTTACCACCACCACAAACTAATACTTCCCCTTCATGTGTCCAGCCCTTCACTCCACATCACCGGTTACCACCACCACAAACTAATACTTCCCCTTCATGTGTCCAGCCCTTCACTCCACATCACCGGTTACCACCACCACAAACTAATACTTCCCCTTCATGTGTCCAGCCCTTCACTCCACATCACCGGTTACCACCACCACAAACTAATACTTCCCCTTCATGTGTCCAGCCCTTCACTCCACATCACCGGTTACCACCACCACAAACTAATACTTCCCCTTCATGTGTCCAGCCCTTCACTCCACATCACCGGTTACCACCACCACAAACTAATACTTCCCCTTCATGTGTCCAGCCCTTCACTCCACATCACCGGTTACCACCACCACAAACTAATACTTCCCCTTCATGTGTCCAGCCCTTCACTCCACATCACCGGTTACCACCACCACAAACTAATACTTCCCCTTCATGTGTCCAGCCCTTCACTCCACATCACCGGTTACCACCACCACAAACTAATACTTCCCCTTCATGTGTCCAGCCCTTCACTCCACATCACCGGTTACCACCACCACAAACTAATACTTCCCCTTCATGTGTCCAGCCCTTCACTCCACATCACCGGTTACCGCCACCACAAACTCACTCCCTAAAAGCACTTAACACCACAGAAAATCATCCCAAACTACCCAAACCTTTCAAAGACCACCAGAATAGGCCTACACCTTAAACCACGTTCATATATTCAACACCAGCATCATAATATATTTAAAATTGCCAAAATATACTAAAAAAATTAATATTAACTCAAAACCCCCAAAATGTATTAAAATACATTTATATGGTAAAAACACCAAACCCCTCTAATGTATATATATATATATATATATATACTGTATTTTAAAATCAACACATCAACAGATTTCACTAAAAAAACACCAACATATTACAGTCAAATTCCACCAAAATACTCAAAACCATGTTCTCGTAACGATCATTTTCAAGTGTCAACGATAACCCGACGAAAGTACATAATCACCCAAATCAACCTTAATATACTACAAACAACCAACATTAACTCATTTATCAGCACATATTTATATAACGTAAAAGTATTGTACATTTAAAACCATCAGATATACTGTAGGCTATTGTGTAGATGTGTATGGTATAGTGTGCGTGTATGTACTGTATATATATGTATGTATAATTGTCAATTGATTTAATCTTAACCTGCAGTAAGTAATTATGTTTTGTTTTGTTTTTACATTAGATATGTTAACTTTCCTTGTTTTCTTGATGTAAGTATGCTTATCTTTGAAATATATTTTTGTTTTTCGAATTGTGTCAGTCTGTTAGTAGGTCTTATTTGTTAGTGTGTGTTACCTGTATACGTACTTCAATGTTTTAGTGTATGTCAGTAATTGTATTTGGGATTGCTGTGTGTATACAGTATATATATATATGTGTATTTGGGATTGCTGTGTGTATACAGTATATATATATATGTGTGTATTTGGGATTGCTGTGTGTATACAGTATATATATATATATGTGTGTATTTGGGATTGCTGTGTGTATACAGTATATATATATATATATATATATATATATATATGTATTTGGGATTGCTGTGTGTATACAGTATATATATATGTGTATTTGGGATTGCTGTGTATACAGTATATATATATATATATGTGTATTTGGGATTGCTGTGTGTATACAGTATATATATATATATATATATATATATGTGTATTTGGGATTGCTGTGTGTATACAGTATATATATATGTGTATTTGGGATTGCTGTGTATACAGTATATATATATATGTGTATATGGGATTGCTGTGTGTATACAGTATATATATATATTTATGTGTATTTGGGATTGCTGTGTGTATACAGTATATATATATATGTGTATTTGGGATTGCTGTGTGTATACAGTATATATATATATATATATATATGTGTATTTGGGATTGCTGTGTGTATACAGTATATATATATATGTGTATTTGGGATTGCTGTGTGTATACAGTATATATATATGTGTATTTGGGATTGCTGTGTGTATACAGTATATATATATATGTGTATTTGGGATTGCTGTGTGTATACAGTATATATATATGTGTATTTGGGATTGCTGTGTGTATACAGTATATATATATGTGTATGCTATATTAAAGTCTATTTGTAACTTTATATTATCATTGTTTTCTTTCTTTGGAATGGTACTCTTATTCGAGTTGAATGCTGAGGGCCTTAAGGTGAGTTTTTCTCATAAGGCCCAGCCAAATATTATATTTAGTATTTTATAACTTTTGTATTACATTATGGCTAAAATAAAGATTGTAGGCCTACTTTGAAGATTTGACTTTGACTTTGACTTGAAGAGTATCATATCCTATTGAAAGCTGCCAGAAAATACCCCAAACCAGCAACATATCCTAAGATACTCACTAGAGGTGGACCGGATATCCGCATCCGCATCCGAATCCCCGGATGGATATCCGCATCATTTTTTAACATCCGCATCCGCATACGCATCCGCACCCAATAATGAGGATATTATATTTACACTTTTACAGAGTAACTAATTAACTATTAAGAAGTTAATAGGGCTAATATTAAAATATATTGATGTTCATCAATATTAATCAATAATTAATCAATATATAATATGCGTAGATAGTAGGACTAGTTTAGACAGTCAGACTTTCCTTCCCCTCCTTCTTCCCCTCTCACTTGTACACGTTCAATTCGAAGTGTTGCCATTAAAGGACTAGTATAAAATTGAATTCTTGGGAGCCTTTTTGTAACAAATTGTGGTATTCAATGTTACATTGCCATTCCCTTTGCTTTAATAGATCCTATTTTTTGTGTATCAAACAATTTATAGCTTTGCAAATAGAGAAAATTATTGCATGTGGTACTGGTAAGTTGGTAACTGATTTGTGAGTGAATCAGCGTTAGCTATGCCCTGTGCCGGGTGCCGATACATCAGTTGCAGGGTAGTGTTCATACTGAGAGGGTGATGCCATTACCGTCAGTTACTTTCGCAAACTGTGTCTTTTGACTTGTAATAGATCATATCATAGTTCATATACTCATGGTTCCTCTACTTATTTTTGTCTCAAATGTGTTAGTATCTTAACATTTCCATTATCTGTGGCTAAAACTCTTGAGGGCTAAAACTATCCGCATCCGCAAATATTGAAAACAATAAATAACCGTATTTATATCCGCATCCGCGAATATCAAGATATCAACATCCGGTCCACCTCTAATACTCACCACTCGAAAACTCCAATATGAACTAAAAAAAACACCAACATATCAAACCATATTGTAAGCTCAAAATGTAATTAACCAAAATCACTAATATGTACTAAAATCTACCAACACACTGCCTTGACAATACTTAACATTTGTATGTCCTAAAAACACATAACATTAAACACTACAAGCTTGTATTATAAATGTAATACAGTTTGCATGTTATAAACAACAACCTTAATATACATAACAACCGTCAACATATACTTAAAACCACCTACAAACGGACATAGCTAGTAACACAAAATACAAATCAGACACAAATGGGTCACAGTCTAAACAAGCTCGCACGCTCCATATAAACGATGTCAATGAAGTATGGAACATCATTAATGGTTAATTATATATGTGTGGACGTGTGGACACACACACAGTCACAATATTATAATAAATAAGATGTTGTTAACAACATGTAATGTAATACAAACATTAAATAGGAACGATCTTACATTAACCCCGTTTAAACTATCTAACTGGACATTTCCATAAAGACAAAACACACCTAGCCACTGAGCAAGATATACTGTATATTCAGAAGGAAGAGTAAACAAATCGTATTACTCTTTGGACACACACATTCCTGGGTCTGGAAAACTGACAGATAAATCAAGGGGAAAGGACATATGGTTTGGGAACATTGCACTTTGCTGGTGGAAACGGAAGAGAAAAGGAAAACAAATAAACAGAAGACGAATGGAAGCATGCATAAGAATAAATAACAAATAATAAAATACTCGAATTACTTAATTTGAAGAGATAAAATGGAATGGTAAATTACAACTGATAGTAGTGACAATTCAATATGAAAAGCAGATAGGTATACTGTGACAACAAACAGCAAAATCAAGAGTCAAAGATGTGTGTATGAGAAACATTGTACTCCATATACTGAATTATGGAAGATAACGAAAAGAAAGGTCAGGGGATGATAGATGTCTGATTCCTGCTTTTTTTTAGAAACGTTTGTGAGATGCCAGGGGATAAAGATATCTCAAGCTGTATTGATGCCCCGCAAAACAAAAGGAAACACCACCACCACTACCAGAAATAAAAGCAACACCAAACCACGCCCCCAGGAAAAGCTCTCATAGAAAACGATGAGCGTGGGAATCCTAGGGAGAGCTCCGACAGTCCCCAAAACCCACCAGTGATAATTCGTGACACCCTTGAAGTTATGCAAATTTACTATCAAAACCCCCAATGCCCCCCAGTAGAGTATCAAACTAATTATGCAACAATTACAAGCATCGCTAACAAACAAGCCCTTTCAGATTCAACTTATCCCCTCAATACTAAATATGAGGAAAACTCCAACTCTAGCGAAATCCCTCAAAGTAACATATCATGCCTAAATAACCACCAGGTCAAACCTAGGGCAAATATGAAGACCCAAACTTCCCAAGCATCCTCCTCAAACAAGTCACACAACCAAACCAACTCCTTCCATCCCTAAACTCAAAATCAGGATATCACGCACACCCTTATATTACCCCGAGACCAAAGCCCCCTGATGCCGACCAAAAAGGAGTTACTACCTACACTGACCAAGGGTAAGACAAGCAATCAGCCTACTGGCTTTATTCCTAGATTGGAATACAATATCGGGATCCGTAGGTTAGAAAGGGATCAGTCAAATGTAAACTCTAGTGAAGAACTTCCTGTGCTATTAATAAGTAGCCAACATCCTGTTATTCGGAGACATGACAACACGTATACAGAAAGTCCCAATATCTCAGGTGAAGTTAGTAGCCTTGATGGCAATCTAGATCAACGATTGGTATCACTGTACCAAAATGATATTCGTAATAAATATCAAGTCAATCCAACAACCCAACTCGGTGCAGAGAGTATCCGAGAGTGTCGTGTGGAAATGAAGAAGAAAGAAGATAGAGCTAGACGCATCGAGTTATTTGGACCAGAACCTAGGGAGCATGTGTGAAGCCACCAGGTCCCTGTGATCAACCGTTGGACAACTCTGACCAGTGAAACGTGCTCGACAAACGCTCTACCTGTGCCTTCTTTCCACCTAAACCTTTAAGTGTTCTTTTGTTTCGTAATGGTAACGATGATTGCAATTAGGGTTAACTTGGTATGTTGAGGTTCATAGTCTAATGTAAGAATCGAAGATTATCCATTTTTCCCTATTTTATATTTTATCTGTTACTCTGTTAAGAAGAGACAGTGTTTTGAGAGGGTTTTACAGGATGGTAGTGTTGAGGTATGGGAGAGGTACAAGGAGAAAAGGAGAGAGGCAAAACGGAAAATTAGAGAAACGAAAAAAGATGCAAACGAAAGGTGGGGCCAAAGGCTGAGTGAGAATTTTGAAGAACGAAAGAAGATGTTCTGGAAGGAGGTAAATAAGGTAAGGAAAGGAGGACAAAAGAGGGAAGAGTCAGTGAAA
The DNA here is from genome assembly GCA_032716605.1 of Paralithodes platypus. Classification (NCBI taxonomy): domain Eukaryota; kingdom Metazoa; phylum Arthropoda; class Malacostraca; order Decapoda; family Lithodidae; genus Paralithodes; species Paralithodes platypus. The sequence goes on along the minus strand of CM064512.1, from coordinate 59,070,224 downwards.
GATGAAAATGGAGAATTACTAGTGGAACCAGTTGAAGTGAGGAAAGATATGCCAAGTATTTTGAATCTTTGTTAAATACAAGAGATGGAAGAGAAGTAGTGATTGAAGCAGAGGTGGATGGAGATAGGTTACCCAGGCCACCCAGGTGGCAGGGAATGAATGAAAGGATTGAGGAAAATGAGGTGAAAGAAGCAGTGAAACAAATGAGAGCGGGAAAAGCAGAAGGTTTGGATGGTATTGCTGTGGAGTGTATAAAGAAGGGTGGAGATGTGATAATAGATTGGTTGGTGAGACTTTTCAATGTGTGCTTTGTTGTGTCAATGGTACCAATAGACTGGAAGAGTGCATGTATTGTACCGTTGTACAAGGGGAAGGGAGATCGGCAGGAGTGTTCAAGTTATAGAGGTATTAGTTTATTGTCAGTGGTTGGAAAGCTGTATGGCAGGGTGTTGATAGAGAGGATAATAAAGTGTACGGAAGTTGCAATAGGAGAAGAACAGTGCGGTTTTAGGAGGGGAAGAGGGTGCGTGGATCAGATGTTTGCAGTAAGACAGTTATGCGAGAAGTATTTAGAGAAGCATTAGGAGATATTTTGGGCTTTTATGGACTTGGAAAAAGCGTATGATCGTGTGGACCGTGAAGCAATGTGGAAGGTGTTAAGGATTTATGAAATAGGAGGAAATTTGTTAGAAGCAGTTAAGAGTTTTTATGAAGGGAGCAGAGCATGTGTGAGAGTAGGAAATGGTGAGTTGAGTGAATGGTTTGAGGTAAAGGTAGGTTTGCGACAGGGTTGTGTAATGTCACCATGGCTATTTAATATGTTTATGGATGGTGTGGTGAGGGAGGTGAAAAGGAGAACTATGGGAAGAGGATTGGGTTTAGTAGGAAAGAATGGTAGAGATTGGGAGTTGAATCAGTTGCTCTTCGCTGATGACACAGCATTGGTGGCGGATTCTGATGAGAAACTGCAGCGGGTAGTCAAAGAGTTTGGTGTGGTTTGTGGAAGGAGGAAACTGAAGGTGAACGTCAATAAAAGTAAAGTAATGGTGTGTAATAGGGGAGAGCATAGGGTGAATCTAGATGTGAGGCTGGATGGGGAAATATTGGAACAAGTAGAGTGTTTTAAATATCTAGGAGGAACGATAAGCAGGAGTGGAGGTATGGAAGTGGAGGTAAAACAGAGTGTGTGTGAAGGAAGGAAGCTTTTCGGAGCAATGGGAAGTATGTGGAAGACGAGAAATCTCGGAGTGAAAGTAAAAAGTGCACTGTATCAAGGAATTGTTGTGCCAACAGTGATGTATGGGGCTGAGACATGGGCTCTGAAGAAAAAGGAGAAAAGAGGGCTGGATGTGATGGAGATGAGCTGCTTGAGGAGTATGTGTGGAGTTACTCGTAGAGACAGATTGAGGAATGAAGAGATACGTAGGAGAGTGGGGCAGCAGGAACATTTGTCAGCCAGAGTGGACAGAAGGGTGCTGAGCTGGTATGGTCATGTTGAACGAATGGGAGATGAAAGGCTTACAAAGAGAATATGCGAGTCAGGTACAAGGGGAGATAGAAGGGCAGGAAGACCCCCATTGAGATGGAGAGACTGTGTAAGAAAGGATTTGGATGATAGAGGAATGACTATAGATCAGGCAGGGGAAGTGGTGGTGGACAGGAGTGAATGGAGAATGCTTGTGAATAGTTGAGTGAACACGTGGTCATTTGGAGTAAGGGGTCGGGCGCAAGTTCGACTAGATAATAGTCCATCAGGCGCCTGGCCCGGGGGGACGATTAATATGAAGGGTGTGCCTGGAAGTGTGGTGGGAGGGCTTGTGGCTTTGGCTCCGCTGCATGTCTGCCTGCCGAGATCGGAACCTCTCCGGGTGGTCAGGGGCCGGGGGAGTGCTGGAGCGACCTTGGTAACCCTGGTCTCTGGGTCTTCTCCTGGGTGACCTGGATGTGTGTGAGTTTATGTTTTTATCTGTGTTTATTTTTTGTTTTATGTTGCAATTAGGGAAATCATGAGCCGATTTCCGAAGTTTTCTTTTTCGATTCTCAAAATACGATCCAAGTTTTGCCAAAAATTGGCTCAGGTTTTCCAAAATTGTGCTTTTTGGGGTTTGCAATTTAGGGAAACATGAGCCCAAATTCTAAATTAGGTTACTGTAATTTGTTTACTCTTAAAATTCCCAAAATCCGAGCCAAGTTTTGCCAAAACTTGGCTCGGGTTTTCCAAAACTCGGGTTTTATGGCTTTGCAATTTCCGGAAACCTGAGCCAAATTTCTAAATGAGGTTACTGTCATTTTGTTGTCTACAAACTCTCAAAATCCGAGCCAGCTTTGGCCAAAACTTGGCTCGGGTTTTCGAAATATTGGGTTTTAGGCCTTAGAAATACCTTAAAACTCGAACCAAGTTTTGCTAAAATACGTTTTAATACGTTTTACGCATTTAACCCCTCATTTTCCCTGTACTTCATAGCCCTCCCCACTATCGGGCGGCGATTCTTAAGATCGTTGTACAATGGGGAAAACGGTTTCGCCGAGGGTTGTAATTATTTGCAAACACTATATATTGATGTAAACTAACAGGGAAAAATAAAAAAATCCATGGGAAAATTGGTGACCATCTTATTTAGTTTTTCCAATATTTGAAAGGGAATGGATGTATACATTAAATGTTCGATATATTTCCTTGTGTGTGTGTGTGTGCGTGTGTGTGTGTTTATGGTCGGTTTACTCAATAGTATGTATGTATAACTCGGGCACATACCCCATAGCTGGGGGTGGCCGACTCAAGACAGAGGCTCTGGGACCACTTTCGCATTCCCTCGCCCCTTTTTCTGTCTCATCTAGTAGGTGAATTGTTAAGATCCTGAGTTTAACTTTTTTTTTTCTATGTGATTGAGGGAGGCAAAAGGCAGAACTGCCTATAGCGAGTGCCTCCCCCATAGTTGAAAGAGTGACAGGGCCAAAATCATGGGACGTTCGAGCCAAAATGCCTGGACACACTGACTTTGAAGCAATTTAAGTCATAGGAAGAGGGAAAGACTGATTCTGGGAGAGAGTTCCAGAGCTCAGCTGTTGAGTAGAAGAAAGTTTGAGAGTAACGTTTGACTCTTGGGTTGGAGAGTTGCACAGAGTAGGGGTGGGATTGAGTTGCAAGACGGGTACCACGTGCCCTACATAAAGGAGGTGGTATCCACTGGGAAAGCTCTGAGGAACACTGATTATTATAGTAGCGATAGAATAGCGAGAGAGATGCAACATTGCGGCAGAGAGAGAGATTGCAGAGAGTTGGTGAGTGGACGGGAGTTAATGATACGAAAGGCCTTCCTTTCAACTTTGTCTAGGAGAGCGGTGTGAGAGGAACCTCCCCACACATGTGAACAATACTCAATACAAGGACGCACTATGCCCCTGTACAGAGCAAGAAGCTGTGCAGGGGAAAATAACCCCCTAAGGCAGTTGAGCACACCCAGCTTCTGGGAGGCTGCCTTAGCAAGACTGGTAATATGGTCCTTCCAACTGAGAGCAGAAGAAAAGGAGACACCAAGAATATTGAGAGAAGATGAAGAATTGATTTTTGTATTGTTGAAGAATAAGGGATAGTCTGCTGGGAGTTCCTTATGGGTAGATAGATGGAGAAATTGGGTTTTTGGAAGCATTAAAGGTAACAAGGTTTTCTCTGTCCCAATTGGAGATAGTATTTAGATCAGAATTTAAGAGTTCTATGGCTTCATTACGTTTGTCGTTGAGGGATTGCTGGCTGGGGCGTTCTGAAAAAACTAATGGAGTAGTGTAAGATTGAGTCGTCTGCGTATGAATGGATGGGAATTGAGGTACAGTTGAGGAGATCATAATTTTATAAAAATTAGAAAAAGAATAGGAGATAGGACAGAGCCCTGAGGAACACCGGAGTTGATAGGGTGAGGAAGTGAACAATGGCCGTCCATAACCGCGGCTATGGAACGGCCGGAAAGGAAATTAGAGACAAAGGCACAGATACAGGGATAGAAACCGAAGGAGGGTAGTTTAGAAATTAAAGATTTGTGCCAGACTTTATCGAAGGCTTTTGATATGTCTAGTGCAATAGAAAAAGTCTCACCGAAGTCCTGAAAGGAGGATGACCAAGAGTTAGTAAGATATGAAAGAAGATCACCAATAGAGCGACCCTTAAGGAAGCCATACTGGCGATCTGAGAGCAGATTATGAGAAGAGAAATGCTTAAGAAATTTGGAAGCAAGAATAGTTTCAAAAACTTTAGAAAGACAAGAGATGAGAGCAATTGGACGATAGTTGGAGGGTTGAGAGCGGTCACCCTTCTTTGGGACAGGTTGAATGTGAGCAAAATTCCAGCATGAAGGGAAGACGTTAGAGGATAGACAGAGACGAAAGAGTTTGCCTAGGCAGGGAGTCAGCACGGAAGCACAGTTTTTGAGAACAACAGGAGGAACACCGTCCGTACGCCTTCTTAGTATTAAGCCCAGAGAGGGTAGAAAGTACATCTTTAGAAGAGATAAGGATATTAGGCATAAGTAAGAGAGAGGAGGGTGGAGAGGGAGGAATAGCACCAAAATCATCCAAGGTGGAGTTTCTAGCAAAAGTTTGAGCGAAGAGTTTAGCTTTGTCAGAGGAAGAAGTGATGGTTGTGCCATCAGAATGGGAAAGGGGAGGGAAAGACGAGGAAGAGAAATTGTTGGAGAGGTTTTTGGCTAGATGCCAGAAGCTTGGGAAGAGCTAGTGTTGGATAGTTCAGTGCATTTATTATTGATGAAAGAGTGTTTGGCAAGTCGAAGAACAGATTTGGCTTGATTCCGGGCAGAAACATAGGAAGAATTAGAGTCTTGAGTTTTAAGGCGTCGGTACCGTTTGAATGCTTCCTCCTTATTGCGGACAGCAGTAGAACAGGCGTGAGTAAACCAAGATTTTTTAGCATTAGTCTGAGAGAAAGAGAATGGAATGTATGCTTCCATGCCTGATAGGATTACCTCGGTAATGCGTTCAGCACTCTCCGAGGGTCCCTGTGGCAGAAAATCATTCCATGGGAAATCAAAGAAGTACTAATGGAGAGCCTCCCAGTCGGCAGCGCCAAAGTGCCACGAGCGCCGCCAGCTAGGAGGATCGGGTGGCCGTAATGGAGAGATAGGGCAGTTGACAGAGATAAGTTTATGGTCGGAGGAGCCCAAAGGAGAGAACAGATTGACAGTATAAGAAGAAGGGTTAGAAGTTAGAAACAAGTCAAGAATGTTGGGCCGATCTCCGATGTATATGAAAATATACATTTTATAAGCTGTCCTAGTGAAGAGAAAGGGTTTTGGTAGCTTGAAATTCGCGGACAAATAATGTAGAGTAATGATTAGAAATTATCCCACATCTTAAACATTCACGTTAATATGCCAAACGGGTGTTTTCAGGAGACATTCACGAGAGCAGCTTGATCGGTGTATCACTTAAATTTGAACAGGGGTAATTATAGGGCACAAACACACACACACACACACACATTTGGGCAAGTCTCCTAACGGTGTAGCCTCTGTTCACCTAGCAGTATAAATAGGAACCTGGTATAAGTGGACGAAGTTGTGACGTCCCATCTAGGGTTGGTGATCGGTTACAAGGTGAGATGGGTATCGTACTGGTCAACCTAAGCCTTCGGGTGAGACTGGTACCGTAGTGAGAATGGTACCGTACAGATTAACCCTAAGCCTTCGTTTCCAGATTTCGCCAATTGGCTAAAATACAGACTACACACACATCCACAACGATTCCAACGATGCATAAACACTTAACATGCATTTCACGCAATACATTCCCAGTTAAGGAGGCGCGATAATAATGAGCTTAGCTCGCATGCATTGCGTGGATTCCCCTTGACGAACAAGCAAGTGAGTACACCTTAGCTATGGTGTATGTCTATTACTCGTACTCTATTACATTAATCTGGGTCATGTACTTAACCTTTAACTGTCTTGGTGGTGTAATGGTTAGTGTTTAAGATCAATATGTGGTATTGCAGGTTCGAATCCCGGGATGATCACATGCTTTCGTTAATATCAGTGTGGGGTGTTTTGAGTGAACTAATTTATATACATTATTTCTATAGGTTCATCAACAATTGGTAGCGAGGTCGGTCCTTTGAAATATGGGTAGCATTCAAGGAAACTACATCAGGACTCTTCTTCTTCTTCTTACCTCTGACCGGGTATAAGCTATCCTAGTGTTTACTAGCCTATACCCCTTTTAAAGGACATTAGCCTAACCTAACAACCTTACCTAACCTATCCTAGTATTATGGGTGGGGGTTGCCGCCCCCACACCCCCGCTATTAGATATCTTTGACAGATTTTTTGTGTATTTTTCTGTGAAAAGGCTATTTTTCCAATTTGTCAATAGGCCTAGGCTAACGAAAATCTTCCAATGCGGACTATATGGAGAAAAATACGGCGAATCTGTTGGTGCCTATTTTCCCTAATAAATTGTTTCTAATAAGGCGGATGTAGTGTCCTTGAAGATTATCGAAATATTGGTAAAATTCAAGACCACTAGAGCCGCCTTATTTACCAAGTTTTCTGTATATATTTTTCAAGGAATATAGGGTTAAATTGTTGTTTTTCATGGTTGGAGTGGAGGATTTGCATTAACTTACCCATTATTCATTAATCTGAAGATACTCCGTCAAATGGCGCCATTTATTGGGTGAATCGCGCTTTTACAGTAGGTAAGGGAAATTGTGGGGAGGCCATGCACGCTTCCAAAATGTACAAATATTATATTAGATTAGATTAACCTAACCTAACCCTAATATAATATAATATAATATATAATATAATATAATATAATATGTTATATCATAACATAACATAACATAGCATAACATAACATAACATAACATAACATAATATAATATATAATATATAATATAATAACATTTTATGTTATATTATCACATAAATCTAGCTTTCATTACAGGAAAATAACAGAGGATTATTTAACCAACACAAGGAGTAGTGTCCCGACCATATTTATGTAAGTCACTAGAAGACTAGATAGAAAACATGGTAAAGATTTGCTTTCTTTGACAGTGGTCCACAGCAGATGAGTGTATTCTCACCTGTGGTATTGTGCACCTTACCCTATGTTTGGACAGAGATAACCCAACTGAGTATCGTATAAGACGACTAAAATGGTCTAGGTGGACTGGACTCACTTTGCACCAACAAGAAAGTAAAATCCTTAACAAGAAACCTTTCCCCATGGCATCCAATGAAATGGAGGGAAGAACAGCTGGATAAGGAAGGGTTTGTGTGTCCCTGCTCTGTTAAACACAAAGTCGTTATTACACCAAGGAGAAAAGGGGACCAGGGCTTGTGAAAGATCCTGGTCCAAGATTTCTGGGGATCTGTCTCTCTGGCTACAACCAGTGAATAACCAGCCAAATGTAGCAGCCCTTCCATTATTAGGTAGGTGGGTAAGTGACACATGTCAAAGTCTGGGGAGGGGGAGGAGGTGGGTGACTTGCAGTACTGCCAATTGTACCGCTAGATCTAGAGGTATATACTTCAATCAAGTTTTATATCTAGAGACATTTACTAGGGATCATTTGGAAATGTCAGACATTCTAGTCATATTACATTGTGAAACTTGCAAAACAAACAAACCAAAACTCTTTAGAGATTGAGGCATTAATTGGTTGGTTGGTGAAAACTAACATGAATTTATCCAGGTTCAGGAGTAATTTATAGCAGGCCTTCCTTTGTGGTTAAGTTCCCCATTAATTACCCCTTCCATTCGTCTAAACATTAGGCTACCCTTGGACAGTGGGGATATGTGCATGCTTAGATTAATATGCAGTATTCGAGAATACTTAACATTTCGTAGCCTTGTGCATAAACCTTTACCTGTCTTGATAGTGTAATGCTTAGTGTGTGTTATTTCGATGTGAGTATCCTAGGTTCGAGTCCTTGGAGCTCCACATGTATTAATTACTTTCATTGATTTCACTAGTTACAATAGCCCTCGAATACGTGTAAACAATGTTAGGTATATAATTATGATAACAGCAACTGTTTCAGGAAATGTGTGTATGTATAAAACAAATCCTCCAGCGCTCGAGATCTATTCATACGAGAATATAATTAATTGTTTATAGTTCAAATATTAACAATAGTTGCTGCAAATTAATTCCCTACCCCCCTTTAGTAATTGAATATGATTTTTGCAATACGTGTTGTTACCTATCATATTGTGTGTCTATTCCATTCTTCCTATCTATAGACATTTATATTCAGCATATTTGTTCAAGTCATGAACATACATAAGGTTACACCAGCTCGAATCTATGAACCTTTAAAACCAAGTTATGAAGCATCTTGGCTATAAAAAAGCATTGTATTGTCTGATTTGAGCTCGATACTGATTCAAATGAGCGTTCTTCATTACTTTAGCTGTTTAAAATTATAAAATATTAGTTGCATTAACACAACATTAAATTACGCATTAACAAAATACCAACAACAAATACAAAACACACTTTCCATAGTATATCATGCTAGCGAAACCACTAATACATAATCTGCGTTCACATCCCAATCTTTGTACTGCATATTGAATCAAAAGAGTAGGATGGGAGGAAGAGGGAGGGGGGGAGGAAGAGTAGTGGGGGAAAAGGAGTGGTGGGTGAAGTGGGAAAAGGAGGAGGAGAAGGATGTCAGTATACAGGAGAAAAACAGGATTAAATAAAGTAGTAAGAGGAAGAGAGGAACAGGAAACAGGAGGGAGTAGGAGGAGGAGACGGAGAGGATGTACAGTAGAAGAGTGGAAGAGGAAAAATTTGAAGAGGAAGAGGAAGATGGGTGGGTAGTAGGTGGAAGAGGTAGAGGAGGAGGAGGAGGAAGATGGGTGGGTAGTTAGTGGAAGAGGAGGAGGTGGAAGATGGGTGGGTAGTTGGTGGAAGAGGAGGAGCAAGATGGGTGGGTAGTAGGTGGAAGAGGAAGAAGATGGGTGGGTAGTTATTGGAAGAGGAGGAGGTGGAAGATGGGTGGGTAGTTGGTGGAAGAGGAGGAGCAAGATGGGTGGGTAGTAGGAAGAAGATGGGTGGGTAGTTGGAGGAAGAGGAGGAAGATGGGTGGGTAGTTGGTGGAAGAGGAGGAGCAAGATGGGTGGGTAGTAGGTGGAAGAGGAGGAGGAGGAAGATGGGTGGGTAGTTAGTGGAAGAGGAGGAGGTGGAAGATGGGAGGGTAGTTGGTGGAAGAGGAGGAGCAAGATGGGTGGGTAGTAGGTAGAAGAGGTGGAAGAGGAGGAGGAGGAAGATGGGTGGGTAGTTAGTGGAAGAGGAGGAGGTGAAAGATGGGTGGGTAGTTGGTGGAAGAGGAGGAGGAAGATGGGTGGGTAGTAGGTGGAAGAGGTGGAGGAAGATGGGTGGGTAGTAGGTGGAATAGTTGGAGGAGGAGGAAGATGGGTGGGTAGTAGGTGGAGGAGGAGGAAGATGGGTGGGTAGTAGGTGGAAGAGGTGGAGGAGGAGGAAGATGGGTGGGTACTTGGTGGAAGAGGAGGAGGAGCAAGATGGGTGGGTAGAAGGTGGAAGAGGTGGAGGTGGAGAAGGAGGATGATGGGTGGGTAGTAGGTGGAAGAGGAGGAAGATGGGTGGGTAGTAGTTGGAAGAGGTGGAGGAAGAGGAAGACGGGTGGGTAGTAGATGGAAGAGGTGGAGGAGGAGGAGGAGGAAGATGGGTGGGTAGCAGACGGAAGAGGTGGAGGAGGAGGAAGATGGGTTGGTAGTTAGTGGAAGAGGTGGAGGAGGAGGAGGAAGATGGTGGGTAGCAGATGGAAGAGGTGGAGGAGGAGGAAGATGGGTGGGTAGCAGGTGGAAGAGGAAGATGGGTGGGTAGCAGGTGGAAGAGGTGGAGGAGTAAGATGGGTGGGTAGCAGGTGGAAGAGGTGGAGGAGGAAGACGGATGGATAGCAGATGGAAGAGGAGGAGGTGGAGGAAGATGGATGGGTAGCAGATGGAAGAGGAGGAGGAAGATGGATGGGTAGCAGGTGGAAGAGGTGGAGGAGGAGGAAGATGGGTGGATAGGAGGTGGAGGAGGAAGATGGATGGGTAGCAGGTGGAAGAGGAGGAGGAAGATGGGTAACAGGTGGAAGAGGTGGAGGAAGATGGATGGGTAGCAGGTGGAAGAGGTGGAGGAGGAGGAAGATGGGTAGCAGGTGGAAGAGGTGGAGGAAGATGGATGGGTAGCAGGTGGAAGAGGTTGAGGAGGAGGAAGATGGATGGGTAGCAGGTGGAAGAGGTGGTGGAGGAGGAGGACGGGGAAAGAAGATAATAAGATGTAAGTATAAGAAGAATATGGAATAAAGGAGAGATAAGTGATAATAATTATGGAATGGAAAGTGACAACATAATTAAGTGAAAAAAATGGAAGATGACATATCTGAAAGAAATGGTATATAAGGAGGAAAGGAAAGTAAAGAGTAAATAATAATCAATCACATGGTCAAGACAAACAGAGTAATAAAACACACAAACCCTAGCAATTAGTCGGATTTATGAAAAAGAAAAGAGATGAAATGGTGTTTGAATGGATGGCTGATGAAAGGAGAGAGAGAGAGAGAGAGAGGAAGAGAGAGAGAGAGTACAAAGGAGTACAAGGAAAATCAAGCAACAACAGGTCTAGTGACCCTACTAGGCTGCTTGTCCTCCAAAACACTGAGGATCAAGTGCCCAAACAGTGGTTAAGAGTGGGTAAGGGAACATTGGAAAGGGAACTACTGCCCTGGAACTAATGTCCGTGGCAGGATTAGGAAGTTAGTAGGGGACAGATGGGTTAGTAACTGAGGGGGGGATAAAATAAAGTTATTCATATACAAACGCAGTCAGTCGCGGGTTTGATGCGAGATATTTGTCTAAGCGGAGTTTAAATTAATCAAAGGTGCTGCAGTCTATAACGTCTCGGGGAAGCCCATTCCACAAGTTGACAACTCGATTGAAGAAGAAATTCTTAGATTCGTGCGAGTTAAAAGATTTACCAATAATTTTGCAACCGTTTCCCCGCGTGTAATTAGATTGGTCGATAGTGAAGTACTTACTACAGTTCATATTGTCGATGCCTTTGATGATTTTGAACACTTGAATTAAGTCACCTCTTAATCTGCGCTGGGTTAAATGAAATAGATTTAATTCTCTAAGACGCTCTTCGTATGGTTTGTTCTTTAGGCTAGGTATCATTTTGGTAACTCTACGTTGAACTCGTTCTAGCTTGTTTATATCCTTTTGGTAATAAGGGCACCAGGATTGAACGCAGTATTCCAGAAGAGGGCGGACTAAGGAATTGTAAAGGGTTAGGATAACTTCTTTTGATTTATGCTCAAATGACCTGCCTATAAAGCCAATTATTTTGTTTGTCTTCTTAACAACTTCTGAACATTGTTGACTCGGTTTTAGGTTACTCGATATTGTTACTCCCAGATCGGTTTCTCTGTTTACATTTTTAAGCTGAGTGCCATTCATCGAATAGTTTGCTTTCTCATTTAGGTATCCGATATGTAGTACTTTACATTTATCCGCATTGAAACTCATTTCCCAAATTTGGGCCCAACATGACAATTTATCTAGATTGTGTTGCATATCGTCAACTTGTTCTTTTGAGAGTACTGTACGCTATTTGCAATTTTTGTATCGTCAGCAAATTTTGAGATTGTACAGGTGAGACCCTCATCTATGTCGTTGATGTAAATTAGAAAGAGAATTGGTCCTAGTACCGATCCCAGGGGTACCCTGCTACTTACATTGGTCCATTTAGATGCCTTACCATTTATGACTACTATTTGCTTTCTGTCGCTGAGCCAATTTTCTATCCATTTCAACACACCGTCTTGTATTCCATGCGCTTTTAGTTTTAGCAGTCAACGTTTGTGGGGAACTTTGTCAAAGGCCTTTTGAAAATCAAGGTATATAATATCTACAGCTTTACTCTCATCGTAGAGGTTGAGGATATCGTGGAAGAAGTCTAAGAGGTTTGTTAAACAGGAACGTTTTTTACGAAAGCCGTGTTGACTATCATTAAGTAAGTTATTTGCCTCTAAGTGATTTACGAGTCTGTCTCTTATGACCGTTTCTAGCATTTTACATACAATTGAGGTTAAGCTAATTGGACGATAGTTACTGGGTAGGGATTTGCTGCCTTTTTAGAATATCGGTGTTACGTTGGCTAGCTTCCAATGATCAGGCATAGTCCCAGACTGCAAGGATTCATTGAATAACAATGTCAGTGGTTTGGAGAGCTCATCCTTGGCTTCCTTTAGAACTCTAGGCGAGATTGTATCAGGTCCAGGCGTTTTATTTACCTTGAGCTTATCTAAACAATTCAATACTTCTCTCTCTGTAATGGTGATATTGCTTAGAACATCTGAATTATCAATCTGAATCGGCGATGGTGTAGGGTTATCACTGAGGTCTTCGGTTGTAAAAACTGATGCAAAGAAGGTATTGAGGGCATTACTCATTTGTACTTCGTCTTTGGTGTATTCTCCATTTTCATCGACTAACGGTCCAACAGTTGAAGTAGCTACTTTTTTCTTTCTGATATTACTATAGAATTCTTTCGGGTTTGTTTTACTTTGATTCGCAACATGTAACTCCAGGGTCTTTTTACTTTGTGTAATTAACTTTTTGGCTTTGCGTCGTAGCTCTACAAATTTCACCCGTTCTTCGTCATTTTGTGAGGATTTTAATCTATCATTAGCACATTTTTTAGCAAGCAGACAGTCTGAAATATCTTTATTCCACCATTTGGGCTTATCATTATGGCCTGGATGCCGTATTTTCGATGGTATGCAGTCTTGCACTGCCTTAAGGTAAGTGGTTGTGAAACACTCCCAAGATGTATTTATGTTGTTATTGTTAGTCTGAAAGCTCCAGTCAGTTTCTTTAAGCTTTGATTTAAGTTTATGAAAATTTGCTTTCTTGAAATTAGGGACTTTCTCAATACTGCTATTTGATTTGTTACTAGTAAACTTTAAAGTGAAAGTTATCGTACGATGGTCGCTGTTACTGAATTCATCACCAACATTCAAATTCTCTATTAATTCTTCTTTTTTTGCGAGTACTAGGTCAAGCACATTATTACCACGGGGCGGAGATTGAACAAATTGAAAAAGTGAACTCCCTTGCAAGTTAGCATAGAGGTCGTGTCCAGAGTGTGAAGTAAGAATATTGCCCCATTTAGTCACGGGTAAGTTGAAATCGCCAAGAATTACGGTATCTTGTTTGTTAGTTATTTCTGCAATTTGTTCATAAATTTCACCGTCAGTTTGCACTGATTGAGCTGGGGGTCTGTATAATAAAGCTAGTGTTATTTTAGTTCCTTGTTTATTATTTAATAGTACGTAAGATATGTCTATATTCGCAATTTGAGGTTTTGACATTAAGACGGGATTAAGACTTTCCTTTATAAAAAACAGAACTCCTCCTCCATTTCTATTGATCCGACTTTTCTCAAACATTGTATAACCAGGAAGCGTATATTCGGCTAAAAAGTCTCTGTCTTCCGTATTTAACCAAGATTCTGTAATGCCGATTATATCATAATGTTCTGTAAACACGATTTCCTCTAGATCTGAAAATTGATTGCGTATGCTACGAGCATTTACATAAAACACCTTAAGAGTATTAGAGTTGGATGTTACTGATTGTGCATCCTTTGAATTTTCAGTTCGTATTTGAGAGAGAGAGAAAGAGAGATACATAGATATACAGACTTCACAGAACTTACGGTCCCTACAAGGTAGAACGGACGTAATGCTAACACAAAATATTCTACAAAGTGCATGATAAAGCCAGCAAAGCACACAGCTAACAAACCAGAGAGAGGAAGAGAGAGATTCACACACATTTACATATATACTCTGGCTACACAATTATCTTACTCTAAGATTAAGGGAAAGTGTCTCATTTCTCATTATTATTTAAGTTTGAGAAATGGTGACAACCACACAACAAATGTTCCACGGAGGTCATTAAGACAATGTGTAGTAATTTCAGGCCGGTACTTATTTAACTTGAAAGAAGTCTTTATATATATTTATTTGTTCATGTAATAAATTATTTTTTAGTTTGAAGGAGGACTAATTAGGGAGATCTGTTTTTAGTCAAAGAGGCGAACTATATTGTCTTGCTCGAGAATGGCAAAATAACTCTCTATAATAATTAAGCAAAATAATAATAACTCCAAAATGTTGCACCAGTGTTAACAATTTGTTACACTTCTGATATGTATGATAATTTATTTAATTTATAATTTTGTACAGCGCAAACACTATATCTGTTACCTCCGTATTATATACCCACACTTAATTGCTGCCATAAACCTTCATGAACAAAATAAGCAGAAAAAATTGATTTTTAGAAACTGAATTACATTAAACCCTTTATCACATATTAACACTCAGTTGTAATACCTTCGTTGATATATGGGTAGGGAAGTAGTATAATACCAGGGTGAGTGATTAAGCTAATCATGTATCTCGCGTAACTGTTAGTACAATTGCATTGATGTTTACGCCACTCACGAGATGTCTTTAGTTAGTAAAAATAGTAATTTTGTAGGAGATGAAAGGATTACTGGATAATACTATGCTGAATGTCGTCTGATGTTATCCAGAAGTAATTAAATCTACGACATAAATTATTGAAGGTGTTACAGACAGTAATGCCTAGTTCACACATACACGAGTGTGAGCGCGAGTTGGCAAGAGTGTAGACTCTTGGCAACTCGCGCAAAAATGACCGCAAGCGTGCTAAATTACACGAGTCACCACGAGAGAGTACGAGTCACCACGAGTGTACTTGCGAGCCACAATGAGTCACTAAGAGTCACTGTGAGTTACCACGAGTAACCGCGATAAAAACGTGATTGAAATATGAGTGCTTAAAAATTAGAATTTTAACGGTAATTTTCGGATTAGTGACCGTTACGAGTCGACGCAAGTACGGCATGAGTCAGTACGAGTTACAACGAGCAAAATAAGAGTTATTACGAGTCACTGAGATTCACTAAGAGCTGTAACAATTGCGTTGAGATTATGCCAGGGATGCCCCCCCCCTTTGTGCACAGGGCGGATATAAAAGGGGCCCCCAAGCTCTCCCATGCCACACGGACAATCACCACCGCTACACGGACACTTACCACCGCCCACCAGACTCCACACCACCCATGCACCATGTGCCAGAGGAGGCAGCAGGACCTAGTGAGGGTGCACCTTCTACATCTTGAGCTGCAGGTGGAGGTCCTGGAAGAAGAGGAAGAGTTGCAACGGCAGGCCATCCATCAACGACCAAGGAGACCAAGGACAGTGTGGGCGAGGAAGTGGCTGTTGAGACGCGCACAGTATGGGATCTACGAGCAGCTGATGCGGGAGCTGGAGACCGAGGATCGCAAGGGGTTCAGGAACTTGTTGCATGTCGACAGTGCCATGTTCAGGGAGTTGTTGGCTCGTGTTGGTCCTAGGATAGAGAAACAGGACACTTTTTGGCGGCAGGCTTTGACACCTGGCTCGCGTATGTGTCATGGCGGCGGGTCGAGGGTGGCAAGGATTGGCTATCATAATTTATTTCGTCGTCAGAAGAAATAACGGGCTGTTCCACCTCCTTCACCACAGCCTTGTGGACCTGCCTTGGTTGAATGAGCTTCCTTGGACGAAAAACCTTGTGGGTGGCGGCAGATAAGGGCATGGTGGCAGGCGTGGGGAGCTTGGTGAAAAGTTGATAGCTGGTGGTGGTGCGTGGTCGGTGGAGGTCAGACTGAGACGGAATGACGCGTTAGGTGGTCCTTTATAGCGGCTTAGGGGCGGGATGGACAAGTGTCTGCTTGTCGTGCAGCTGCCAACTCATGATGCGGTGTTGCCACCACTCGCAGTAGACGACGCTAGGGGAGCACTCGCGGTGACTCTCGGTGATTCGCGGTTACTCTCGGTGACTCTCGTCTACTTGCCGTAACCCGCAGTAACTCGCGTATAACTTGTACTTATTTTGCGGTAACTCGCGGTGACTCACTTTACATAATTTAAAATAATGGTAATTTGATATATCACTCGCAGTGACTCTCGTTGCATTCGTCCCCACTCGTTGTGGCTCCCCTACATCTCGTGGTGACTCGTATTTTACTCATGTTCAACTCGTATTCTGTTTCATCCACCAATTGGTGGAATTGTCCGGTCCGGGAGTCATGCTAGAGTCATTTACGAGTCACCGAGAGTAATTAAGAGTAGATATGAGACACTATGAGTCACTACGGGTCACGGAGTCACAAAGAGTTGTCGAACTCGCAGTCCAAATTTCGTGCAAGGGTGAAATTTCGTCGGACATGGCCGAACCACTGCGACTGGCCGCGAGTCAAACACGAGTCGACAGAGTCACTACGAGTCATCGAGTTTGACCGAGAGTATGTGCGCGAGTCCACATTTTGCCCAACTCGTGGTGACTCTAGCTCACACTTGCGTATGTGTGAACCATGCTTATGGATTGATAAGGTCTGTCTGTCTGTCTGTCTCTCTCTCTTTCTCTCTGCCAACCAGTGTTGGTAATAAAAAGTGTTAAAACAGTAACCTTTAACATGGACTTGAAGACACACACCACAAAGCACCAATATAATGTACAGTCTCTACCCATGTAATTATTTGAAATTTTACTATTAAACAGTAAGGATTCTAGTAGATTGAGATTGGCGGAACAAATATATAACCTTTAGAAACCCGAAAATATCCCTAATATCTGATGATTATCTTCTAAAATGATCCGTTTGTGGTATTAACATTAAAGCTTTAATGTTATTACTGCAAAAGGCTGATTTCAGAAGTCATTGATCAGATCACGTCGTTCATGATATCACCTTAAATATGAATAGGGTTAATTATAGACCAACAAGGGACTGGGGTTCTCGAAAAGGGGCTCCAGTCCTGACGCTATTATTGACTTACAGGGTGCTGGCTTAATAATCCAGAAGAGGTGATAATCTTTAAACTCTTATTTTATCTAACTATAGACCAATAATAGGCAACCAGATTGTAAAGCGTTAGCAATAATTTCAAATGCTAACAGTAGAACAATACAGAATATTATTAGCATAAGTTTGTAAATTATGCTTTTGACGATATGACTTTGAACTTTACCCTAAACTTCACGCCAAAAAGTCAATATGACAAATGTACGACAATATTGAATACAATCTAAGTTAATTTATTAATCAACAGTCTCAAGTATGATTTGTTTGATAATACATTATGACAAACTAAATGTCTCCTACTAAGATATGTTTGTAAGTTAAGTGGGAATAAACATATTTATATATTCCAAACAAATCCCGACTTAACACATGATATGTTTTGACTGATATCTTAACTTCCACACTCATATAGACTGTATTCTGCCTGGAAAGAAATACGATGTTTTCGTGCATAGCAAACCATCTTACTTCTCTTGAAGTTTCTGGAATCGTTATGAGTTTTATAATGATATTAAAAGCAATAACATTTGAAAATATTTATCTTTCTCTCATAAAGAAAATATATAAACAATTGAAATTAAAACACACCAAGAGGATTCACAATTTTGTGTGTTTTTTTTGTAATGGGCTTAATCGTTAAATACGATGACGTCATTATTAATGTCTTCTGGATAACAGTGTTTGTCTTTAAGGTCCATCTTCCTAGACCAACTCCATTATTGTCGGTGGTAGTTACTATTGGTTGGCTGTACTACCAGACAGTCAATACCATACGCTGGTTGTTGTAATTATTATGATTATCAACACAAACTGGCACATAATTTATAAGGTTGGCAAAAGAACTATGATAATGACAAACCATATGACCGTGTTCCACCTGGCCAAACACATGCAACATTATATGAGAGAGAGAGAGAGAGAGAGAGAGAGAGAGAGAGAGAGAGAGAGAGAGAGAGAGAGAGAGAGAGAGAGAGAAATAGAGAGAGAGATGGTAGACTTCACTCTTCATAACAATCTTAAAGCTAGTGGAGTGGTAAGGTACTGAGGGAAAGAGCTTTTGAGCGAGAGAAAGAGTGCTTGTGTGAGAGCGTGTGTGGGTGTGTATGAGAGAGAGATTAAGTGTGCTTGTTACATAACCTACTACAGTTCACACATATGTTCATTATGGAAAGGAAATAAAATTGATTATGATTATGGAACTTCAATAAGACATTTGATGACAACTGTACACCTCTCACCAATACACCAAATACAGAATTAGTTAAATATTTGAATGAGAATGGATATATACATGGAATGTTCGATTTATTTCCCTGTGTGTGAGAGTGTGTGTGTTTTAGATCGGTTTAATCAATTGTACCGTACTATATTATAAATAGCTGCATTTATCATTTCATAAATAGAACACTACAAAAGATATCGCAGAAATATTAAAACAAAATTATAAGGTAGCGTTCAAGGAGAGTATTGCAGCCTTATTTGGCATGTTTTGCTTTTTATTTTTCAAGGAATACAGTGTTTTATTGTTGTTTATCATGGTTTGAGTGGAGGATGTGCATTAGTTTACCCATTACTCCAACGATCTTATGATAACCCCCCCCCCCCCCCCCCCCCATCACTAGTGTGGAGGGCTATGAAGACAGGGAAAATGTGGGGTTAAAGACGTAAAAAGGCGATAAGGAGGTATGACAAAAAAATGGCTCGGGTTTTCATGATTTTGAAACACATAAACCCCAAAATGGAAAACCCGGAGCCAAGTTTTGCCGAAAGTTGGCTTGGGTTTTCCAATATTGCAAAGTCCAAAAACAGAGTAGGCTAATTATGAAAGTTGGCTCAGCTCTTCATGTATTTGAACAGCATAAAACCACAAAATGGAAAAACCCGAGCCAAGTTTTGCCGAAAGTTGGCTCGGGTTTTCCGATATTGCAAAGTCCAAAAACACAGTAGGCTAACCGAATGTTGAAACTTGGGGCAACAGTTGTGTTATCGGGTGTATCACCTACCTCTGAACGGGTATATCCTAGTGTTTACTATACACCTTTGAAAGGACATTAGCCTAACCTAACAACCTCACCTAACCTATCCTAGTATTATGGGTGGGGACTGCCGCCCCCACACCCCCGCTGTTTGACATCAACTCCCGTGTTTACACGATGTACGCCCGGTAACAACTCATTCCAGTAGCAAGAGTTGTGTTATCTGGCGTATGGGTTATCTGACTGGGTATATCCTAGTGTTTACTATAGGGCCTACCCTTTTGAAAGGACATTAGCCTAACCTAACAACCTTACCTAACCTATCCTAGTATTATGGGTGGGGGCTGCCGACCCAGGTTTACATTACTATATGGTAAGCTTGAGACAGTGAACATTGATTGAGAGAAAACAGTGACTCTGGCATGTGTCTACAGGGAAGGTTTACATTACTACATAGTAAACTTGAGACGGTGAACATTGATTGAGAGAAAACAGTGACTCGGGCATGTGTCTACAGGGAAGGTTTACATTATTATATGGTAAGCTTGAGACAGTGAACATTGATTGAGAGAAAACAGTGACTCCGGCAAATGTCTACAGGGAAGGTTTACATTACTATATGGTAAGCTTGAGACAGTGAACATTGATTGAGAGAAAACAGTGACTCGGGCAAATGTCTACAGGGAAGGTTTACATTACTATATGGTAAAGTAAAGCGTTCGGGCATGTCGTAATAGGTGCATGGGAAAAATTGAACTGGCGTGACTTGGCGTCCCTCACCCGCGTGGCGGGAATTGGAGGATTGCCAAGTATTGCTATCATTCCAATGTATCCTAAAGTAGTTCCCATTCCAATATGAACCCTCTACACACCCTATAACAGGTGTAAATAAGTGTGAAAATAGCCGTCAAGACATATTCGACGTTGGGGCTGGAGGGGTTAACCGTAATAATTTACTGGTTTTGATCAATGTATATGTGAATGTATGAATGAACCTTGGGTGTTAATACAATATATTAGTTGCCCAATCAGTTGTGCATCGAACCAATTCATTTTCTAAGTTAAGGTAATGTCTTAATTCTTCTTTAGATACACTTTATCACAGTCCCGATACCATATATTAATCATCAAAAATTCATGACCACAATTGTACAGTTGTATACCCCAATAAAATTAAACCCACATTAAACTTTAATGTTCTGAAGCATTTGTGATATAATACATCATTGTATATTGCTCCATAATATTTCATATGGGTACAACATTATTGTTGCTCGTGACTTTACAAGCGTACAACCGCGACCATTAATAAGGTTACATTAATTTGCAATCTTCAAACGCTTATCGTCACCTTTGACGCATCTAAACTAAACCAGAGTATTGTATTAACTCATTTGGGTTCGTTACTGAATGAAATTGAAGCGTAACTATTATTGTTCTTAACATAATTAACCAACAAACCAGTTGATAATTCTGTGTATTCGTACAATTTTAGTTTAAATTAAACCAGTCCTAGAATTCTACTAATGTATGGCACAAACCATCAAATATATAACAATAATTAAAACCTTGCTGTCTTTGTACTGACCATCAACCAACGAAAAATATCGTTCACAATTGAAAACAAACACAATTCGGAAAACATGTATTGGAGTTTAAAAGCTTTAAACTTTTGCGTAAAGGTTTGAAAATCATGTGGGTGTTCCACGAATACCGTCAATAACTGTTCAATGGAAAGGTGTGATGGAATATTTTGATAGGTAAATGAAAGTAAGAATATATATTTTGTAATGTATCATTATGTAGTACCGTCCGACACCTAAATTACGAACATAAACTATACATTAGAGAGCGGTACAGACATGGACAAAAACTTTAGGAAAGTTTTTTGGAGGCGCAAACGTAATACACCGGCAAACTAATTATAAAAGCGATCAACTTGTACATGTTCACCGACAGTTACCAATTTATTTTATGTAACTAGGAGGGGTTCTTGTCCTTGCCTGTACACGCACGGTCATAAATATAATTACCACCTTATTATGAAGTAAAACAGCAAACATGTGAACAATAACCAATTAATACAACTCATTTAATATTTGTGGCTTTAAGTTATTATCAATAGTAAGGTACTGTATCCTAACTGTGTTTCCAAAATATTTCCAGATATTCCTTGTACATTATTGTACTGTACAGTTGTGGTCATTAATGTTATACACATATTAATGTACACTATTGTACTGTACAGTTGTGGTCATTATATACAGAAGTACAGCAATAATCATAGATCCTTATAAGACTACGATAACACTGACAAACATTCGACTGAGGCTGTTCTGTTAAGAAATATAATCAATTTGCATTTCATAGCTCTAGCCTAGGCTGCCATATTCGTATGTAAACACAATGAAGAGGCTGTGTACGCCTTATACAATGTAAACAGTAAATATTAAACATTTGACTTTGATCATATTTTGATTGTGAGAGTCGTCATAGAATGATCAAAATCCCAATAAATCTTCGCTGCAGCGTAAATTACCAAACAAACAGTAGTAAAATAGCCTCTAAACTGTAATCTACAAAATGTCTGTTTGTAGCTTTCTACAGAGAACCGCCACGGGATACAGATGGCGTTAGTTGTAATTGGAATATGGCTAATTGAACAAACGTAGATAAAGCTTGTCAACGTGACTAAGTTGAAGAGGTTAGCATTCTATGGTTTTCTGATTGAATATAACCATAACACTTCTGATATATTATTTAACTCCAATTATTAAAAGACTATATTACAATGCACAATATATCCTTATACTACAGAGTCACTCTGTTAACTACTGGGAGTTAATTATATTGTCTTTTAATTATGTTTACCAAATAGTTGGCAATTAATTAATTAATAGTTGATTGGAATGTTATAACTTTATATACATTTTATAAGCTGTCCTAGTGAAGAGAAAAGGTTTTAGTAGCTTGAAATTCGCGGACAAATAATGTAGAGTAGTGATTAGAAACTATCCCACATCTTATAACATTCACGTTAATACGACAAACGGGTGTTTTCAGGAGACATTCACCAGAGCAGCTTGGTCGGTGTATCACTTTAATCTGAATAGGGGTAATTATAGGACACGCACACACACTTGCTTTGCTTATGGTAGTCCATCGTAGTCCGATGATGACGTTCCCTTCCTGCATTCATCTGTTGTGAGTTCTACGATGACTGTACCTATAAATTGTTATCTCACATAGGCATTACGCTATTCAGTGTGCAGTTGGGTCTGAGTACATGATTAGATTGATATCCAGTATTCGATAAATGGATATTAATCATAGTTATGCACTTAACCTTTAACTGTCTTATTTGCTGGGATATTTAGCTAATTAACCCCTTCTCTACCGCTGATGTTCATTTAATTATAATCTGGCTATTTTAGACGATTTTGTGCAGTTTAAGAAGGATATGTGGCAGTGAAAAGGTTTACGTGAGATAGTTCGAGGCCCTCTATGCATTTAATAAAACCATCTAATAGTATCCAAAATATAGTTAAAAAGACGTCGCCGGTACGGAATGGGTTAATATCTTAAGTAAAGCCAAAACACAACAACACTCAAATTCCAAAGTAACAATGAAATCCTTGTAGTTATTCTTGGTACTATGTAATACACAATCTCTTTCAGAGCATATTGGTTAATACCATACATAGTTTTACCTGTAATTTCACAATAATATACACACGGTACGAAAGGAAATTAACGTAACATCACCAAACAATCCCGAACCAGAACATGTCAAACACACAACAGCCCCAAAACAACTGCTGTATCTGTACCTTAGGCTGAACACCCGGGAACTGTAGCGAGGAGAAGCGAGACACAACCTACCCCTACCAACGATCACAGGTAACTGGCTCGGGGAGATGAATGCAAGTGGTGGTTGTGGGTGGAGGGAGAGGGGAGGAAACTAGGGGAGGAGAGGAACGAGGCAGAGGAAGGTACCGGTAGATATTATTATGTTTATTATTATAAGTAGTAGTGGTAGTAGTAGTGGTAGTAGTAGTAGCAGTAGTAGTAATAGTGACATAAGTTGGAATAGTAGTTGTTATAGTACCGTAGTGTTAATAGTTATAGTCATAGTATTTATTGAAGGAGAAAGGAAAACAAAAATCCTAAAGTAAGTTGAGAAGTGGAAGAGGAAAATATGGTGTGAGTGTGTGTGTGTGTGTGTGTGTGTGTGTGTGTGTGTGCAAAGCAACAGGTGTGACAATATTACTGGAGCGAGGCAGTAGTAGATTCAACAGGTTGGTAGTACTCACTCTCTCTCTCTCTCTCTCTCTCTCTCTCTCTCTCTCTCTCTCTCTCGTACTTCTGGATATTTGTATTCAGTTTGCGCGTATTGCTCTCTATTAATTAAACTGGTTACTTCAATATCTCATAACTATGAGTACTATAATACTTTGCTTAAATAGATAACAAATAACAAACACCAAAGTTTATAACTATAAGTACTATAATACTTTGCTTAAGTAGATAACAAATAACACACACCAGAGTTTATAGATCCTCCCTTCTAGGCTAAACAAAACTCGTCTCAGGTCCGTTACAAGCTAAGACACGACTCCCAAACCAACTTTCAAAGTACATTTGTATATTCTACCCTAAATTAAATAACTAAAATTAATGAACAAAGTAAGGGGATTCAAATACACACGGCTGGATTACACAATGTTAATAGATACAAATAATTATAGTGAAAATAAATTCCTGTATGCCTTTGTGTTTTGTATTTAACATTAAATTTACACAAATGACAATGAAAACAGTGTAGCTAAATGTAGAGATTATGGCATGTATGACGATACAAATGTACACATAATTATAATGTAAAACTTGCAAAATAAACAAACCAAAACTGGGACGACATAAGATAAACGCAAAGAAACTAATCAAAATCGCTATGTGGAAATAACGCTTAATAAATTACATTTGATATAAAAGAACACAATCCACCACATAGGGTGTACATTACTACATGAGCAAGTTAATAACATAAACCGTTATGATGTTAACACACACACACACACACACACACACACATTGAAGCATGATACCAACACACACAAACCCACAGACATGATACCAAAACACACACACACACACACACACACACACACACACACACACACACACACACACCAAAGGAAGGAAAACAAAGGAAATATCTAAAGAGCCAAATAATACCAATCTAACAACCAATTATATACCTGGTGATGGTCTGTGGTTGTTAGTGGTCTGGATGTTGGTTTGGTATGGTCTGAGTGGTCTGGAATAGCTTGAGTGGTCTGGAATGGCTTGAGTGGTCTGGAATAGCTTAGTGGTCTGGCATAGCGTGAGTAGTCTGGAATAGCTTGAGTGGTCTGGAATAGCTTGAGTGGTCTGGAATAGCTTGAGTGGTCTGGAATAATTTGAGTGGTCTGGAGTAGCTTGAATGGTCTGGAATAGCTTGAGTGGTCTGGAATAGCTTGAGTGATCTGGAATAGCTTGAGTGATGTGGAATAGCTTGAGTGGTCTGGAATAGCTTGAGTGGTCTGGAATAACTTGAGTGGTCTGGAATAGCTTAAGTGGTCTGGAATAGCTTGAGTGATCTGGAATGTTGTAATGGGTGTTGAACTAGTTTCGGATAGTCTGAATTGGTCTGAGAGGTCTAGACTGGTCTGGCCGATGGTTTGAGCGTTCTGCAAACTCCTGAGGTGTCTGCAATAGTGTACAGTGATCTTAATGGTCTCAGTATTTTTTAAGAGTGATAGTCTCAATGGTATAAAATAGTCTGATAGGGTTGGAGCGATATGCATGAATTAATTAGGATGGTCAAGTGGTCTTAATTGCCTAGATGTTCTAGATTGGTCTGCATGGTCTGGAATTATCTGGGTGGTCTAGAATGGTCTGCATGGTCTGGAATGGTCTGTATGGTCTAGAATGGTCTGGATGGTCTAAAATGGTATGGATAATCTAGAATGGTCTACTGTAGAATGGTCTGGATGGCCTAGAATGATCTGGATGGTCTAGAATGGTCTGGATGGTCTCGAATGGTCTGGATGGTCTCGAATGATCGTTATGGTTTAGAATGATCTGGATGGTCTAGAATGGTCTGGATGGTCTAGTATAGTCTGAAATGGCCTGGGTAATCTGAAATGGTTTGGGTGATCTAAAATAGTCTGAGAGGCCTGGAATGGTCTTTTAGCATAACAAATTTTTTTTGTTTTTTTTTTGTTTTCTATGTGAGTGAGGGAGGCAAAAGGCAGAACTGTCTGTAGTGAGTGCCTCCCCCACAGTTGAAAGAGTGGCAGGGCCAAAATCAAGGGAAGTTCGAGCAAAAATGCCTGAACACACAGAGTTTGAAGCAATTTAAGTCATAGGAACAGGGAAAGACTGATTCTGGGAGAGAGTTCCAGAGCTCAGCTGTTGAATAAAAGAAAGTCTTGGGTTGGAGAGTTGTACAGAGTAGGGGTGGGATTGTGTTGCAAGATGGGTACCACATGCCCTACGTAGAGGAGGAGCTATACACTGGGAAAGCTCTGAGGAACACTGATTATTATAGCAGCGATAGAATAACGAGAGAGATGCAACATTGCTGCGGAGAGAAAAAGATTGTAGAGAGTTGGTGAGTGGACGGGAGTTAATGATACGAAAGGCATTCCTTTCAACTTTGTCTAGGAGAGCGGTGTGAGAGGAAGTGAACGATGTCCATCCACAACGGCAACTATGGAACGACCGGAAAGGAAGTTAAAGACATAGATAGGCACAGATGGAGGGATAGAAACCGGAGGAGGGTGGTTTAGAAATAAAAAAATTGTGGCAGACTAGCGATATGTCTAGCCCAATAGAATAGGTCTCACCGAAGTCCCGAAAGGAGGATGATCAAGAGTTAGTATGATATGAAAGAAGATCACCTGTAGAGCGACCCTTAATCCGAGAGCGTCGCGCCAATGGTAGTACAAACCCTCCCGCTTAGTAAGCGAGGACATTTTGGTTCATTCCCACCTAAAATCGTAATTTTACCATAAATATCGTTATTACTTATTCATATGCGCCTATTTTACGTTTAATATGAAGATATTAACGTGTAACAGCAATAAAACAAGTGGGAATAGTATTTGGGGTGTGAAAAAGACAAATTATTGCCGACCCTTCAGTCATGAGGTGAGAAGCAAATGAGACGTATATCCACCCTCTTCGAGGCCTGAAGGCAGACTGATGTCTCTCCCTCTTCCCACACTCTCTCTATGCGTACTAGATAACTTTGGAACTGGGTTGGAGATATTGGTGCGATAAATAAACCGATAAACAAGGGAATAAGAGGAAAAATAGGTGATAATTGAAGGGGGGGGTTTTGACTAATGTGGAGGAGTGATAGTAGGTATGGAGGGGAATTATCTCACTTAATCACACATTCCTTTGTTTTGAGTGCTGCTGGGGTTTTTTTAATTCTTTTTTTAGGCCTTGGATCTTAAGAGTCCCGTCGCCTTCCACCACCAAAACTTCTTAAGAGTCTCCTCTCCCTTCCCGGGTTAAGGAAGCCATACTGGCGATCTGAGAGCAGATTATGAGAAGAGAAATGCTTAAGGAATTTGGAAGTAAGAATAGTTTCAAACACTTTAGAGATACAAGAGATGAGAACAATTGGACGATAGTTGAAGTGTTAAGAGTGGTCACCCATTTTTGGGGACAGGTTGAATGAGAGCAAACTTCCAGCAAGAAATGAAGACGTTGGAGGAGAGACAAAGACGAAAGAGGTTGCCTAGGCAGGGAGTCAGCATGGAAGCTCAGTTTTTTAGTACAACAGGAGGAACACCGTCCGGACCGTACGTCTTCTTACTATTAAGCCCGGAGAGGGTAGAAAGTACATCTCTAGAAGATATTAGGATATTAGGCATAAGTAGGAGAGACGGGGGTGGAGATTGTGGAATAGCACCGGAATCATCCAAGGTGGAGTCTCTTGCGAAAGTTTGAGCAAAGAGTTCAGCTTTGTCAGAGGAAGAAGTGATGGTTGTGCCATCAGAGTGGGAAAGGGGAGGGAAAGACGAGGAAGATAAATTGTTGGAGAGATTTTTGGCTAGATGCCAGAAAGCTAGGGAAGAGCTAGAGTTGGATAGTTCAGTGCATTTATTATTGATGAAAGAGTGCTTGGCAAGTCGAAGAACAGATTTGGCTTGATTCCGGGCAGAAATATAGGAAGAATGAGATTCTTGAGTATGAAGGCATCAGTACTGATTGAATGATCCTCTTTGTTGCGGACAGCAGTAGAACAAGCGTGAGTAAACCAAACATTTTTTGCATTAGTCTGATAAAAAGAGAATGGAATGTATGCTTTCATGCCCGATAGGATTAACTCGGTAATGCGTTCAGCACTCTCCGAGGGTCCTCGACCAAGGAAGCAGAAATCATTCCATGGGAAATCAAAGAAGTACTGCCGGAGAGCCTCTCAGTCGGCAGCGCCAAAGTGCCACAAGCGCTGCCGGCTGGGAGGATCGGGTGGATGTACTGGACAGATAGGACAGGTGACAGAGATAAGTTTATGGTCGGAGGAGCCCAAAGGAGAGAAAAAATCGACAGTATAAGAAGAAGGGTTAGATGTTAGAAACAAGTCAAGAATGTTGGGCCGATCTCTGAGGCGATCCGGGATACGGGTGGGTTGCTGAACTAACTGCTCTAGGTTATTTAGGATAGAAATGACGTAGGCTTGTTCACCAGGTTGGTCAATAGTGTGAGAGGAGAGCCATTGGCGGTGGTGAACGTTGAAATCTCCTAAGATGGAGATTTCTGTGAAAGGAGAAATGTATAGAATGTGTTCCACTGTAGAGTTTAGATAGTCAAATAATTTGGGAAAGTCGGTAGAGTTAGGGGAAACATGGATAGCACAGAAATATTTATTAAGAGAATGACAGGAAAGTTTGAGCCATAAAGTTGAGAATTCAGAGGAGTCGAAATTGGGAGCACAAGAGCAAGTGCGTTTGTTGTGCACGTATGCAGAACATCCGCCTTTGGCTTTGAAACTAGGATAGAGCAAGTAGGAGGATACAGAGAAGAGGCTGTTGGCAGTTGCTTCAGACACCTGAGTTTGGGTGAGGGAAAGAAGATCAGGATTGTAGGAGGAGAGATGGTGTTCAACAGAGGGAGTATTTGAGGAAAGTCTTCGAATGTTGCAAAAGTTAATAGAAACAGTAACAGGCCGAGGTCCAGGTAATTTTGAGGAATCGTCTGGGGAAGGTCGGGCGGGTGTGGGGGCATTTATGGTCCCAACCACCCCCTGGGGACTCCGAGGCTGGTCTAGAGTTCATCATCCTTATACAACTGCAACTATGTTTTGAAAAGGAAGAGAACAATTAAGAGAATAAGTGGAAGAAGAAAAATGTGAGGAAAATGAAGGACACAAAACAAAATATATAATATTTAAAGGCATTTGAAGAGAAATGAGCTGCATAAATGTTTTTAGTCCGGCTTCACCAATACTGCAATCACCAAAGAACATGGAGAGAAAGGGAAGCCACCAGCTGGATCCAGGTACCCAACGTGGAGTTATTGACTACAACAACAGCCTAACAGCCTACCTCTACCATGTGTCAGGTGCCCTTCTTGCTTTCAACAATCCATTCGGTACCTCCAGCCAAATCATGGGTACTACCGATGCCAGAGTCTAGTAAAACAGCAATTAATTTGGTATGTATATATGTATGTATATGCTCAGACCCAATCCCCACTTTTCCTATCTTTATTTTTATTTTCTATTTTACTCTATTTTATTTATATATTTATTTTGTTTATTTTCTTGGGGGTGGCCGACTCAAGACAGAGCAAGAACAGGGAAAACACAAAACACAAGACAGAACAACGAACAAACACAGACAAAACACAAAATTCACACACATCTAGGTCACCCAGGAGAACACCCAGAGACCAGGGTCACCAAGGTCCCTCCAGCACTCCCCCGGCCCCCGACCACCCGGAGAGGCTCCGATCTCGGCAGGCAGACATGCAGCGGAGCCAAAGCCACACATCCAGGCGCACCCTTCATATTAGTCGTCTCCCCGGGCCATGCGCCTGATGGACTATTATCTAGTCCAACTTGCGCCCGACCCCTTCCCCCAAATGACCATGTGTTCACTCAACTATTCACAAGCATTCTCCATTAATTCCTGTTTATTACCACTTCCTTTGCCTGATCTATAGTCATTCCTCTATCATCCAAAGCTTGTCTTACACAGTCTCTCCAGCTCAATGGGGGTCTTCCTGCCCTTCTATCTCCCCTTGTATCTGACTCACATATTCTCTTTGTAAGCCTTTCATCTCCCATTCGCTCAATTTAATTTGGTGGTGTTATAAATAATACAAAATCAACATTTGGTAACTAGGGACCTCAGCAGCCACTGGCATGGTCTTCTTTACAATAGACATCCCCCTTGATTTATTAACAATTGATAAGCTGCAACTTACAATTACATCCACTTAATATCAAACATTGTAATCATCATCTCATTTACAACAGCCCCACCCCCTACCCCCTATCTCGTTAAAACAAAATGAGGTGAAAGTTATTTGTACAACTATCACTCTACCTGACTCCTTGACATAAGTGTCAAGCAACCCAGAACGCCCCTCACATTACCACCGACCCTGGGGAGCCTATCCACCACCAAGCCCTTTCCTACTTCGTCATGCAAAGATAAAAATAACACTTGACATTCAACTCCAAGCAATGTTTGAACTCTCGTATAAAATGTTTGGGGAAAGGGGCGAGGAGAGTGGAGTATATTTAAAAGTCTATAAACAAGTTAATTTGAAATAGATAAATAGATATATATATATATATATAGATTGATAGATAAGAAAGAGAGATAAGATTAGAAAGAGAGACAATAACATCTATATGAAGTTTGATCATTCAAAATACATCAGAGGAAATGGTAGCAAAATCATCGGAAAACCCTTCGATGATAATTGTTAAAGCAGTAATGTTTGACATGGCCTCACCCTTTCAACTTCAACTAACTCTAACTCTCTCTCTCTCTCTCTCTCTCTCTCTCTCTCTCTCTCTCTCTCTCTCTCTCTCTCTCTCTCTCTCTCTCTCCCTCTCTCTCTCTCAACTTTGGGAAATGATAAAACTACTGGCCTTGGTTCGAACCCTGGCTGGGGCATGACACAACATATTAATGATAGGCCTAAAATGTTCTATAATATATATTCCGAATCCCAACCAGTATTGAGATATTGCATGTTGAAAATGGTATTGTCCTTTGTATTCCCTCATAGGCTGGCCTAGCTGTCCTAGTGGCTACCACACCTCCATCTAACTGCAATTAAAAAGTTATGACCTTTCCTTCTTGGACTCCTTGTATATATTTATACTTCTATCTATATATCTATACATATATCTATACTTTTATTTATATTACTATATATTTATACATCTATTTATCTATATATACATATATATATATATATATATATATATATATATATATATATATATATTATATATATATATATATATTCTCTTTTAAACAGACGAGGTTAAAAGCAATAGCAGTTTCAGCATTCAGGATTTTATTGTTACAGCTTTCAATAGTTCTAACAATTTTCCTCTGGGGTTCAGAGATGAGGTACAACAGGTTAGCAAACTTCATGGTGGATCCAACGTTTCACAAGTAAACATCTTGCATCTTCAGGGAATGGAGAGGTAATGATTAGAATAGGGACAAAGCATCATATTTATACAAAATTCGAGGATGAAGAATAGGGAGGTGGGCGGAGCTACTGGGTGTGTGGTGGCTGTTCATTGGTGGAAGGCAGTCTATTCGCGAGATGGGCACTAAATCTTATCGGTGGTTGGTTGTTGGCTGTGGGTGGCTGTGATTGGTTGGTGTTGTCAGTTGTGTGCTGAGTGCGGAAGCGTAAGGAAGGGGGGCACGGGGCGAGAGGAAGGGGGGCAACATGCCTGTAGCGCTTGCCTGAAGGAAGAATTTGAAGGTCTTGTGTTTGGTTGTTGATGCTGGGGTTGAGTGTTTGGATGTATAGAGCTTCTAAAATAGCTAGTCTTCTGGGGTCTGATTCTTTGTCGAGTATGGTGGTTTGTTTGTCTAGGTCGGCGCGAGTTAGGGCAAGATGGTGGGGGGCTTGATAGTGATCTTTTATAGCGCCAGATTGAAGGTGGAGGGTTAGTCGACGGGAAAGGCGAGTCTGTGTCATTGCAACATAGGATAGGGGTCCACAGGCCCCAGAGGTGGAAATATGCTGGTATATCACATGATCGTCTTTCGGTTAGTTGGTGGAAATGGGGCGGTTACGGAGGACAAGGTTGGAGGTCTTAGGAGATTTGTAGTAAATAATGAGTTTTATTTTATTGTCAGGGTTGGTGGGGAGGACGTTTTTGTGAATTATTTCTTTCATAATTGATTCGTCTGTTGTGTGGTCGGAAGACATGTAGTTTCTGTAGAAAAATGTAATGTCATTGGCCGGGTTGGTGCTAGGGGGGTCTTGTTTGTACCATTTTTCTAGGTGGTGGTTGATGGCATTGGTGACGTCAGTGTTGGAATACCCATTGTTGACTAGGACCTGGGTGAGCCTTTCCAGTTCATTGTGTGTGTCATTCCAGGTGGTGCAATGGGTGAGGGCTCTCCTGACATAGGCGGCGATGGTGGATTGATGGTAACGTTTAGGGCATTCACTTTCCCCATTAAGACATTGGCCATTGTTAGTAGGTTTGGTGTACACTGTAGTTTTGAAGCCGTGGTCGTGGAGGGAGACAAGGAGGTCGAGGAAGGGTAGATGTCCATTGGTGGTTTCTTCGAATGTGAACTTGAGTCCGGAGGCGACCATGAAGCACTGATGGAGGTCCCTGAGTTCGCCCAGGTCCTTAACCCGCACAAAGATATCATCGATGTACCTGCAGTAGACAGTGGGCCGGTGGGCAGCCAGGAGTTCCTCTTCGATAGTTCCCATGAAGAAATTGGCGAACAGGACCCCCAGGGGGCTTCCCATCGCTACACCGTCGATTTGCTGGTACATATTCCCGCGGGGGCAGAGGAAAGGGGACTCCTTGGTACATAGTTCCAAGAGCGTCTTCAGGGCCTTCTCCGGGATGTCCAGGGGGGGCGTATTAAGGCAGTGGTAAACTCGACGTAGGATAAAATCTATGGTCTTGTCAACGGGCACATTGGTAAACAACCTCTCTACGTCGAGGGAGGCGATGATGTGGTCGTTAGCTGGAGGGGCATCTCGTAGAATTTCTAGGAAGTCATAAGCAGAGTTGAGGTTGTATTGCCGAGGAACAAAAGGGGTGAGGAGTTTGTTCAGGGCCTTGGCGGTCTGGTAGGTAGCAGTAGGGATCTGTGATATGATGGGGCAGAGGGGGTTCCCAGGTTTGTGGGTTTTTATAGTACCGTAAGCATAACCTGGGGTGAATTCGCCGATGAGTTTCTTCAGGTGTACGCCATCAGCTTTGGCGTTGATAGCAATGATGGTGGTGTTGGCTTTCCTTTTTATTTCGTCAGTAGGGTTGCGAGTGATCCTTTTGAATTTATTTTTATCACTAAGAATGTCGTCCATTTTCCGTAGGTATTCTTCTTTTCCGTGTATCACAAGGCAGGAGGCCTTATCAGCTCGTCGGATGATGATGTAGGGGTTCTCTTTAAGTTGTTTAGCGGCTTTGAAGTGGTGTTTGTTGAGGAGCTTGCTTTGGTGGGATCCCCTGGTTTTGGCGGCTTCTGCTAGTAGGGTGGGTTGTAGGGCTGGGGTGGTGGTGATCTTGCTGTCTTTCTGGAATCGTAGGACGTCATCCAGTAGGACTTCAATTTCAAGGCGTTTTCGGTGGGGTCCCGGCTTGGAAATGTAGTGGCAATTTAAGCCTTTGTTCAGGAGGTCTTCTTGGTCCGGCGTTAGGGTGGTGTTGGTGAGGTTAATATATCCTTTTGTTGGCTTGGGAAGTTTTATGTTTCCACCATATAAACGGGAGAGTTTTTGGATGGTAGTGTTTTCTGTTTGTCGTCTGTGTTGTTCGTTGATATATATATATATATATATCTATATCTCTCTCTCTATATATATATATAAATATATATATATATATATATATATATATATATATACATCTATCTATCTATCCTTATATCTGTGTATCTATCTATCCAATAATCTATCTATATATATATATATTTTTTTTTCTTTAATACATACGAGGTTGAAAGAAATGGCAATTTCTGCATTGGAAATTTTATTATTCAAAGTTTTCAGGTCTCTGATGAGTTTTCGCTGGGTGGCAGGAAGTAGATGAATGAGATGAGCAAAATTCATGGTGGTACAGGGTTACATTAATGTACATGATGATACAGGATATACGATGCGTTTCACTGGACAACCAGCATTATCAAGTAAGGATAGAATGATATAAAAGGTAAACAGGATATATAGAGGGTGGAGGATCAGAGGAGGCGAAAATCAGGGGGCAAAAGTCTGCTATTGGTGCAGGGGTATTCTAGGAGTGCAAAAGAGAGAACCGCTTCATGCAGGCGCACTGGATGCGGGAAGGTGGTGGTCGGTTGGTGGGGTCAAAGCTGATTGGCTGCGTGTCGAGGGGCGTGGCCTAAGTTGCGTAGTACGTGTGGCGCCGGCAGAAGACGAAGCTGAAGGAGGTAGCGCGGGGGGCTGCGTCAAGGGCACCGGGGGGCGAGGGGGGGCATCATGATAACATCCTAACATCAACAACCAAACTCTGGACTTTCAGATCCTTCCTTCTGCCAAAAGGCACTATCCTACAGGACCTAACGCCCCCCCTCGCCCCCCGGTGCCCTTGACGCAGCTCCCCGCGCTACCTCCTTCAGCTTCGTCTTCTGCCGACGCCACACGTACTACGCAACTTAGGCCACGCCCCTCGACACGCAGCCAATCAGCTTTGACCCCGCCAATCGACCACCACCTTCCCGCATCCAGTGCGCCTGCGTGAAGCGGTTCTCTCTTTTGCACTCCAAGAAGACCCCTCCCCCAATAGCAGACTTTTGCCCCCTGATTTTCGCCTCCTCTGATCCTCCACCCTCTATATATACCCATCCTGTTTACCTTTTATATCATTCTATCCTTACTTGATAATGCTGGTTATCCAGTGAAACGCGTCGTATATCCTGTATCATCATGTACATTAATGTAACCCTGTATCACCATGCATTTTGCTCATCTCATTCATCTACTTCCTGCCACCCAGCGAAAACTCATCAGAGACCTGGAAACTTTGAATAATAAAATTTCCAATGCAGAAATTGCCATTTCTTTCAACCTCGTATGTATTAAAGAACATTTATTACCTGGCTTTACTAACATTTATATATATATATATATATATATATATATATATACAGTATATATATATATATATATATATATATATATATATATAGAGAGAGAGAGAGAGAGAGAGAGAGAGAGAGAGAGAGAGAGAGCAAGAGCGAGAGAGATTCATTGAAGGTATTTCCGGTATTTTGTAGATTTACTCAAATATTGGCAATAAATGTTTGCAAATGTGATAGGTTATGATCATGTTTTGTTCCATGTGTTACAAACGTAACAGATTACGTGTTTTGGAGCCATCTGGGTAATGTTGCCCAATAATGGTCTAGAACGCTGCCAAAACATGTGTTTCACCATTTAAAGGCACTTTGGATGAAGAAAGTCGATGTAGGTCGGGTGTCGTTCATTATCACGATGTACCAAGTAATTAGAAAATTGGATCATTATGATATTAGGCTTAGCAAATTGGTGAAAAAGTTATATTTACCTCAAACAAGTGTTTATGAAGTAAGTTTTTAAAATATGTATGTTACCTAAATTAATATAAGAAGTTAACTTAATTATGTTACATCAATGAATTTACGAATTATACTTTCAAAATATTTTCAAAACTCCCAGGGTGAAGTTTATATTTCCAATGCATTCATCTCTGTCTGCCTGTGTGTTTGACTGTGTCCGCCTGTCTGTATGTATCCTTTCATATACAAACCTCTTTGTATCAGACTTTGGTGCTTTCAGTATATAGACTTTGTATTATTACTTTGGTGCTCAATAAACAATTTTATGCAGCTTAGAAATAACCTCTGGACGAAAACAGTCACATTTAGCTACATAAAATCGTCTATTGACAGCCAGAATAAAACAAATAAACAAATGTCTATATTCGCTCCCAACCGTTCTCAATTTGAATGGATATATAATTATGCTGTATATGACATCCGATTGTGGAAAATGTTTGTGTTATGCTGGGCTTTAATACTTTTATTCCTTTGATACAGTCCATACAACAATCCAATACTGGTTTGATGGACTTAAATATACTTGACAGGAATGTACCGAGTAGGCTCTATATGCAATAATATTGGTATTCAATAGGTCAATGTAGTACTCAAGAACAACACAAGTAGGAACATAGATGAAGGTATTATTTAATAAACATGATATCAGCATAATAATAAGGATCATAAAGGGAGATCCAACAACAGTAACAAATATATATATTATTCTTGTTTCAGAATAACGGTACTGGTACTAGAGTAACTCAATAGTGAGAGTCTAGTATTTAATCATGTAAAATAGGAAAGTATACCTAAAGATATAATACACGTAGTTATGAATAAACCTTCAATACAATAATAAATGAGGGTCTAGTGTCTCCCGTAATCGAGAAGAGACTTCAATGCACTTCAGGAAATGATCCTCAAGTTACAGCTGAGAGAGTTGATGTTATAAATATTGACCCAAGGTTTGGGGGAGTCACACGTACAGCTCAGGCTGAGTCTTAAATATGACCACCTGAACTTGCCTTTAGGTCAGGTCACTGGGAAGGTCACCAGTTGGACTGTGATAGTGATAAATACTTTTTCTAGTTAGTGCATCTATATTCTTAGTAGAAATGCGATGTTAATTTATATTTATCAAATATGTACGTTTAAGTACGACAGGTTGGGTAAGAGGTATCCTCACCAGGATTCGAACCCACTCACTCCAGGTATCTTTGGGAGAGTCGGGCACCGTAACCACTCGGCCATGAGCGGATATAAGGAAAGCAAACTTGGTTCTTATTTGAAGAACCAGGTTTTTAGTCTCGTGGAGGACTATGCCTTTGAACACGTGGTGAGTTTATTAGACTTGGACCATGACTATTTTTACTCTCCCCCCCCCCCGCCAACTCGGTTAAGTGATATACTATTTTTAATCGTCCTGATACTATTATGGAACCTCTCTGAAATGACAAATATCAATTATATACGATTAAGTACGACAGGTTGGGTAAGAGGTATCCTCACCAGGATTAAATCGTATATCACTTAACCGAGTTGGCGGGGGGGGGGGGGGGGAGTGTAAGAATAGTCATGGTCGAAGTCTAATAAACTCACCACGTGTTCGAAGGCATAGTCCTCCACGATACTAAAAACCTGGTTCTTCAAATAAGAACCAAGTTTGCTTTCCTTATATCCGCTCATGGCCGAGTGGTTACGGTACCCGACTCTCCCAAATATACCTGGAGTGAGTGGGTTCGAATCCTGGTGAGGATACCTCTTACCCAACCTGTCGTACTTAATCGTACATAATTGATATTTGTCATTTCAGAGAGGTTCCATAATTGTATCAGGACGATTAAACATCCCAATATTAATTTCACAAAGGAAGTTGAAGATAGCAATACATAAGCTTCTCTGGATGTTAAAATAACCAAAACCGGGAACGGATTGATCACTGATGTTTTTAGGAAACGAACCTTTACTGATGTAGGTCTCAATTGGCTTAGTTTCTGCCCAGATATTTTCAAAATAAACTCTATTAAAACACTTTTAAATCGTGCCTACAATGTGTGTTCTAATTTTAATGTTATGCTTCTAGAATTCTAGTTTTTGAAGCAGTATTTTATATCCAACAATTATACTATGAATGTATTTAATAAAGTACTTAAAAAAATTCTATACACGAAGCAAAATTTAGAGGTCACAGTTTCGGAAGTACCTAAACTTATCAAATATGTTAAATTGCCTTTCTATGGAGAATCAAGTTTCTTGTTCAGGAAGAAGTTGCTAGCCTTTCTCAAAATTGAATTTCCTGCCGTCAACTTTCGAATAATATTCAATAATGATTTCACTATAGGTTCATTTTTCAATTTTAAAGACCGTATTCCTAACCTGATGTGTTCAAAATAATATTGTATATAAATGTTCGTGTCCCAGCTGTAATGCTAGGTATGTCGGATGTACTTCCAGACATTTCAAAATTAGAATATCTGAACAATTGGGTAGGAGCTATAGAACGGGTCAATATCTTAATAAAATGCCTTTTTCGGCCATAAGAAATCATTCACATGAGAATGACCATCTTTTCTCAGAGAATGATTTTGAAATAATAGGTAAATTCAATAATGAACAAGATACTTTTTTAGGGGAAAAGATATTAATTCAACAACTCAAGCCGGAACTAAATACTATGAACTGATTAAATTATTTAGTCAGTTTATTATTTCAATAGTTTAGTTTTAATTGTTTCATATTTGTTTTGTTTAATTTCAAATTCATTAGGAGTTTTTCACATTGTACGCCCAGTCAGAATATATCATTTTCAGATGTTCTTTTGTTTTGTGTCTTTGGGGTTGTCGGTGTTAGTGTTAAATGATCAAATAATGGTCTTCAGTTGTACTCGAGGTGGGCTTGGGGTTGGATCTAGGTGGGTTGGGATTGGTCTTTATTATTTAGTCATATCGCATTAGTTTTCCTTTTATTCATGCGGTACTGTTGTTTGTTAACGAATTAATTTCATTTAGGTATTTTATACCCTTATTTACTTTGTATTTAAACTATTTTACGGGTCCTTCTATTTACGAAATGTTATGTATGGTAATTTCATTGTATAGGATCGTGTACTGACCTGATGATGGACGCAGAGTCCGAAATATTGCAATAAATATGAAGATGGGGATCTTCCTTGTTTTGGCTACCCTTTTCCTTTTGAAAATACGTTATCCTGGAGGACAACTCACTGATATCATCATTAATATATATATATATATATATATATATATATATATATATATTTTAAGTTTCCTACATAGACTTCCATTAAACTTATACAAAATAACCCTAGGATTCCCCTTCAAGATATATTCGCACATTTATCGGTATAACGCGGTTCCTCCTAAATTACTCCTAAATTACCTAAAATCGACACCTAAATGACACAAAAATACTTAAAATTCACAAAGAAAAGGGGCGAGAGGTCTTAAAATCACCAATCTAATGGGTCGAACGTCTTATAATCGGAGAACTAATGGGGCTAAACATGAACGAGAAGGGGGACCAGAAAAACGACCCACCTACCCTTAAGGGGAGGTTTTTAGTTTGGTCCCTAGATATCCTTCAAGCTTAAGGGGAGGTTTTTAGTTTGGTCCCTAGATATCCTTCAAGCTTAAGATTACACCCCCTTGAGCCACTTTCAAGATAAATTTGTACATTTTTCGGTAGAAAAATGTCCCGGCTGAAAACCGGTTCCTCTTAAATTACAGGCTCGCTATCGCTCGCCAGGATAAAATCGACACCTAAATGGCACGAAAGGTCTTAACATTGACAGAAATGGGTTGAAAGTTCTTAAAATCGTCAAAACAATGGGGGCGAACGTCTTAAAATTAGAAAAAAAACAATGGGGCTACACATGAGGGAGAAACGAGTCAAGAAAAAAATCCCTCAAGTGGAAATCTCCCCTTACAGAGAGAGATAGTGACTTATACAGATTTACATAGATACACTACCTACACAGACTTTATGAACGAAGCGACCACATTATAACAGAGATAGCAAATACCCGAAATATAGAAAAGTGGAAGAAAATGATACAACGATGAAGGCTTTATTTTCGAGAGAGAGAGAGAGAGAGAGAGAGAGAGAGAGAGAGAGAGAGAGAGAGAGAGAGAGAGAGAGAGAGAGAGAGAGAGAGAGAGAGAGAGAGAGAGAGAGAGAGAGAGAGAGAGAGAGAGAATCGTCTACACACACGAGAACGTCCCAAATCAAGCGATGTCTTAAGTGGAAAGAAATGCTTGTAACCAGTTTTCCAGTCTTAAAAGAGGAAGGTAATTGGCAAGTGTTTCTCATTTACGACACAGGTGGAACTCGGAAATAATTAAACTTATTATTTTCGCCAAATGTGGAGATAGTAATAGTCGTTGTCTGCCGGAATGTCTGTTCGACAACATCCAATGAACACGTCCCCAAAATTTCGCTTCTAAAATAATTATGAAAATACATTTGTATCGATATAAAATTAAAGGAGTGATTATTGTACATGCTACATGTAATGGATATGAATTAATAGTAAATGTATGAATTAATAGTAAGTGTATGGATGTATGGTAAATGTATGAATGAATGGTAAATTAATTAGAGAATGGTAAGTTTAGGAATTAAAAGTAAAAGTATTAATGGCTGGTTGATGTATGACTGACTGGTGAATGGATTAATGGTATTTGTATGAATGGATGGTAAATGCACGAATTAATGGTAAATTAATGTATTAAGGAATGGTAAATGTATGTGTAGTACTTATTTTCTTATCTCGAATATACTACTAGAGTGGGGGATAAATCGACAGTCATTTAGAAGTTCGTATACTTTATTTAACAAACTTGCTACTACACTAATAACTGTTTCTCTGTTCGGGCCGAGATGAGTTCAAGACACGGATTGAATATTACGTCGACCCAACATACTGTAGGTTGTACTTTGGAACCCGAGAACTCCCGTTACTCCCTATTTGGATTCCCGATATTCAGGTATTGACATAAATCGGCTTCGATCCAAAGGCACGTTATTAGTTTCTAAAATAATATGTTTTTTACCGAGCCCTGCTGTGTCTACTCAAGAGACCAGGGCATTAATGAATCATACCTTTATTCACTTATCTAAACAAGAGTTTTATTTATAAACTAAACTTCGAAATGATATACTTTTACCGGGCCTACTATGTCTACTCCAGAGACCAAGGCGTTACTACATAATTATGACCTTTCAATTAATATATCCTCTTAACCATATACAAACATTTACTCATATGACAAGGGCGTAGTTACAATTTTACCTCAATTGCCCTTCTAAATACTCTTTGATTTTATAATATCCTTGTTACTTCATACAATACATGTCTTCTACTGTATATGACCAGGGCATTGTTACAAGTTACCTCGATTGCCTTATCTAAATACTCTTGGATTATATATAAGCGTAATCCTATTACAAACAATTTATATTCACATATATCACCTGGTCAATAATAATTCTTAACCTAATGTAAGCAGCACCTCAATAACTCTACATGGACAAGGTTCTCCGCTTTTATCCCTTTACATAGATTCTTATGATTACAATATTATCCTGGACTTAACACCCGTAATGCTTAACACAGACTGAATATTCCTTTAATTATGATAACTGATAATGTTTCCTTTATAACCAAAGATTTCGCTGATCATACGGACTAGTGTCCTTCCTACCTATTTCTCAAACTAAAGCTAGTCTAATGGCAACTATTATTTATTCCCCTTAGCCTTATAGTTGGGTGTCTATCCTCAAGAATTATTCCCATTTACTTTACTATTAATATCTATGTGCTGTCCTAGCAGATTTTATACTAGCTATAAGTAATCGGCATGGAGCCTTCTCTAACTAGAATTACTATTTCTCTTAACACATCATAATTTTATTTATCAACAAATGTCTAGTATCTTTTCTCTTTAGCTTGTCCTATAAGAACACATAATTATTATGGAACCACTGGGTTAGTCATGCATTTTCTCTCTTTCTTTAAGTCTGGGTCGGGCCCAATATGGGTCCTTTAAAATATATATATTTATGGTATACTGCTAGGTGTGTACTGGAACAATTTCACCACCTCAGAGCTGGCCAATAGCTCTTCTGGAAATTCTCGCTCCCGTCTACTATCTGTCATCCCTCTTGAATTGCTTGGCTGTAAGTATGCAAGCCAGCGATGTGATGACAGGCGGCCGGATACTGAAGGTGTTTCCGCCTAGTAGGTGAGAGCGATGCTAGGCCTGAGGTGGTCTTTACTGGAACATTTGGTGAGGGCTGGGTGGCTGGAATAAGTGGTTCCGAGTTCCCTTTGGTGCCCAAGCGAGAGAGAGGAAGTGGGTTGCAAGAAGCACACCCAGTGGGTTCCGAGAGGTGAATGACCGCTGCATCCTCCCCCACCCCCTTAATGTAGTCACACCTCCTGTTCTCTGGCGCTGTGATTGGTTGAGCCGGCCGCTCGGCCACCCGCGCGTCTTGAATTCTCTCTCGCCTCGCCTCCACTCTTTTTCTTTTCAAAATATGTTCCTGGAAGCTGGTTGCAAATGTCTTTTAGTGGCTTACGGGAGTATAGGGCTGGCACTGATATATTAGACCCATTACAACCAGAGGAAATGGCCGGTGAAGAGAGCGAGAGCGAGTTTAAAGGTGTGGCAGTACAGGTAGCCGTGCGCTCCGAAAATGGAGGCTTCTGATTGGTCGGCCGGGAAGGCGTGGCATGTTTATGACGTGAGTCGAAGTGTCAAACTCAGCTGATGAAGAGAGAAGGTAAAAGGGGGCGCACTGATTGGTGGATGGCCTTTTTACTTTAGTATGAATGAATGATAAATGTATGGATGCATGATATATGTAAGAATGAATGCTAAATGTATGAAATGTATGACAATGGTGAATGTATAAGTGAATAATGAATTACTGAGTGAATGGAAAATGAATTAGTTATAAATATATGAATGGAAAATGTATGCATGCATGGTAAGCGTATGCACTAATGGCAAATGAGTGAATGGTGAGTGTAGGAATGAATGATGAGTGTATAAATGGTGAGTGAATGATAAATTAATGAATTAATAGTAAAGTACGTTAAATAAATACATGGTGAATTATAAATGGGAATTAATGGAAAAGTAAAGGATGGTAATTTATGAAAAGTGAATGACGGATGGTGATTGTTGAATTAATGAATGTTTAACCATTGAACACGAGAACATGTAGGTATACAGGGTGAAGTGAGTATTTTCCTTAGTATTAGTGTGTGTGTGTGCTAGTATATGTGTGTGTGTTAGTGTGTGCGTGTGTGTGTTTTACCATGGTTAACACGGTCACAATAAGTAAGGACCAATACTTTATATGGAAAGGAACACTTGGAATATACGAGATGGCCGCTGGCCCTTAAACCTATCGTCTCTGTTATTATTATTCGTACAAATATTAGTATTAGTAGTATTCCTGTAATTATACTGTCTTGCATTGGCATAAGAGTGTTAGTCGTGAGATGAGGATACAAATAGATTAAGATATAGAAATATATACTAGAATAAGTCTTATTCTACACCCAGTGGGTTCCGAGAGGTGAATGACCGCTGCATCCTCCCCCACCCCCTTAACACCTTACGAGCGGCCTATGCGGTTTATTTATGTGTACCGCACAGCGGGGTGTTTTTAGCCAAAATAGGGCTGTTTACGTGATCATTTTCATGCCTAAATAAGACCCAGAACGTAAAACAAGTACCTATCCCTGAAAGGGCATAAACAGAGCTTTCGAATGACACCATAACGATCCTTGTATGATGGATAGTTTTCTTGCAATAACCGTGCAACGCGATGCAAAAAGCAGGTAATTCGGTACTTTCAGTACATAATTGAGTATGTAGCGAGTGAGAGAGGGAGGAGGGAGCTGAGATTTGTGTCAGTAGGTTCGCCGCGGTGGTCTGGAGCAGTCATACGCTCGCTAGTCTCCTGCCACCACTTGTCTCTCTCTCTCAGCCACATTACGTGCTGAAATTGCCACTCGAGTTATGTCGAGCGCCGCCACATAGTCCAGCTTTATTTAACTCGACTTATGTTGCTCGCCGCTAAATAAGGGTTAATGTAGTCACACCTCCTGTTCTCTGGCGCTGTGATTGGTTGAGCCGGCCGCTCGGCCACCCGCGCGTCTTGAATTCTCT
This sequence comes from Paralithodes platypus, assembly GCA_032716605.1. Classification (NCBI taxonomy): domain Eukaryota; kingdom Metazoa; phylum Arthropoda; class Malacostraca; order Decapoda; family Lithodidae; genus Paralithodes; species Paralithodes platypus. The sequence goes on along the minus strand of CM064512.1, from coordinate 59,027,233 downwards.
CTCGCCTCGCCTCCACTCTTTTTCTTTTCAAAATATGTTCCTGGAAGCTGGTTGCAAATGTCTTTTAGTGGCTTACGGGAGTATAGGGCTGGCACTGATATATTAGACCCATTACAACCAGAGGAAATGGCCGGTGAAGAGAGCGAGAGCGAGTTTAAAGGTGTGGCAGTACAGGTAGCCGTGCGCTCCGAAAATGGAGGCTTCTGATTGGTCGCCGGGAAGGCGTGGCATGTTTATGACGTGAGTCGAAGTGTCAAACTCAGCTGATGAAGAGAGAGTAAAAGGGGCGCACTGATTGGTGGATGGCCTTTTTACTTTAGTATGAATGAATGATAAATGTATGGATGCATGATATGTAAGAATGAATGCTAAATGTATGAAATGTATGACAATGGTGAATGTATAAGTGAATAATGAATTACTGAGTGAATGGAAAATGAATTAGTTATAAATATATGAATGGAAAATGTATGCATGCATGGTAAGCGTATGCACTAATGGCAAATGAGTGAATGGTGAGTGTAGGAATGAATGATGTATAAATGGTGAGTGAATGATAAATTAATGAATTAATAGTAAAGTACGTTAAATAAATACATGGTGAATTATAAATGGGAATTAATGGAAAAGTAAAGGATGGTAATTTATGAAAAGTGAATGACGGATGGTGATTGTTGAATTAATGAATGTTTAACCATTGAACACGAGAACATGTAGGTATACAGGGTGAAGTGAGTATTTTCCTTAGTATTAGTGTGTGTGTGTGCTAGTATATGTGTGTGTGTTAGTGTGTGTGTGTGTGTGTTTTACCATGGTTAACACGGTCACAATAAGTAAGGACCAATACTTTATATGGAAAGGAACACTTGGAATATACGAGATGGCCGCTGGCCCTTAAACCTATCGTCTCTGTTATTATTATTCGTACAAATATTAGTATTAGTAGTATTCCTGTAATTATACTGTCTTGCATTGGCATAAGAGTGTTAGTCGTGAGATGAGGATACAAATAGATTAAGATATAGAAATATATACTAGAATAAGTCTTATTCTAGTATATATTTCTATATCTTAATCTATTTGTATCCTCATCTCACAACTAACACTCTTATGCCAATGCAAGACAGTATAATTACAGGAATACTACTAATACTAATATTTGTACGAATAATAATAACAGAGACGATAGGTTTAAGGGCCAGCGGCCATCTCGTATATTCCAAGTGTTCCTTTCCATATAAAGTATTGGTCCTTACTTACTGTGACCGTGTTAACCATGGTAAAACACACACACACACACACTAACACACACACATTAAATATTACATTAATGTACATTATATTACATTACTTAGTAATGTAGGATATATTGTTAATTTCATAAATCAATAGAGTAGAAGTGCCGTTTCGCATTTTGGGAAGAAAACGGCATACCCAATTCTGCGAATTTGATATTTTCTCTTTACAATTTACTATTTAAGGCATTATACAAATATGTTTTCATCATTTTGTTATGTTATTATAGCTGAACATTAAATAGGAAAACTGTATACCCCAGTAAATTATGCATCTATGGATCGGGTTGCTTAGGTATATATATATAGTGGAATATAATTGACCTTATGCCTTGATATTGTAATTATTTATGTGGAAGTTGGCCGTTATATATATATATATATACAGTATATACCGGTATATATACTGTATATAATACAATTAACACAACGAGTTTGTTGAAATGTAAATTATAAAAATATCTAATAATGGAACTTTGACCGTGACATTATATTTTGACCTTGAAGTAGGAATATATATTTTAATTTCCTGATCATTCTACAAACGAATCAAAGACAAGTTAACTTTAGTGAATAATTATTGGTTACTTTTGCTGGAACTATAGGAATAGCTGGAAGGGACCTTTGACTTATATATTGACCTTTATGGTTTTAGTGTGAACAATTACTATTGTACTTTGCATGTTAAGGCCAACCATTTCAGCAATTTCTGTGAAATTTGAATTAATAGTAAAACTTTAATGCATGGACATTAAAATTTGACCTTGGCCTGTGACCTTGACATTTAAGTACTATATATCTTAGTGTTATTTCTTTACCTCTGCATACACTTTCTGGATATATCTATTACAATTGGAGACAATCCATAGGTCAGTTTATGGGAAATTAAGATTAATCTATTTTTTTACATTTTTCCTTGACCACTTACCTTGAAATTGAAATATATATGTGGCATCATTTTAAGAAAATATCTATGTAAGCAACATCTAGGAGAACGATATTGGTGAAATTCAAATATTTTTTAACACCACTTTTAATAACTGAACTTTGACCTTGACCTGTGACCTTGATCTTTATGAGAGGAAATTAAAATATTGCATGACAATTTTAATTGACAATTCAAGTTTGTATATCCTTTTTTATTTTATTTTTTAAAGAGTTTAGGATAAAATATGAATATAATTGGAAGTGACCTTTGACCTCTATTCTGACCTACGTGGAATGTGTCTGATCATTTGCAATTATCATTTTTTTTTTTTACCAAAGTCAACCATTTCAGCAAACTTGGTGAAATCTGAATAAACCATAAATAAGTTAATATACACACCTTAAAATGTTTCTTAATCTATATCCATGACCTTTTTGTCATATTTTCTATATGTTGACCTTTGCGTAGGTATATTAGATAATTATGATATGTTGGGTGAAAAGTTATCCATTAATTAAGAAATATTGCAAATGAATATGACTGACCTTTTTTCTTGGCCTTTCAACTTGAAATTTTAAATATATATGTGGTAATTATTAAATAAAATGCATACATAAACAACATCCAAATGAGCTGTGTTGGTGAAGTTCTGTTTATTCTAATAAAATAAAATAAAAAGTGCTATTAACTAAACTTTGTCCCTTACCTTTAAGAGCAGAAATATTTTGTTTATTGCATGAACATATCATTGACAAATCAAGCATGTATGTACTGTATATTGGGATGAAAACAAAATAGCATGGGAGAAATTATGATTATAATTGGAATTGACTTTTTTACCTTTATCTTGACCTTCGTGGAATGTGTCTGGTAATTTGCAGTTATCATTCGTATATCAAGGTCAACCACTTCAGTGAATTGGGTTAAATTTGAATAAACCATAAGGAAGTTTCTTTATTGACCTTAACATTTGACCTTGACCATTTAGAAAGACTTTAGTTTTGCATTTGTTGACCTTTGTATAACTGTTTTAGATGTATCATCAACGTTTGGCGAAAATGAATCCATTAGTTTAGAAGTAATACTATTATAAATGATTTTGACCTTCATCCTTGACCTTTGACCTTGAAACTTAAAATATATGTGTGGAATTTATTCAATAACATTTCTATATAAACAACGTCTAGGAGAGAGATATTGGTGAAATCGTAATAATACTAAACACCAGTTTTCATAACTGTGACCTGTGACCTTTAAGAGAGGAAATATTGTTTTTTTTATTGCATAATAATTTAATTGACATATCAAGAGTGTATGACCCTTTGGATGAAATGTTATTGATTTGTTTAGGAGAAATTATGCGTATAATTGAAAATTACCTTTGACCTTTGTGAAATGTGTCTGGTAATTTGCAGTTATCATTATTATACCAAGATCAACCACTTCAGTGAATTCGGTGAAATTCGAATAAACCATAAGGAAATTACTACATTGACCCTAACATTTGACCTTGATCTATGACCTTGACTTTTTAGTAAGACTTTAGTTTTTTATTTGTTGACCTTTGAATAGCTGATTTAGATATATCCTCAACGTTTGGCAAAATTCTATCCATTAGTTTAGAAGTAATAATAACAAATCTGATTTCGACCTTTTTCCTTGATCTTTGACCTTGAAATTTGAAATATGTGTGGCATTTATTCAATAAATTGTATATATATATACAATGTCCAGGAGAAGGATATTGGTGAAATAATTATTATATTAAACACCAGTTTACATAACTGAACTGTGACCTTGATCTGTGACCTTGACCTTTAAAATGGTATTTATTTATTTATTTATTGCATTACCATTTCATTGACAAATCAAGAGTGTATGTACATTAAGATGAAATATTATTTTATTAGTTTAGGAGAAATATTAAATATAAATGAAAATTACATTTTACCTTTATTTTGACCTTCGTGGAATGTGTCTGGTAATTTGCAGTTATCATTCTTATACCAGGGTCAACCTCTTTTGCGAGTTTGGTGAGATTTGAATAAATCATAAGGAAGTTGCTATATTAACCTTAACATTTGACCTTCATCTATGACCTTGACCTTTTAGTAAGACTTTAGATTTGTATATGGGTGACCTTTGTATAGCTGATTTAGATATATCCTCAACGTTTGGCGAAAATCTATCCATTAGTTTAGAAGTAATACTAATAAATCCGATTTTTACCTTTGACCTTGACCTTTGACCTTAATCTTAGAAATATTCAATTCAAAGTTGGCTAGTGTGTATATCATATACATAGTATCTAGCATTGTGAATATGGTGAAAATTGAATGAGTAGTTATAAAGTTGAAAAATTTACCTTTATCTTTGACCTTTATTATTGACCTTAACCTTTGAGTATGATCAATTTCCTTTTTTGACTGACATCCGCACCGACAGTCTGAACTCATGTTTAGTCATTTCGTAAGTATCTATAAATAACCCTGCTAGAAGATATTGGACGGACAGACAGACAGAACGACAGAAAGAAAGACAGACAAGCTGGCCGGTCATGCACGGTATACGGGGGATCGCTACCATTCTGCTTAGCAGAATTGATAATTCATTAGATGAATTACAAGCGGCAAGGTAGTTGTTGGAATAATTATTTTTCAATAATTGGGAACATAAATTTACAATTTTATTTTAGACGTTTAACCCACAGGACCCCAGCGACGCACGTGATGCGTCGGCAATGTATGTAACGCTAAACCCCAGCGCCGCAGCACCTGCGTCCGCAATTTCAACCTTATTTATTCGTAAAGATAAAGGCTTGAAAATGGTATGGGGTATTCCTTAGAATGTTGCCAAACAGTGGCGGTACTCGACATCCCCTAAGTCCAGCCGTGCGGGTGGTGAAGCGCGCATGAGTGGCGCCTGTTTAACCACTTACTTCACCACGACTTTCGACCTTATTTACTCTTGTCGTATGGTAGTTAGAGGCTTGAGATTTGTATGGGATATTCCTTAGGATGTTGCCGAACAGTGGCAATACTTGGCAACTCCCCAAGTCAGTAGCGCGGGTGGGGATGTGCGGGAGGAAGTGGAAAACAGTGTACCCGCTTATCTCACCACGACTTTCGACCTTATTTACTCTTGTCGTATGGTTAGCTAGAGGCTTGAGATTGGTATGAGATATTCCTTAGGATGTTGCCGAGCAGTGGCAATACTTGGCAACACCCAAGTTCCGCCGCGGTGGGGAGTGGGGAGAAAGAGCGCGGGAGGAGGGAGGAGTGGAGGACTGGGCCGCCAGTTGTCATGTTTAGTTCACGAGTCTCGGACCTACCTCGTCGCCTCGTGATGTTGAAACAAAGGGAATAGAGTGTGTATCGCTACCCTACTGCTCCCCATGACATAGTTGACTCCCCACCAAGTGGGGAAGAGGAGGAGGAGGATGACCCAGACCACATGGCATTCCTCAAAATTCCGCCAGGTCATCAGAAGAGACGAGAGTGTTTCATGTTGCTACGTACACAAAAAGCGTGGCGTACGTGGTCCTCCCACAGTACCCCCACGCCTGCCTTCACCACTACCTCCCCTGTCTTCCCACTAAATATACAATGTTAAAACCCATATTTCTAAGTCAAAAGTGCTCAAAACAATGTGTAATACACATATTTTAACTATTAATTATACGATAAAGTATAAAATCAGTAAACAGTGCGTGACAGAGGCATAATAAAAGTGAAAGTTAGTGTATGGGGAATCGGCTGTCAGTCAGCTGGCCTTGTGTATGTGCGTGCGTCGTGGCAAGGCATGCCACTCGTCGGCACTTATAAAACTGAAATCTATGCCCTTATCAATTATGACATTATGTGATACATGTTGATAATATATGAACTATGAAGGCACATATGATGCTCGGGTGGTGTAAATGACCGTCACTCGAAAACTGGACGCATCGTACATCTGCCATGCTGCCGCGCTCAGCTGTGGTGTGCCGGGGCGGGATGTTTGAAGAGCGCCCGGCACCAGCTGATGGCAGAGCCCCCCCCCCCCCCCTCCCCTCCCTTAGTACCCACAAATGACCAAGGTGAGTGTTTTTTTTTATTAATTTATACCTATTTAAGGGATTTAAAAAAATAAAATAAACGAAAATAAGCTGGTCCCACAGCGTGTTTTTATTATTAATTAGCTGGTGCTCATTGGGTTGACTTAATTGTGTTGTTTAATATAAGTTAATAATTTTCAAATATGCATTATACTGAAAGGTTTTGTTGATACATTTATAGGGCATAATTAGTTGTGAGATTGTACCTTGCGAATTTTACCAGTTTACTTGATTTATCTCAAAACTCTGATCTACATTGTTTCGTATGTGTTTTATTGAGCATTATTTCCTTAACTCACGTATCTCACATTCTCTCCAGCATCACTGGTTCACTCACATTAATTATACATTCCAAAGGTCTTACACCTAATTCACTTAAGAGCTCTTCCAGGAGTTATCTCTGTAGCTTTATCTTTGTTATATATATATTTTTTGTCAGTTGATCTATATTTAAATATATATTAGGTCTATATCAGTTTATGTATACTTATCGATTGCCTAATGTATAGTGCATTCTGTCTTAATTGTATACCTATCATAGCTTGTGTCTGTTCCATTACACTTATACTGTATATAGACATTTATATTCAGCTCAAGAACTTGCTGAAACCAAATAGGTTATTTATAATGGTCTCTAATTGTTACCAACAGGTGCAGTTGAAAACATATATACAAACAAAACTTTGTAGCATCTGGGTTATAAAAAAACATTGCATTGTCTTGTGTGAGTTCGAATACTGATTCAAATGGGTGCATCATTAATTATGCTCTTGATTACTGCCTAACCCATACAATCCCAGCAACGGCTGCCAGCTGTTAGTAGATAAATCACTCCCCAGTCCCAGCGACGGCTGCAAGCCGTCGGTAATATACAGTCCTCGTAATTGCCAGTATCAGGCAGTGGCTGGTGCCATGATTTGTAAACACTGTTCTAAGGAATTGGCAACACTTCTTAGGTTGGCTGCAAGCTTCCACAGGCTGTCTGTGTCAGTGTTTAACCCTCTCCGACATGTGACGCGATTTTGAGCCTATTAGGGATACTTTAAAGCCTTTCTTACCATCAGGGGTATTTAGAAACCTTTAGTTTAGTTACTTCAACCTCTGCAGTTGTCTTTGAGTTAGCTGTGGGCAGAACACTAATTTTTGGAGAGGTAATTATATAAGTGAGAGAACTCTATTTCTTATTGCTAATCTGGCAACCTCTGCATCATATGTGCGTGAAAGGGTTAATCAACTTTTGAGGTGGGAGGTTGTTATATGTTGCCTCCGAAGCTATTTTGGCCACATTGCTTGGTACTGGGGGGTAGTACCCTATGGTACAGTAGGGGTTAACCCTTTTTGTACCGGCGTTGTTCTTTTAACATTATTCTGGCTACTATTAGACGTTTTTATTCAGTTTAGGAAGGGCTTCAAACAATAATAAGGCTTCAAAGTATCTTTTTTTGCTACCACAGATCCATCGTATACTGCATAAAAACTTCTAAACATAGCTAGAGGGAAATTTAAAACACGTGCCGATATAGAAGGGGTTAAGCTGTATACAATTATAAAATTTTAGTAGCATTAGAACAAATATATTAAACTAAAGTAATAACAAACTCAAACAACACTGCCGTTACTACTGAAACCAATAAGGTGTTCATATAAAATATGCGTTAATATCCCACTCATGAATATTGAACCAAAAGGGGAGGAGGGGAGGAAGAAGAGATGGGAGAGGAGTAGAAGAGGGGAAAAGAGTTTTTGGAATTTTGGCACACTACCGAAAAAGAAAAAAAAATCATATAAAATAGCATTCATTCTTGTATATTGAACTAAAAGGGGAGGAGGGGAGGGTAAGAGTAGAGGGGAAAGGAAGGGTGGGGGGAGAGGAGGAGAAGAGGATGTGAGTAAAGAGGGGGAAGAGGAAAAAGAAGGAGTAGGAGGAGGAGGAAGAACAAAACAAATAGACAAAGTAAATGGAGGAGGAGGAGGCAGTGGAAGAGTGGAAGAGGATAAAAGTAAGCAGAGGAAAAGAAAGATGGATGGGTAGCAGATGGAAGAGGAGGATGAGGAGGAGGAGGAAGATGGAGGGGTAGCAGATGGAGGAGGAGGAGGAGGAGGAAGATGGGTGGGTAGCAGGTGGAAGAGGAGGAGGAAGATGGAAGGGTAGCAGGTGGAAGAGAAGGAGGAGGAGGTGGAAGAGGAGGAAGATGGATGGGTAGCAGGTGGAAGAGGTGGAGGAGGAGGAGGAAGATGGATGGGTAGCAGGTGAAAGAGGTGGAGGAGGAGGAGGAAGATGGATGGGTAGCAGGTGAAAGAGGTGGAGGAGGAGGAGGAAGATGGATGGGTAGCAGGTGGAAGAGGAGGAAGATGGATGGGTAGCAGGTGGAAGAGGTGGAGGAGGAGGAGGAAGATGGATGGGTAGCAGGTGAAAGAGGTGGAGGAGGAGGACGGGGAAAGAAGATAATAAGATGTAACTATAAGAAGAATATGGAATGAAGGAGAAATGAGTGATAACAATTATGGAATGGAAAGTGATAAAATTATTAAGTGAAAAGAATAGAAGAAGATGACATACCTGAACGAAATGGTATATAAGGAGGAAAGGAAAGTAAGAGTTGTGATGAAATAAAATAAATAATAATATATCACATGGCCAAGAAAAACAGAGTAATAAAACACATAGACCCTAGTAATAAGTCAGCTTTATGAAAGAGGAAAGAGATGAACTGGTTTTTGAATGGATGGCTGATGAAAGGAGAGGGAAATTGTGACAAAAATGAGAGAGAGAGAGAGAGAGATAGAGGAAGAGGGAAACAGAGAGGAAGAGAGAGAGAGAGAGAGAGAGAAAGTTACGTAAATATACAGACTTCACAGAACTTGCGGTCCCTACTAGGTAGTCCGGATGTAATGCCAACACAAAATATTCTACAAAGTGGATGATAAAGCCAGCAAAGCAGAGGGCTAACAAACCAGAGAGAGGAAGAGAGAGATTCACACATATTTACATATATAGTGTGACGTTAACCACTCCGTTAGAACCGCGTGGATTGTCCTACAGTGACTCGCTAGGATCGCCAGGGCAGTGGATGTGGCTACAGTTTATGTATTAGGGTGTGCTTTATTTCATATGGAAGCTCGTGTCATGGGCAGTCCAGAAAGGCTCTTTGTTTTCACCCATGTCCAGGCTATATATATTTAATTGAAAAGTATATGTTTTATCATTAACTAGTAATGATGGGATCTGGGAGAGAGAGAGAGAGAATAGAACAGAGTGAGAGGGGGCGCGCCGTGTTTTTGTCCCGCTCGATGACATCACGGCTGGCTGCCTCGTGGGGGTTGGTTGAGGGAGGTCCTTACCATGTTGCTAGCTTCTTTGCTAGTGGCTAGAGGACTTGTTACCGCTTTACTCTGCGCGTTGCAAACTAGTCCCGGTATATATACAGGTTCCTCGCCACTCTCTCCCTCAGATCTGGTTTCTAGAATGCATCCCTCTTTATCCTTCGATACCTGTCCTCCTACTGCACCTGAGAATCTTTTCCTCTGCCTATCTCTCTCATTTTCCATATCTTTCACCACCTTTTATTAATATTATACCCCCTCTGGTTAACTCTGCAAAATCATCTTCATGCTGGCCAGTTGTATTGTGCGTTAAGGTCTGATATAACCCATGTATGTTAGTTGTTAAGATAAGTTGATCATGAAGCATTGGTTGGCATTCATATTGTTTAGTACTGCTTCCTATAATTATTAGTGTTCTGCTGGATTAGATAATGCTAGACTAGGGGTATGATATTATAAGGTATTGTTTCCTATGAGTGCTGGCTTTAGGTAAAAGCTGCACGACATACCTGAGAACTGGAGTTGATTGGGTAAATTCTAGTCTGTGTGCCATTGAGAGTAGAACATGCACGAATGAGGGCTTTTTGCCTATACCATTCTGCACTGTTCTAGGCTCGGTTGTTTATCTTTGAGGTACGCCAGGAGAACTCTTAATACTTCGGTATTAAGGTTTCTCAAGAGAAGTACCCTTCCCTATAACGTAATATTTGACGCACTGACTTGAGATTTGCACTAGGCTATGCAGCATGCCATGCGCACCAGTATCTCGTATCATTGACTCTAGCTAGACTTTATCAGTCATAGTAGACATTAAGTATATTAATCCAATTACTCTTTTTATGCATACCCGTTTATGATTACACAAGCATTTCGCAGCCTAGTTTGATGTATGGAGACACACACGACTTAGGCTCTTTTTGTTGATAGGAATACTGCATTGTCGTGGCGATTATTATTGTTGTAGTGTTTAGGATATTCTTGGCTCCGACGGCATTATATATTCTGCCTTTTTGTGTGCATAGCCTGCACGAGCATTGTTCCGCTGCCTGCCTTTTTGGGTTCCATTTCCGATACGAGCATCTTTATACCATCTAACATTTAAAGAAGATTCCTTGTTAGTGTTGAAGGACTTTAGTGAACTTTCTTTCATGCAGGAGTGCCTGCCATTTATTGATTAAAGTAACGTAAACTGTAACTTCTCTTACCACCTTACTTTGCATACCATAACCAAGCACCTTCGGTTATAGGTAGTAATAGGCTGTTTTCACATAACATTAAGCCTAGAGTAGACGCACATTTATTGAGAGTTTGATAGCCTATTATTGCATATAGAACTCTGTAGAGTATTTGTGTTCATTGTTCACTGGGAATATACATCAGAGGTTGGATCTAGCGCTTTCCGTTGTAGCATTTATGCCATTACTAGTCCAATGAATAAGAGCCCTGATATATTTAAAACCTCAGTTGTAACAAATGGCGACCTTACCGAGGATTTGGTGAACCTACATTTATTAGCAGGGAACATTTGTTGTTTTGGGGAATATTTTGCGGGGATCAGCAAGAATAATTTTGTTTTTGCAACATAGTATAGCCCTTGAGTATTTCTGAGAATTTGTTTGTGTATATTGAGGTATAAGAGTTTGGGGTACTTCTTTTCTGAATATTGTTGTGGGAAATTTTTGTGAGCATCATGTCTTATACCGGATCAGAGGAGAATGGAGACACAGTACGTAATGTCGAAACTGAGGAACAGCAGTATGATGATATGGTTAATCAGGTGAACTGTGAGGAGGATGCTAGGATATTTTTGCAATGGCCTGTTACTGCCGAGCGGTTGGAGGGTGTGAATCGGTACGGTCTTCAATGCCTGGCCACAGCTATTGCTCATGCGGTTACTAGCAGCATGACCAGGGATAACTTGATAACGTGTGTACTGGGCAGGGTGACTGGTGAGCGAGATGGGTTGAGTGCTCAGAGCCCTTCGGCCATGCTTCCCCTACACTCGACTCCCAGCCATCCCAGTGGTTTGCCGACCCCGGGTACGCTTCCACATTTGGGTGGTGACTGGCAGGGAGGGTTGCCCCTGGAGGGACCACCGGTAATTTCAAACATTGTAGCACCTTCACCTCCTCCAGGGTTAACTCCAGAATTATTGTATCAGCTCGAATTAGCTAAGATCGAAGAGAGAAAGGCTATCAGGGTATCTGAGCTTCAGCTTCAGCAGCAACAAAGGGCAGGTGAGCTTCAGCAGCAAATAGAGCTTAGCAAAAATCCAAGCTGAGTCGACTAGGTACTGTGCCGACAGGGATGTAGAGAAGTCGCGAGTAGAGACAACGGGACAGCGACTTGGGGCTGGTAACCGTGCTCATGATCAATCTCTCTCGCACTTATTGAAACTGGTTCCGGTGTTTGATGAGAGTGGGGTAACAGAATTTTGTGCACGCTTTGAGAAGAAGTGCCAGGAACACCAGTGGCCAGAGAATAAATGGGCAGCACTTGTATCCTCTAGATTAATAGGCAAGGGTCTTAACCCTTATTTAGCGGCGAGCAACATAAGTCGAGTTAAATAAAGCTGGACTATGTGGCGGCGCTCGACATAACTCGAGTGGCAATTTCAGCACGTAATGTGGCTGAGAGAGAGAGACAAGTGGTGGCAGGAGACTAGCGAGCGTATGACTGCTCCAGACCACCGCGGCGAACCTACTGACACAAATCTCAGCTCCCTCCTCCCTCTCTCACTCGCTACATACTCAATTATGTACTGAAAGTACCGAATTACCTGCTTTTTGCACTCGCGTTGCACGGTTATTGCAAGAAAACTATCCATCATACAAGGATCGTTATGGTGTCATTCGAAAGCTCTGTTTATGCCCTTTCAGGGATAGGTACTTGTTTTACGTTCTGGGTCTTATTTAGGCATGAAAATGATCACGTAAACAGCCCTATTTTGGCTAAAAACACCCCGCTGTGCGGTACACATAAATAAACCGCATAGGCCGCTCGTAAGGTGTTAAAGCCTACGATGCGATACCTTTGGAGTCATGTATTGTGTATGAGGATCTCAAGGAGGCTGTCCTGAGGGTTTACGAACTGCAACCAGAAACGTACCGTTTGAAGTTCCGGGGTGTAACTAAGGGAAGAGATAGCACCTTTTTGGAACACGCCCGGGACTTGTCCGATGCTATGGGGCACTGGCTCCGATCTGAGAAGGTAACAACGTGTGATGGAGTTAAGCAGTTGATGATGTTGGAGCAGTTCTTTAAGAGCACGGGCGGTATTCTAACTTTGAACTTAAAGGAGAAAAACCCAAGAACTCTAGTCGAAGCAGCAGAAATGGCTGATCGACGGCTGTCGTTGATTCGGGGTTGCGGGTCCTCACAGAAGTACGATGCAAGTGCTAGGGACCGTTATCCTCCCCCTCCCCGTAGCAATGACACATTTAAACAAAAGAGCAATGAAACTAAAACTGAATCCAAACCTAACACCACGACGTATGAGAAAAGTCAGGGGCTTTTTACATCACAGTATAAGCCGAAACCGAAATTTATGTGTTTTAAGTGCCACCAGGAGGGTCATAAGGCAAATGAGTGCCCTAGTCGACCTCCTCCGGCAGCCGTGTCTTTTGCTCACACATTGGAGTGTTCAAGAGGACATCGGAGTTTGTTAGAGGCATTTCTTCCGAGGTAAATACACTGCCAGTGCAGAAGGATCCGGAAGGCTTATTCCCTGTCCGTGATGCCTTTAGTGACCACAGGGGACTCGGTTATGTGGAGTGGGGGGGTAGAAGACATGAGGTGAGAATTTTGCGTGACACTGGGGCATCGCAAACACTGTTGAGAAATTTCACTGGTAAACCTGTCAATACGGCGTGGGTGGTTGTGGTTCAGGGAGTTAATGCGACAAGGTCATACCCGCTTGTAAGAATGAAGGTGGAAGTTGATGGTGTGACTCGAGACCTGGATGTAGGAATTGTGGAGAAGTTACCTGTTGGGGGCGTCGACCCCCTTCTCGGCAACGACTTTGCGGGACCTACTTCTGAGGCTCCACCCTTGGTCGTTGCCGAGAAGCCGGCCGACGTGAGTAGGGAGGAGCAGGAGTGGGTTGAGAAGTGTCCGGGGCAGCCTATGGCGTGTGTTGTCACCGGAGATTCTGCATCCAGGGAGTCACATTCTGGTCAACAATCTTTAGATCAGCGGAGGAAGGGTACCGAGAAGGGGTTGAAAGTTGATGCGGTTGAGAGTTTAGTGTCAACGGACCTTCTCGGGGACTCATTATTAGGACCACATTTCGAGTCTGGAGAAGACCCAGTAACTGTTCCTGAAGGGGCAGAGGATGGGCTTAAAAAGACGAAAGAGTTGAAGGAGGACAGCGATGCACAGTCGGGAGATGTAGCAACAAGGTACCCTGATGCGTACCCTATGAGAAATGAGTCGGCGAAGACGGTGGTCCGAAGCTTGCTAGTGTATTTTTCCCCGTATGGTTACCCGCAGGGGATTCAGTCAGTCCAGGGACCCAACTTCACTTCTAGCCTCTTTGTTCAAGCAATGCCGCAGCATGGGATTGTTGGGGTTGTGTCATCTGCGTATCATCCGGAGAGCCAGGGTGTGTTAGAGCGATGGCACTCAGCCTTGAAATCTGTGCTTCGTTGTTGTTGCTTTGAGAGTGGGAAGGATTGGGATCTTGGCCTGCCATGTGTTTTATTTGCTGTGCGGGAGGTACCTGGGGAGAGTTTGGGATTCAGCCCTAATGAGCTCGTCTTTGGACACCGTGTCAGAGGGCCTCTCCATATGGTTGAAGAAGTATGGGAGGGCGCAGAAAAACCTTGTTCTATGCTCAAGTGTGTCCTCAACAGTCGAGAACGGATGTTGCGCAGTCTGAAGTTGGCTGGCCGTAATTTGACTAGCTCTCAGGCCCTCAGGAAGGACAGGTACGACCTCAAGGTTGAACTCAAGGAGTTTCACGTGGGTCAAGTGGTGTTGATTCTACTGCCCCTTGTAGGTCACCCCTTATCCGCGAAGTACGCTGGTCCTTATAGGGTGGTGGAGGAGCTATCAGACCTGGATTACTTGGTAGCCACTCCAGACAGACGGAAGCGCAATCAGTTATGTCATGTTAATCTCATGAAGGAGTATGGGAGGCACCCCCCTGAGCCTCTCACTGTGCCTGTGATGACGTTTAGCAGTCAAGGTGGAGAAGGAGAATGGGACAGTCAAGCTCAGGTGGAGGATAACTGGAAGGATAAGAAGTTCAAATGGGCGCCTGGATGTGAGAAGGTGTTTAGAGAAGTAAAACACCTGTTGTGCACTCACCCGATCCTCAGGGCCCCTGACTTTAGCCTACCTTTCCAACTAGCAACGGAGGCTAGTGGTGTGGGGGCTGGTGCCGTCCTTGTGGAAAAGGACGATGATGGGCTGGAGCATCCTGTTAGTTTCTGCTCGGAGAAGTACAATTCGGCCCAGGGGAGCTGCTCTGTTGTCGAGGAGGAGCTGCTGGCGGTTGTGCTTGCGCTTGGGCATTTCGAGGTCTATGTTCCAGCCTATGGTCCGGTCGTTGTAGTTTACCCAGATCATCACCCTCTCAAGTTCTTGGACCAGTTTCACAATCGGAATATGAGGCTGACCAGGTGGTCACTAAGGTTACTGGTATATAACCTGGACATACGCCATATTGCCGGTTGTGACAACGTGGTTGCAGATGGTCGTTCAAGGGTATATGATCCTGGGTAGATTGACACACGGGTAGCCTCCTGCTTTAGTTTGAATAGTATTTTGCGCTTGGTGCTTGTTGGCTTGCGGTTGTAGCCCAGCGTATTGGGTCGTAAAGCAGGAGTTGTGCATTTGGTATAGAAGAAAAAACTAGGCTTGCCCCTATAGTGCAGCCGAAATAAACAAATTAAAAGCATGAAAATCAAATAAAAACTCTTTCTTTGATAGTTGAATTTTTTCAGTATGTTATAGCAGTAATTCTGAGTTGCACTCCTCTCAGAATGCTGGGCTAGAGAAGCTCGCTCTTGAGGAGCATAACTACATATAATTTAACCTATTGTGTTGGGGAGGGTTATAATTTTGTAAAATGTTTTGTTGGGGAACTCTGCCAGATATTTTACTGCCGCTGGGTGATGGGAAGTAGAGATATAGCATGGGTTCTTACCATCAGATTTTTGTGAGCCTTGGGGCCTCTGAGAAAAATCTTGGGGGGGGGGGGGGGGGTGACGTTAACCACTCCGTTAGAACCGCATGGCTTGTCCTACAGTGACTCACTAGGATCGCCAGGGCAGTGGATGTGGCTACAGTTTATGTATTAGGGTGTGCTTTATTTCATATGAAAGCTCGTGTCATGGGCTGTCCAGAAAGGCTCTTTGTTTTCACCCAGGTCAAGGATTTATATATTTAATTGTAAAGTATATGTTTTATCATTAACTATGTGACGCCTCCCGGCGCTAGCAGAATGGTTGCGTGGGGCATTGCAGCTCGCTAGCGCTCGCCAGGATGGGGGGATGGGCTACAGTTGTCCTAGAATGATCTGCTTTAGGTTATTAGTGTTGTGTTGCCACAGACAGTCTAGAAATGGTCTTTGTTTTGGTCTGTGACCGCGCCTTGTATTTTATATTCGCTATAATATAAATGTTGCTTGTGTGAGAGGCGAGCGAGAGAGGGTGACGGGGTACACCTGGCAGTGGGGCGAGCTATCACGCGGCCCGCTTGGGCGCTGACGACGTTGGCGGCCGGGTGGTCAACTAGTCCCTGCTCATCGCGGCCTCGTGTTTTTTACCAGCTCAGAGCTGGCCTGACACGCGTATCGTCTACATCCTTTGCAATTCTGTCCCCCATACTCGCCACTTTGCATACTATTTCTCTCTCTCGACTTCTCCTTTCTCATTCTCTAATCTTTATTAAACTCAACATCCCTTCTGGTTTCAGCATAGACGTTCACCGTCGGCCAGTCGTATTGTACGCGAAGCTCTCAGATATTTCTATGTATTAGGCTTTAATGAGGTTTGGAGAAACGGACTTTTCCGTGTGTGTCCTCTCTCGGGAAGGTTGTAGACTGGTATATGTCTCCCTGGCAGGGTGTTGAGTGATTCTGCTTAGTTATTTAAAGCTAGACTAGGGGTAAGGTTACTGTGTCGTTGTCTCCGATGTGTGCAGTGTTAGCTAAGCCCTGCACGACATCGACAGGTACTGTGGGAGCCTAGGTTGTCTTCGGGTGGGTTTACTTTGCGAGCACAGCACTGTGGTGTGAGAGGGCCATAGCCTATCCCTCACAACATAGTGCTGCCTCTTTGTGTTGACTTCTGAGGGATCGCCAGGATATAACTAGGTACTAGAGACCTAGATTTATCAAGAGAGCATCCCCGTCATATAACGTAATCTTCATTATACCACCTTCGGACAACGTTAGGCTACGAGCCGCATGCTCGCCCATTGTTGCCCTGCCTTGATACCCCAGCTAGACTTTATTAACCGAGCAGACACTGGTTAGAGATAAGCTCCATTATTATATGTATGCTACATTATTATTCACTGCACTTTTGAGCCGAGGTTGTTGTTGAGTTGCACAACCCGAGTAGGCTGTTGCGTTGTGTCACGAAGCATTTCTTTAGTTGTCGAGCATTACAACCTTTGCGCAGTCTTTATTATTCGCCTGCCTATTGTTACTATATGTCCTAGCATTTATTGTGACCCGTATTCTGCATTATAATTGTTCAAGATTCTTTACGAACATCTTCCCAGCATCAGACTTATTTCAGAAGTTTCCAGTTGATGTTGCAGGACTAGCATTGCACTTTCTTTAATACAGGAGTGCCAGTTATTTGAGTATCTACCGTAACGTTAATTAATCACGTTAACTATCTTTTCTTTGTGTAACCTAATCGAGTAATCTTTTACTGTTTGGGAATAGGCTGTTTCATCGAGCGTCAGCCTAGTGTGTGTGCACCAGTTACCGAGTCATAGGATACCTCGTTGTCCAGGCACGACTCAGGGCGGTAATGGTGTTTTGTTTTCCAGTGTTTAAGGCAGGGGTTGGATCTAGTGTTACCGTTGTTGCATTTTTGCCATTATCTAGTCCAATGTTGAAGAGCCCTGTGTCTTTGAGAACCTGGATCGTAACAAATGGCGACCTAGCTCAGGATCTTGTGAACTAAGAGATAATTGCAGGATTGTTGTGGTCATTTGTTTTATTGAGGAATATAGTGGGCACGTTAATTTTGTTTTGGCAAAGTAGTATAGCACTTGAGAGTCTTCAGACATTTTTGGCAAGTGAATAGTGCTACATAAGAGTTTGGGGTACTTCTTTTCTGAATATTGTGGTGAGACATTTTTGTGAGCATCATGTCTTATACCGGATCAGAGGAGAATGGAGACACAGTATGTCATGTCGAAACGGAGGAACAGCAGCATGATGAAAGGGTTAATCGGGTGAACTGTGAGGAGGATGCTAGGATATTTTTGCAATGGCCTGTTACTGCCGAGCGGTTGGAGGGTATGGATCGGTACGGTCTTCAATGCCTGGCCACAGCTATCGGTCATGCGGTTACTAGCAGCATGACCAAGGATAACTTGATAACGTGTGTACTGGGCAGGGTGACTGGTGAGCGAGATGGGTTGAGTGCTCAGAGCCCTTCGGCCATTCTTCCCCTACACTCGACTTCCAGCCATCCCAGTAGTTTGCCGACCCCGGGTACGCTTCCGCAGTTGGGTGGTGACTGGCAGGGTGGGTTGCCCCTGGGGGGACCACCGGTAATTTCAAACATTGTAGCACCTTCACCTCCTCAAGGGTTAACTCCAGAATTATTGCTTCAGCTCGAATTAGCTAAGCTTCAGCAGCAACAAAGGGCATGTGAGCTTCAACAGCAAATAGAATTAGCCAAGATAGAAGAGAGAAAAAGTCACCAGCACATAGAGCTAGCAAAAATCCAAGCTGATTTAGAGTCGACTAGGTACTGTGCCGACATGGATGTAGAGAAGTCGCGAGTAGAGGCAACGGGACAGCGACTTGGGGCTGGTAACCGTGTTCATGAGCAGTCTCTCTCGCACTTATTGAAACTGGTTCCGGTGTTTGATGAGAGTGGTGTAACAGAATTTTTCACACTCTTTGAGAAGAAGTGCCAGGAACACCAGTGGCCAGAGAATAAAAGGGCAGCACTTGTATCCTCTAGATTAATAGGCAAGGGTCTTAAAGCCTACGATGCGTTGCCTATAGAGTCTTGTATTATCTATAAGGAACTCAAGGAGGGTGTCCTGAGAGCATACGAACTACAACCCGAGACGTACAGGTTGAAGTTCCGGGGTGTTACCAAGGGTCGGGAGAGCACCTTTTTGGAGCATGCCGGGGAGCTGTCCGATGCTTTTGGGAATTGGCTGAGGTCGGAGAAAGCTACTACGTTTGACGACATTAAACAGTTGGTGCTTTTAGAGCAGTTTTTCAAATGCATGGGCGGCGACCTGACGCTAAACCTTAAAGAAAAGCAACCAAAAACTCTACAGGAGGCAGCTGAGATGGCTGACCTCCGGCTATCACTAATTCGTGGGTGCGGGTTTGCCCAGCGTAGTGAGGCAGGTAACAAGGGGCGTGACGCCCCACCCCCCCGAGTTAGTGATATACCTTATGCAAACAAGTACAAGAGCCATGATACCAAGACTGACCACAAGACTAGCACCATCCCATTTAAGAAGGGGCCGGGCCCTTCCCAGTACCAAGGGAAGCCCAAAGGGGAGTTGGAGTGTTATCATTGTCATGAAAAGGGGCACTTTGCAAGAGTCTGTCCTAGCAAACCACCTACAGCAGCTGTGTCTTTGGCCTGCAACATTGGTGTGTCTCCGAAGTCATCTGAGTTTGCCCGGGGCAGTTCGTCAGAGGCTGAGACACAGCCAATGCAGAAGCACCTGGGAGGCTCGAACCCTGCTCAGGATGTTTTTTGCGACCATAGAGGGCGGGGTTGCGTGATGTGGGCGGGGCGCAAGCATGGAGTAGAGGTCTTGCGCGATACATGTGCTTCCCAGACTCTGATGAAAAACTTGACTGGCTACCCTATAAACGCGGCTCGGGTGGTGGTGGTGCAGGGTATTAATGCAACTCGGTCATACCCGCTGGTGCGGTTGGAGTTGGAGGTGGATGGTGTGGCATGTGAATTGGGTGTCGGGATTGTGGAGAAACTGCCAGTGGAGGGCGTCGACCTTCTTCTCGGCAACGACTTTGCAATGCCCGCTTCTGAGGTTCTACCCTTAGTCGTTGCCGAGAGGCCGGCCGACGTGAGTAGGGAAGAGTAAGAGAGGGTCGAGCGGTGCCAGACACAACCCATGGCGTGTGTTGTCACCCGAGCTCGGGCAGCTAAAGTGTCACAGCCTAGTCCTCCGTCTTCAGACCAGCGGAGGAACGATCAACAGGAGGAGGCTAAAGCTGGAGTTGGTTTTAAGAGTTTTGACTCGGCGGCTCTCCTGGGTGATTCAGTATTAGCACCATTACTTAATTCTGGAGTAGCCCCTGGGCCTGTCATCGAGAGTGACGAGGCTGGGCATGACGAGTCTCCACGACAGCTACGTTATGTACATCGAGAGAGACAGAGGGAGCAGCCCAGTATCGGGGAAGGTCATGCATTGCTCCGGGAGCAGTTAGATCGCTTGGCACCCTCAGATATACGTCGGTTGCAACTAGAGGACCCTGAGCTCCAAACGTGTGCTAATGGAGCTGTAGAGCTCGACGAGGACGGTGATGCACAGCCAGGAGATTTTTTTTATTTAGAAGGCATCCTCTATAGGCGTTTTCAAGACCCTAAACGTAGTTGGCAAGAGGGGTCCGGAGTAGTGGACCAGTTGGTGGTGCCACGGGAGTGCAGGGATAGCCTACTGAGGTTGGCGCATGACATACCACTGGCAGGACATCTAGGGGTGAGAAAAACGGTGGCGGCTTTAAACAAATTGTTTTGGTGGCCGGGGTTGAAGGGGCAGGTGGTAACCTGGATAGCAAGGTGTCATACGTGCCAGAGGGTTGGAAAACCTAACCAAACAATTCCGAGAGCCTCGTTGCACCCCATTCCTGTCAGTGGACCACCCTTCAGTAAGGTCATCATTGATATGGTCGGACCCCTACCCCCTACTAGTGCCGGTAATAAATTTCTAGTAACTATCATGGATGTGGCCACTCGTTATCCTGATGCATATCCAATGAGAAATGGCACGGCGAAAACTGTTGTCCGGAACCTGCTCTGGTATTGCTCACGGTATGGTTACCCGCAAGAGGTGCAATCGGACCAAGGTTCTAGTGTTACATCTAATCTGTTCAAACAAACTATGATTCAGCATGGCATCAGCACTGTCGTCTCTTCTGCGTATCACCCGGAGAGTCAAGGGGTGTTGGAGAGGTGGCACGCCACGCTGAAAAGCATGCTTCGTTGTTATTGCGCAGAGAACGGAAAGGATTGGGACCTTGGTCTGCCGTATGTTTTGTTCGCGGCAAGAGAAGTACCTGGAGAGAGTCTCAGTTTCAGTCCGAATGAGCTTGTTTTCGGGCATCGGGTGAGGGGCCCTCTCCACATGGTGAAGGAGATGTGGGAGGGCACTGGGCATGTTATTCTGCGAGATGGGTTGCAGCCTCTTTTTCCTGAGCGACGGGAGGAGTTGTTTGCTAGGCTGTGGCAGTCCGTCCGCATGTTTGGTGCTTCTCCAGGCCTGATGTACGGGGTAGAATCCGACATGGAGGCTGGAGACAGTGCAAGGCTCGAGTTGGTTCCCTGCCGTGTGAATCCTGCTCGACAGCCTGTTGTGAAGGCGGAGCTGGACGGCGTGTGGAGAGGGGGTCTGAGGGATAAGGAATGTCGTGAGTGTTCGTTGCCAGTGGCTTTGCAACCTGAGTTTGGTGGCAGAGTCCGTGTGTGTGTTGATTGCAAGAGTGTGGAAGCATTATCCCTGACAGACGCCTATCCATTACCCAGAGTTGACGACACCATAGACCGCTTCGGGGCTGCCTCGCTCATCACGAAGGTAGAACTAGTGAAGGGTTATTGGCAGGCCCCGTTGCCGGGAAGAGCGAAGAGAAGTGCCAGTTTTGCGATGAGCTGGGCAGTTTGTCAGTGCCAGGTGTTGTTGTGCTGCCGGAACACAAGTTGGATGTGTGGCATGCTGGGGGCACTGATAATGTTTTGGCTTTGTTTGCAGGAGAACCCTCGCTGTTCAGTCAGTGTCTGTCGCGGGTGGAGGATCCGGGGTAGGCTACCACAGTATGTTGGTATAGCCTCCTGTCTTGGCTCGCGGTGTATTTTTGCGCTGGTGCTTGTTGGCTCGCGTGTGTAGCATCAGCGTAGGGTCGCAGGGCAGGAGTTGTTGGCTTTGATTAGACGAAAATTAGGCTACATCTATAGTAGCCGCCAAAAACAACATTAAAATAAAATATGAAAAATTAAATAAAAACTCTTTCTTTTTAATAGTTAATTTTAAGATAATATTGTAGCTGAGTACTGAGTGCAGATGATTTTCTCTCAGTAGGCTGTGCTTCTTAAAGCTCGCTCTGGGAGCACAATGTTATGAATTAATGTATTATGTTTGGGAAGGGTGATAAGATTTTTTTATATATAAAATGTTGATTTTTTTTTTTTTTGAGGAGACTGAGCTTGCATTCCATGAGTGGCAGAGTGGCTAGGAGTGGCAGATTCTAGTGACATTCTGCCTGTTCAGATATGGGCTCATGGTTGAGTATCCCATATCTTGGGGGGGGTGTGACGCCTCCCGGCGCTAGCAGAATGGTTGCGTGGGGCATTGCAGCTCGCTAGCGCTCGCCAGGATGGGGGGATGGGCTACAGTTGTCCTAGAATGATCTGCTTTAGGTTATTAGTGTCGTGTTGCCACAGACAGTCTAGAAATGGTCTTTGTTTTGGTCTGTGACCACGCCTTGTATTTATATTCGCTATAATATAAATGTTGCTTGTGTGAGAGGCGAGCGAGAGAGGGTGACGGGGTACACCTGGCAGTGGGGCGAGCTATCACGCGGCCCGCTTGGGCGCTGACGGCATTGGCGGCCGGGTGGTCAACTAGTCCCTGCTCATTGCGGCCTCGTGTTTTTTACCAGCTCAGAGCTGGCCTGATACGCGTATCGTCTACATCCTTTTCAATTCTGTCCCCCATACTCGCCACTTTGCATACTATTTCTCTCTCTCGACTTCTCCTTTCTCATTCTCTAATCTTTATTAAACTCAACATCCCTTCTGGTTTCAGCATAGACGTTCACCGTCGGCCAGTCGTATTGTACGCGAAGCTCTCAGATATTTCTATGTATTAGGCTTTAATGAGGTTTGGAGAGACGGACTTTTCCGTGTGTGTCCTCTCTTGGGAAGGTTGTAGACCGGTATATGTCTCCCTGGCAGGGTGTTGAGTGATTCTGCTTAGTTATTTAAAGCTAGACTAGGGGTAAGGTTACTGTGTCGTTGTCTCCGATGTGTGCAGTGTTAGCTAAGCCCTGCACGACATCGACAGGTACTGTGGGAGCCTAGGTTGTCTTCGGGTGGGTTTACTTTGCGAGCACAGCACTGTGGTGTGAGAGAGCCATAGCCTATCCCTCACAACATAGTGCTGCCTCTTTGTGTTGACTTCTGAGGGATCGCCAGGATAGAACTAGGTACTAGAGACCTAGATTTATCAAGAGAGCATCCCCGTCATATAACGTAATCTTCATTATACCACCTTCGGACAACGTTAGGCTACGAGCCGCATGTTCGCTCATTGTTGCCCTGCCTTGATACCCCAGCTAGACTTTATTAACCGAGCAGACACTGGTTAGAGATAAGCTCCATTATTATATGTATGCTACATTATTATTCACTGCACTTTTGAGCCGAGGTTGTTGTTGAGTTGCACAACCCGAGTAGGCTGTTGCGTTGTGTCACGAAGCATTTCTTTAGTTGTCGAGCATTACTACCTTTGCGCAGTCTTTATTATTCGCCTGCCTATTATTACTATATGTCCTAGCATTTATTGTGACCCGTATTCTGCATTATAATTGTTCAAGATTCTTGACGAACATCTTCCCAGCATCAGACTTATTTCAGAAGTTTCCAGTTGATGTTGCAGGACTAGCATTGCACTTTCTATAATACAGGAGTGCCAGTTATTTGAGTATCTACCGTAACGTTAATTAATCACGTTAACTATCTTTTCTTTGTGTAACCTAATCGAGTAATCTTTTACTGTTTGGGAATAGGCTGTTTCATCGAGCGTCAGCCTAATGTGTGTGCACCAGTTACTGAGTCATAGGATACCTCGTTGTCCAGGCACGACTCAGGGCGGGAATGGTGTTTTGTTTTCCAGTGTTTAAGGCAGGGGTTGGATCTAGTGTTACCGTTGTTGCATTTTTGCCATTATCTAGTCCAATGTTGAAGAGCCCTGTGTCTTTGAGAACCTGGATCGTAACAACTAGTAATGATGGGATCTGGGAGAGAGAGAGAGAGTACAACAGAGTGAGAGGGGGCGCGCAGTGTTTTTGTCCCGCTCGATGACGTCACGGCTGGCTGCCTCGTGGGGGTTGGTTGAGGGAGGCCCTTACCATGTTGCTAGCTTCTTTGCTAGTGGCTAGAGGACTTGTTACCGCTTTACTCTGCGCGGTGCAAACTAGTCCCGGTATATATACAGGTTCCTCGCCAGTCTCTCCCTCAGATCTGGTTTCTAGAATGCATCCCTCTTTATCCTTTGATACCTTTCCCCCGAACTGCACCTGAGAATCTTTTCCTCTGCCTATCTCTCTCATTTTCCATATCTTTCACCACCTTTTATTAATATTATACCCCCTCTGGTTAACTCTGCAAAATCAGCTTCATGCTGGCCAGTTGTATTGTGCGTTAAGGTCTGATATAACCCATGTATGTTAGTTGTTAAGATAAGTTGATCACGAAGCATTAGTTGGCATTCATATTGTTTAGTACCGCTTCCTATAATTATTAGTGTTCTGCTGGATTAGATAATGCTAGACTAGGGGTATGATATTATAAGGTATTGTTTCCTATGAGTGCTGGCTTTAGGTAAAAGCTGCACGACATACCTGAGAACTGGAGTTGATTGGGTAAGTTCTAGTCTGTGTGCCATTGAGAGTAGAGCATGCACGAATGAGGGCTTTTTGCCTATACCATTCTGCACTGTTCTAGGCTCGGTTGTTTATCTTTGAGGTACGCCAGGAGAACTCTTAATACTTCGGTATTAAGGTTTCTCAAGAGAGCTACCCTTCCCTATAACGTAATATTTGACGCACAGACTTGAGATTTGCACTAGGCTATGCGGCATGCCATGCGCACCAGTATCTCGTATCATTGACTCTAGCTAGACTTTATCAGTCATAGTAGACATTAAGTATATTAATCCAATTACTCTTTTTATGCATACCCGTTTATGATTACACAGCATTTCGCAGCCTAGTTTGATGTATGGAGACACAAACGACTTAGGCTCTTTTTGTTGATAGGAATACTGCATTGTCGTGGCGATTATTATTGTTGTAGTGTTTAGGATATTCTTGGCTCCGACGGCATTATATATTCTGCCTTTTGTGTGCATAGCCTGCACGAGCATTGTTCCGCTGCCTGCCTTTTTGGGTTCCATTTCCGATACGAGCATCTTTATAGCATCTAACATTTAAAGAAGATTCCTTGTTAGTGTTGAAGGACTTTAGTGCACTTTCTTTCATGCAGGAGTGCCTGCCATTTATTGATTAAAGTAACGTAAACTGTAACTTCTCTTACCACCTTACTTTGCATACCATAACCAAGCACCTTCGGTTATAGGTAGTAATAGGCTATTTTCACATAACATTAAGCCTAGAGTAGACGCACATTTATTGAGAGTTTGATAGCCTATTATTGCATATAGAACTCTGTAGAGTATTTGTGTTCTTTGTTCACTGGGAATATACATCAGAGGTTGGACCTAGCGCTTTCCGTTGTAGCATTTATGCCATTACTAGTCCAATGAATAAGAGCCCTGATATATTTAAAACCTCAGTCGTAACAATACTCTGGACACACAATTATATTATTTTAAGATTAAGGGAAATTGTCTCATTTCTCATTATTATTTAAGTTTGACAAATGGTGACAACCACACAACAAATGTTCCACAGAGGTCATTAACCCTTCTCTAGCGGCCTATGCGGTTTATTTATGTGTACCGCCCAGCGGGGTGTTTTTAGCCAAAATAGGGCTGTTTACGTGATCATTTTCATGCCTAAATAAGACCCAGAACGTAAAACAAGTACCTATCCCTGAAAGGGCATAAACAGAGCTTTCGAATGACACCATAACGATCCTTGTATGATGGATAGTTTTCTTGCAATAACCGTGCAACGCGAGTGCAAAAAGCAGGTAATTCGGTACTTTCGGTACATAATTGAGTATGTAGCGAGTGAGAGAGGGAGGAGGGAGCTGAGATTTGTGTCAGTAGGTTCGCCGCGGTGGTCTGGAGCAGTCATACGCTCGCTAGTCTCCTGCCACCACTTGTCTCTCTCTCTCAGCCACATTACGTGCTGAAATTGCCACTCGACCTATGTCGAGCGCCGCCACATAGTCCAGCTTTATTTAACTCGACTTAAGTGGTGAGCCGCTTTTTAAGGGTTAAGGCAATGTCGTAGTCATTTCAGGCCGGTACTTATTTAACTTGAAAGAAATCTTTATATATATTTATTTGTTCATGTATTAAATTATTTTTTAATTTGAAGGAGGACTAACTAGGGAGATCTGTTTTTAGTCAAAGAGGCAAACTATATTGTATTGCTCGAGAATGGCAAAAGCAAAACAAAATAACTCTCTATAATAATTAAACAATATAATAACAATTCCAAAATGTTGCACCAGTGTTAACAATTTGTTACACTTCTGATATGTATGATAATTTATTTCATTTATAATTTTGTACAGCGCAAACATTATATCTGTTACCTCCGTATTATATACCCACACGTAATAGCTGCAATGAACAAAATAAGCATAAACAAAGTGATTTTTAGAAACTGAATTACATTAAACCCTGTATCACATATTAACACTCAGTTGTAATACCTTCGTTCGATATATGGTTAGGGAAGTACTATAATACCAGGGTGAGTGATTAATCTAATCATGTATCTCGCGTAACTGTTAGTACAATTGCATTGATGTTTACGCCACTCACGAGATGTCCTTAGTTAGTAAAAATAGTAATTTTGTAAGAGATGAAAAGATTACTGGATAATACTATGCTGAATGTCTTCTGATGTTATCCAGACGTAATGAAAGCGACGACATCAATTATTGAAGGTGTTACAGACAGTAATGCCTAGTTCACACATACACGAGTGTGAGCGCGAGTTGGCAAGAGTGTAGACTCTTGGCAACTCGTGCAAAAATGACCGCAAGCATGCTAAATTACACGAGGCACCACGAGAAAGTACGAGTCACCACGATTGTACTTGCGAGCCACAATGAGTCACTAAGAGTCACTGTGAGTTACCACGAGTAACCGCGATAAAAACGTGATTGAAATATGAGTGCTTAAAAATTAGAATTTTAAAGGTCATTTTCAGATTAGTGACGGTTACGAGTTGACGCATGAGTACGGCATGAGTCAGTACGAGTTACAACGAGCAAAATACGAGTTATTACGAGTCACCGAGATTCACTACGAACTGTAACGATTGCGTTGAGATTATGCCAGGGATGCCCCCCCCCCCATTGTGCACAGGGCGGATATAAAAGGGGTCCCCAAGCTCTCCCATGCCACACGAACAATCACCACCGCCACACGGACACTTACCACCGCCCACCAGACACCACACCACCCTTGCACCATGTGCCAGAGGAGGCAGCAGGACCTAGTGAGGGTGCACCTTCTACATCTTGAACTGCAGGTGGAGGTCCTGGAAGAAGAGGAAGAGTTGCAACGGCAGGCTATCCATCAACGACCAAGGAGACCAAGGACAGTGTGTGGCGAGGAAGTGGCTGTTGAGACGCGCACAGTATGGGATCTACGAGCAGCTGATGCGGGAGCTGGAGACCGAGGATCGCAAGGGGTTCAGGAACTTGTTGCACGTCGACAGTGCCATGTTCAGGGAGTTGTTGGCTCGTGTTGGTCCTAGGACAGAGAAACAGGGACATTTTTTGGCGGCAGCTTTTGACACCTGACTCGCGTATGTGTCATGGCGCTGGGTCGGGGGTGGCGAGGATTGGCTATCATCAAATATTTCGTCGTCAGACGAAATAACGGGCTGTTTCACCTCCTTCACCACAGCCTAGTGGACCTGCCTAGGTTGAATGAGCTTCCTTGGACGAAAAACCTTGTGGGTGGTGGCAAATAGGGGCATGGTGGCAGGCGTGGAGAACTTGGTGAAAAGTTGATAGCTGGTGGTGGTGCGTGGTCGGTGGAGGTCAGACTGGGATGAAATGACGCGTTAGGTGGTCCTTTATAGCGGCTTAGGGGCGGGATGGACAAGCGTCTGCTTGTCGTGCAGCTGCCAACTCGTGATGCGGTGTTGCCACCACTCGCAGTAGACAACGCTTGGAGAGCACTCGCGGTGACTCTCGGTGATTCACTGTTACTCTCGGTGACTCTCGTCTACTTGCCGTAATCCGCAGTGACTCGCGTATAACTCGTACTTATTTTGCGGTAACTCGCGGTGACTCACTTTACATATTTGAAAATAATGGTAATTTTATATATCACTCGCAGTGACTCCCGTTGAATTCGTCCCCACTCGTTGTGGCTCGCCTACATCTCGTGGTGACTCATATTTTACTCGTGTTCAACTCGTATTCTGTTTCATCCACTAATTGGTGTCTACCCAACTCGCGGTGACCCGTGGTGACTCATGTCCCGTCGTAGTCACTCGCACACATGGAATTCTTCGGTCCGAGAGTCATGCTAGAGTCATTTACGAGTCACCGAGAGTAATTAAGAGTAGATATGAGTAGATAAGGGGAGGTGTGGTGGAGTGGTCTTGCCACTGGCCTGGTAATCCAAAGGTCCCGGGTTCAAATCCCGATGTATCAATGGGAAGATATTATTGGGATGGAATTTGTGCTGTACCTGGTATCAGTGCATTACCACAAGCCCACCGAAACGTCAATAAAATACCCTCATTGTTCCCTGATTAAATAGCACTGTATGAATATTCCCATATTCAAAATATGCTATAGGGGTGCAATGCCTGATGAGTTATCTGGTCAACAGGTGGCGTTGTGTGTAAGTGTGAGAGTCCGAGTGTAGTGGGTGAGACAGTGAAGCACGGGAACGAGGTGGCTTCAGAGATGGGGTCGTTTCGGGCCATGGGTGAGCACCGTGCCTCATGTGAAGGCAAGATGGCAGGTGCTCGTTGTACTCTACGTGCTTCACATGTCTCACTCCCTAGACTGGAACAAGACCTCACGGGCTTCACTGTTCATTGTAAAGCGGTGAATGTTAAGGCTCTCAGCCTATGCCCGAGAGGAAGTAAGTTGGAATATATAGAAAAAAAAAAAAAAAAAAAAAAAAATATGAGTCACCACGGGTCACCAAGTCACAGAAAGTTGTCGAACTCGCAGTCCAAATTTCATGCAGGGGTGAAATTTCGTCGGACATGGCTGAACCACTGCGACTGGCCGCGAGTCAAACACGAGTCGACAGAGTCACTACGAGTCATCGAGTTTGACCGCGAGTATGTGCGCGAGTCCACATTTTGCCCTGCTTGTGGTGACTCTAGCTCACACTCGGGAATGTATGAACCATGCTTATGGATTGATATGGTCTGTCTGTCTGTCTCTCTGCCAACCAGTGTTGGTAATAATAAGTGTTAAAACAGTAACATTTAACATGGACTTGAGGACACACACCACACAGCACCAATACAATGTACAGTCTCTACCCATCTTTCTGTCTTCCAAAGTTATAAATCAGTCTTCCTAAATATCTGGTTATCTACAGATACCTCTTATCTTCAGTACCTCTCTGTATATTTATATCTATTCGGCTTTATTCAGGTGGTGATTTTACAACGCTTCGTCCCATTCAGAAGTCCTTGTTTGCTTGACGAGTGACATTGAGGATTAAACCCAGCTTCAACAGCAATATATTCAAAACAAAAAATTTGCACTTTTAGCTTAAATTTTGTATTATTGAAAATTATGTAGGATTCAGATGGGACATGTCTATTAGAAAACTGAATGTAATTAGTTTATAGAAAGATAGACAGACATATAGATAGAATTAGATATATAAATATATATGTGGGTATGAGAGAGAGAGAGAGAGAGAGAGAGAATTGGCAAAACGATTTTCACTGCGAAGTGAAGCATTGCTTCGTTCAGATCAGCTCCCTTCTCCCTCCCACAATCCACAGACACCACCCACTTATGTGCCGTCGATGGTTCAGTGCCAGTGTTACCACAGCTAAATAGCATGAGGCTTCAGATCTCTCGGTCAGGGGGGTACCTTTCGTTTATGAATGGGTGTACATAATGCGTATAAACAGAGACATACTATCAATAAAATCTATAGATTGTCATTTACTCGTTTTCGTGTGAGTGGGCACTCATTAGCTAGTGAGACTGGTCGGTGGAATAGGCGGGGCCGGGGCCGGCTGCCGCCTGAGGAGCGCCTGTGTGTGTGTGTGTGTGTGAAGATGTACAGAATGAACAACATGTGGTACGAAACTGTCCGCTCACCAATCTCCTCAGGCAGACCTATCATTTTGAAAATTTACAACAGTTAATGATTTCAGATCAGTTCACACCAGATATATTGTGTAAAATAATTAATGGTATTTTGGCTGCTTATTGATAGTTATTCGGACGATCAAAGGCGAGGAGGATATGCAGTGTTTACATATATTGCATATTGTGTCATATATAAGTATTTGGAAAGGGTTTTGTTTTTGGACTACAGTTTTCACTTATGTTGTAAGACTAGACAGTGAGATATGCATTGCTCGTTCGGAAACTATAATTGCACTATGTATACATTTTACGATATATTCTGTGGTCAATAAAGTATCTATC
This sequence comes from Paralithodes platypus, assembly GCA_032716605.1. Taxonomy (NCBI): domain Eukaryota; kingdom Metazoa; phylum Arthropoda; class Malacostraca; order Decapoda; family Lithodidae; genus Paralithodes; species Paralithodes platypus. The sequence goes on along the minus strand of CM064512.1, from coordinate 58,996,613 downwards.
TATCTATCTGTGTGTGTGTGAGTGTATGTTTGTGTGTGTGTGTGTGTGTGTGTGTGTACGTGTGTGTTTGTGCATACACTAAGAGGTGGTAGCAGCCAGCTTATAATTTAGGATGTGTTCTTACTAAAGGTAACAACAAAAACCAAAACCAAAAACACAATACAAAATAAAAACATAAACAACAAATGTTACTCCCCGGGTCGAGTTATCTCCACACCAGATGAGTCCCCCACCATAAACTTCTTGGCGTGGGTCCATAATAAGCATAAAGAAACTATTAAAGACCGTCACATTTAATAGATATCCAGGTAGATAGACAGAAAATATTGAAATACACCAATTAAATACATATAAGCAGTTTAAATAGAATGAACTAGAGAACCTTTTACCAGAAAGAGAAAAGGGAAAACACTGGTGAGAATGTTGTCGCTGCCAAGATAGAGGGAACAGCACACAGAAAATGGTAAAGTGGAATATGATATGATTCTTCACATAAACCCTACATTATTTTCAAAATCTGAACTAGATAGAAATATACACCTATTTATCAAAAATATAGAAATACACACATGTATCATCCCCACATACAGAGATACGCATATTAACACGATTCTAATAATGAACAGATACAAAACATTCGTTAACCCATTTAGTACCAGGGACGTCCTTTTCATCATATTCTGGTGACAATCAGGCGATTTTATTCAACTTGAGAAGGACCTTTAGCAATGATAAGGCTTCAAACTATCTCAACCAACCCGTTTAACTACCGTACCACAGATCCTTCCCAAGCTGCATAATATCGTAAACATATGGCTAGAATAAAATATAGGTAGTAGGGGTAGGCAGCCCCGCCCAGGGAAGTACTATCGCCAAGGTTTCGGGAGACTCAGGGAATAGCCTGAATTCCATTTTCTCTCCCTGGCCTTGGTAGCTGGATACACATCTTTCTGCCTCACACATCAGGGGTATCAGGAAAACCTTCTTTGTATAACATACACATCCAACTTCACGACATTGCCCTACATCGCTATCCTCTATCCATAAAACACTACTCTTCCCACTACATATCATACATGTAACACCATACACCTTACCCAATAAATATGACAGTACAATTGTTAAGAGCAAACCTGGTGGTCTCTCGGATATCCACCCCCGGCAGGGTTGGGTCATTGACACAGAGCCCTCCCGGTCGTCATCATGCGACTGTGTCAAGAGCAATGCAACGTCCCAAAGCTGCTTGTCGGTGCAGCTTTTTCTTTAGTAATATAAGGGGACTTCACTCTAACATCAATTCTGTACACCAATTTCTTCAAGCAGAATCCCCTACTCTCCTTTTTTTGACAGAGACTCAAGTAACATCCACATCTGACACGTCTAGATTTAATTTTCCAGGTTATCAACTGCTCCAAAATTTCAGACCTAAAGGAGGTGTATGTTGCTTCGCAAAATCTGAAATTGCCCTGGAGGAGGTCACTAGTTTCAATTGTCCCTATTTTGATTATTCTATATATAAATTAATTTCTGCTGGTAAATTTAAATACATATGTTGCATCTACCGTTCCCCAAATACTCCTCCAGAGCAAAGTATTTTTTGATTCTCTGTCCTCACAACTCAGTGTCCTCAAATTAAATGCTTCTTCTGAAATCACTGTGTTGGGTGATTTTAATGTCCATAATGTTGAATGACTCACTCATTCAGCCAGGACTGATGATTCTGGTCTTGAATGTGAGCTATTTGCACTCATTTAATCTCACTCAACTAGTCAAACAACCCACCCGTGTATCAGATAATCCTAATCATAATTCCCACCTACTGGACTTATTTTTAACAACCAATTCAGAAAATTATGATGTTACAGTGAGGTCCCCGCTTGGATCTTCTGATCACTGTCTGATACAGGCCACCTGTCTATAACCTACCACACCTTCCCACTCTGAACCTGTTTTGGTGACTAAATGGCATTACGGTAGGGCAGACTGGGAGGGTCTTCAAGGTTTCTTTATTGATATTCCCTGGACCTCTTTCTTTTCAAATGATGCACACTCCACCTTGAGCCACATACAAGATTTTGTAAAAATTGGAATGGAAACTTTTATTCCTCATCAAAAGTACATTAAAAGATCTAATTCACCTAAATGGTTTGACCATAATTATTGTGCTAGAGTAACTGAACAAAAAGCAATAGCCTGCAATAGCCTACAATGCATACACAAGATCAAAAACACATGAAGCCTTTAATTACTTTAGAAACATCAGAAATCATGCCAAAACTGTATTAAACCTAACTAAATCAAACTTTCTCCACAAGCAGGCAAATAAACTTCTAAATAATCCAAATGATAACAAAATATTTTGGTCTACTCTTAACTCATTCAAATCCAACTTCACAACTGCTTCATCCATTCCACCATTAAAATCTCCGACTGGCAATCTTGTAAGTGACCCACGAGGTAAAGCTAACCTTCTTGCGGATATTTTCTCCACCAACTCAACCTTAGATAAAATAAATCAAGATATCCCTGTACTTAATTTTAATTCGCCTGAAATTCCCTCACTTAATATTCACACCAGACATGTCAAAACTCTATTGCAGAATCTCTCAGTAGATAAGGCTCCTGGTCCAGATGAAATTCCTCCAATAGTACTTAAGAATTGCTCCTTGGTGCTCGCTCCTGTATTGGCAAAAATTGTCCGTCTATGTACTCATACCTCATGCTTCCCAGTACCCTGGAAAGAAGCAAACATCCATTCAGTTCCTAAAAAAGGTGCCTCTTCAGATCCATCAAACTACAGACCAATAGCTATAACTTCCACTCTTGGTAAAGTCTTTGAAATTATATTAAATAATCACATAATTAAGCATCTTGAGAATAATAAATTAATCAGTGATAGGCAATATGGTTTTAGACGATGTCGATCAACTGCAGACATTCTTTGCCTTCTTAGCATCAAATCAACCAAGCTACAGACCAACATGGTGAAACACATACAATAGCACTGGATATATCAAAGGCATTTGATAGAGTCTGGCATCAATCCTTATTGTCGAAGATATCACACTACGGCCTTGCATCATTAGTTCCACTAATTTCTTCTTATCTTCATAACAGAAAAATATGTGTAATGGTAGATGGCCTTTATTCTCAATTTCACTCAATAAATGCTGGTGTTCCCCAGGGATCAGTTTTGGCCCCAACTCTGTTCCTCATTCATATCAATGATCTCATATTTACCACTCATAATCCAATACATTCCTACGCAGATGACTCAACACTCCACAGTTCCTTCACATTTACCAATTCTGTCACACAACCCGATCTTATAAATTCAAAAATAAGCACTGCAATTTCTCTGAACCAGGACCTTTCTAGAATTGAAGAATGGGGACAAAAGAATCTAGTTTCCTTTAATGCACAGAAAACCAAGTACATTCAATTTTCTAACCGACAGAATCTCACTGACTCCCATATATTTTTTAATGATGTAAATATTCCCACTTCTGCTAGTATTGACATTCTCGGTGTAACAATAACTACTAACTTGAGCTGGACACATTATGTTAGAAGCATTGCTAAGAATGCCTCTAAAAAACTGGGACTCCTGTACAGAGTTCGAGAATTCTTCACTGACGAGCAGTTGGCCGTAATATATAAAAGTCATGTGCGTTCTCAGATGGATTACTGTTCACCTCTGTGGGGTGGAAGTGGAGTGGTTGCATTGAGGCAGTTGGACAAAATTCAAAATAAAGCTATTAGATTAATCAATAACCCTGCAATCACACAGGACCTTCCTACATTATCCATACGAAGAAACGTTGCATCCCTTGCATTATTCTACAGATATTTTCACAGCAATTGTTCCGAGGAACTTGCTTCAATTGTGCCGCCTCTCCACATCTTTCCCCGTAGAACTAGGGCAGCTGAGAGCGCCCATGAATTTACACTTTCTCCTCCACAATGCAGAACTTCTGCTTATCAGAATTCATTTATCCCCAGAGCTACTACTCTTTGGAATTCACTTCCCTCGAGTTGCTTTCCACAAACTTACAATCTACAAATGTTTAAATCCAGTTGTTACAAACATTTTATGAATGGAGGATGACTTTAGGCACATGGACCTTTTTGTTTTATCTGTTTTTTTCCTTCCTCCGTTCATTGTCTCTTTAAAAAAAAAAAAAAAAAAAAAAAACATTAATATATAGTGTCTCAATAGATGCATTTAAATAAAGTCTAGACTCATACCACTGAGAAATAGGGATGGAGTAGGTAATGACCATTGACAGAACAAGGTGGTAGTTGTTGTTGTTGTTCCCCAGGCTGTATGGCCGAGCAGCTCCAAGGTCCCTAGCAAGGCCAAGGCCATAACCAAGCGCCCCAACAGAACCCTCCCAGCTTTACAACTAAGAAAGCCCAGGTGACCGAAGCCAGTCCCAGGTCAGGGGCTGAGGAGGGCGTGTAAACGCCTGGGGCATCAAAGCCCCACCCAAGGCCCTGTGCCCCTTAACAATTATGAAGGGAAAGTTGATGGGCAAAGGAAAAATGTGATGCTTTGGCTCCCGGTCTGCCAGCTTCTAGGTTGGCAGTAGAGAGGTCAATCCACGGAAGAGACGCGGAGTCTCTTGAGATCTAGAAAATATATAAGCAAAAGGAACAGTCAGAGCAAGCTATTGCGATGTGGTAGTAAAGAACACTGCTTCCAGTTGGAGAGCTAACTGAGGAAAAAAAAAAAATCTATGTTTTTTTTGTCTTCTATATTCCAACTACTCCCTCTCGGGCATAGGTTGAGAGCCTGCACACTCAACCGCTGAATACGGTGAGGCCCTTGAGGTCTTGTTCCAGTCTAGGGAGTGAGACATGCGAAGCACCCCGGCTTGAAGCAATCCCATCTCTGAAGGTGCTCCGCCTCTGCGCTTCACCGTCTCACCCTCCAGACTCAGACCCTCACTTTCATATATATATATATATATATATATATATATATATATATATATATATATATATATATATATATGTATATATATATATGTATATGTATATATTACTACAGGTGAAGGTTTGCATACAATTTCCTTTCCATTTCTAACTTTCTACACATTTCTTCAGGAGGATTCCAAGATCTGCATGGTTGTTCACTTCCAACTGTCCTCATGTACGTCAATTGGTGGAGGTAACGGATGGTGGGGATAGAGCCTTCTTCTTTGCTATCCTTTCCTTCCACTATCCTTTACTCTCGGGTTAGCTATCTCTATTAGACTTAAGTCCAGCCAACCTCGCTGGAATCGCAAGGTCTGTGTGGTCAGTGTGTCTAGGTAAGTGGGAAGAGACCCTTCTACTTTGCTATCCTATTCTTCTACTATAAACTGTTCCTGTTTCTAGTAGTATTAAGTACGGACCACCAGTTAAGGACTGCAAGGTAAGTGTGGTCTGGATATATGTGTAACTATGTATAAATCTCTCTCTCTCTCTCTCTCTCTCTCTCTCTCTCTCTCTCTCTCTCTCTCTCTCTCTCTCTCTCTCTCCACAAATCTTTCTTTATGAAACCTCTTAACACTTTCAAAACATAGACGATTTTTTCATATTTATTATGGGGATCAATAGACGGTTCTAAGTGTTTAGGAAAAATGTCTAGAAGTTATAAGTAATTTTAGCCGCATACATTTGTCTAAGAACAGCTGAAAAAGTGAACAATTGCCACATTCTCCCCCAACCTCTCTCAATTTGTATGGACAAAAATATGGAATCTGAATGTGGAAAATGTTTGATACCCTGTCACAAATATTAGGGGGAAAGGGGCGAAGAGGGGAAATATATACAGATATATAGCACTTTGAGGGGGTGATATATATATATATATTATATATATATAAGTATATATATACATAACAGTATATATATATATATATTATATATATATATATATTATATATGGGGCAGGGTGCTAGGTATCCTCCTCCCCTTCTAAAATTGTCCTACTTGGTGAGACAGATAAATGGGCAAGAAAACGCGAAAGTGGTTCTGGACCTTAAGAATTGGAGCTTTAAATGATTCTGTTTGAGCTCTGTTTCAAATCGGCCACACCCAGCTATGGGGTATGTGCCTGAGTATATACAGTATATATATATATATATATATATATATATATAGTATATACTGTATATATAAATATATATTAGATAAAGCTAGGAAATGAGAGAGCTAGAGAGAGGAAACAGTAACATCCATGCGTTAGATTTGTCAAAAATACACAAGAGGGAATGGTTGGAAGATCAATGGAAAAACCTTTCATCATAAAACTTTAAGCAATAATAATTGGCATGGCCTCTCTCCAGCTCTCTATCTCTCTCTCTCTCTCTCTCTCTCTCTCTCTCTCTCTCTCTCTCTCTCTCTCCACAAATCTTTCTTTATGAAATGAGGTTTAAGTAGGTTGCAACGTACATTGCAACCCCCCCTCTTTGTTTTCCATTGTTACGGTCATAAAGACCGTAACAATGGAAAACAAAGAGGGGGGGTTGCAATGTACGTTGCAACCTACTTAAACCCAGTTGAGGTGACTCTCCCCGAAAGTAATGCAGACATAGTGTGCGTCAAAATAAATACAAAAAACATGAACTTAAATATCACTACAGCGTACCGACCACCGAGACTAACTGTTGCCGATGATACAATTTTTTATGAAATACTAGAGAAAACCCTTAATTCCGACGAAACAGTTTTACTAGGTGACTATAACCTCCCCCTAATTGACTGGAATACCACGACCGGAAAAAATGCTGAGTCACGCCTAATGACAAGCTTCATCCAGGACAATTTTTTGACTCAACACGTAAAACAGCCGACGCGAGACAGGAATATATTAGACCTCGTAATCACTACCCAAGAAAATCTATTATCAAACCTGGATGTAGGTGAACATCTGGCAACGTCCGATCATAAAATCTTAAGAATCAACGTTATAAGCAAATATATCTCAGTAAAAACAACAGGAATGGTTTCGGACTTCAAAAACGCAAATTATGACGGACTTAAGAAATCGCTATCAAACATACACTCAAACCTCATAAATATAAACGAAGTAAATGAACTATGGGGACATTTTAAGTCTACAATTACAGAGGCGCATAAACAATTTGTACCCATGAAACCAAAACGTAATACGAAATCAAGTATGCCCCCTTGGTACAGTAGAGACATTGGCAAGGCAATAAGGAAAAGGAATCAACTCCACAAACTTGTAAAAAATAACACAAACACTGAAGTAATTAAAAACTTGTACAAAAATAGTAGAAGGGAAGTGAAAAAAATAATTAGGGCGAACAAACAAAATTACGAAATGACTATTGCCATAGAAAGTGCCACAAACCCCAAAAAATTCTACAGTTACGTAAATAAAAATAAACAGATCAAAAGCGGAATCGGACCGCTAATAGAAGATGGCCAGACAATAACAGGTGACACAAACACGGCAAATCGCTCAACAAATATTTTGGCTCAGTTTTCACAGAAGAAATTATCGATCATACCCTTGAAAATAACACCTCAACTCAAGTGATAGGAGATTTCACCATCAGTGTTAGCGAAGTACAAAGCAAATTGAGTAATTTACATGTAAATAAGACCCCGGGACCCGACATGCTCCACCCGAAAATAATTAAGAATGTTAAAGACGAAATAGCAAAACCCCTGACACAACTATTTAACTTATCATTACTACAGGGGATTGTACCGAGTGATTGGAAAGATGCGAACATTACGCCGATATACAAGAAGGGTAGCAAGGCCAAAGCGAGTAATTACAGACCAATTAGTCTAACTTCAATTGTAGGAAAAATCATGGAAAAAATCCTTAGAGATAAGATAGTAGATTACCTCGAATCAAACAACCTAATCAAAAATAGCCAACACGGCTTTAGATCAAATAAGTCATACCTAACAAATTTGATTGAATTTTATAACAAACTATTCACATATAACGACATGACGAAATCACTAGATATAATCTTCTTGGATTTTCAAAAAGCTTTCGGCAAGGTGCCTCACCGAAAACTATTGGCTAAACTGGAGAGGATAGGTATCAAAGGTGAAATTCATTCTTGGATAAAAAATTGGCTTACAGACAGAAGACAGAGAGTGGTGATAAATGGAGTGGAATCGGAGTGGGAGCCTGTCACTAGTGGAGTTCCACAGGGTTCAGTCCTTGGACCGGTCCTGTTTCTCATTTACATTAACGATATTGATGTAGGGGTAAACAACACCATTTCCAAATTTGCCGACGATACAAAAATAGGAAATACAGTCCTGAACGAAGATGATAGAAATGCGTTGCAATCTGATTTAAACAAAATATCAGAGTGGTCGAAAAAAAATGGCAGATGCCCTTCAATGTCGATAAATGTCAGGTGCTGCAGGTTGGTAGCAGAAATATGAAATACAAATACGAAATGAATGGCAAACAAATAAAAACCGCAACGGTAGTAAAAGACCTAGGGGTACTAATATCTGAAAACCTAAAAACTTCAGACCAATGTATAGCAGCTGCAAATAAGGCAAACATAGCATTGGGCTTTATTAAACGAAAATTTACATATAAACATGAAAACGTAATAGTGCCACTGTTCAAAAGTATGGTGAGGGCCCACCTTGAATATGGTGTGCAGTTCTGGTCACCTTATCTGATCAAGGACATTGTAAGACTCGAGTCAGTACAGCGTAGAGCAGAGCGAGCGAAGATGATACCCTCATTAAGAAATAAACCATATGAAGAAAGACTTAAACGATTGAACCTGGTTCTCATTAAAAAGAGGAGGTTGAGGGGTCAGCTTATTGAGTGCTTTAAGATACTAAAAGGTTTTGACAAAGTCGATGTAAATGCACTATTCACATTAAACAATACTAATCAAACTCGCGGAAATGGAATGAAATTAAAAACCAAAAAGGCAAACCTAGATGTCACAAAGAGTTTCTTCACCTACAGTGTGGCGACAGAGTGGAATAAACTACCAGCGAGAGTGGTGGAGAGCGACATAATAAACGCTTTCAAGGGAAGGCTTGACCTCTATCTGCAGAGGGCTGGGGTGATATGAAAAAAAAAAAAAAAAAAAAAAAAAATGTATGTAAGTGTATGTGTGTGCACTGTACAGTAGTGTTATATATACTGTATATATATGTATGTATGTATGTGTATGTGTGTATATATGTGTACCGGTGTATATATGTATATATATGTATATATATATATATATATATATATGCATATATAGTTTGTAAGGCCAGACTGCCTAGTAAGGACCTTGAGGTCTGTGTGGTCTGTGTATCTATGTAGCTCTATGTAGCTCTCTCTCTCTCTCTCTCTCTCTCTCTCTCTCTCTCTCTCTCTCTCTCTCTCTCTCTCTCTCTCACACATCAGGTAGAACAATAGGGCACCAAGACAATGAACTAAACATCAACTGTGCCTCAAGTCATGGGAAATGATAAAGGACGGTGGTTAAAATATCTCAGATGTTGATATTCTTAACTATAACAGTGCACCATGAAATACTGTAGTTTTATAATGGTATGAACAGAGTAATGAAAGTGCAATAACGGAGAGAGCTATCGTTTTTTTGGCGGCCATTTTGCTACCTAAACAATCAAATAATGAGGCTTTATTATATATTTAATAATGTAGAATGTATATTCACTAAACTATATAACCAGTACCAGTGTTCCCGTGTGTCTAATATGAGCAAGGATATATTTGTGTGTTTAGAGAGGAATATAAACACCAGTGGCACCAACATGACGGAGGTTGGCTGATCTCTGTCACTATAGGGTCTCTAGCATGGTTTGTTTCGGGTAGAATTGGTGGTGTGTTGTTGTAGCTTGGTATTGTTGATGTACTGTGGTGGTCAGGTCAGGTCAGGTGAAGGTATTTTAGAGATAAGCCTTACAACGGCACCTCGTAGCTACTTTCTAATTTCCATTTGTTGAAGGTGCAGAGAGAGAAAGCCTGTTGGAGTGAGTGGTTTTGTTGAGTGTGTT
>CM064512.1:58803229-58986490 GCA_032716605.1 Paralithodes platypus | reverse complement strand
GACAAGAACCAAGAATAATTACATTAAATATAAATAAAAGGACATATAAGAAAACTATCTATTCATTTCAAAAAGGGTAAGAGACAGAAATATTCTTACTTTAATATTTATCTTTCAAGACTGTTTATAGAATTAATAGTCCTTCTTTAGATATAACTTCTTCGGTTCATAACCATAGCCTACTAAGCTTCGGTTAAATAATAATTCTTTATAAATACTACACGACTTTAATTAGTTTCAGTATTTTTCATAATTAAAGAGTATCAGTCAATAAAGGCTACCAAGTCCTAAGATCCAAAAGGAAAGGAAGCAACAACAGGAAATAATTTTATTAGATTTTACTTTTGTTTTGCCTTCAGCTGACTGATACCTTAATATATATCTCTGTGCTATCTAGATTCATTAAGTTAACCACTTGAGGATCAAGATACGTAACAATATATATATATATATATATATATATATATATATATATGTTTCTAGTCTCTCAGTGGGGATCGAACCATCGACCATCAGGATGATAGCCGACGCTTTAATCAATTACACCACGGCAGTCTAAAAGACACTCATCCTTCTATCCTATTTATGTTAGGGAGAAGGGAAACCCACTAGGCGAATATATTTAAATTCAAACCTAGTTGTAGGATCCATATTTCCAGAATACCATACACGGATTTTTTAGTGTCCCGACGCAACTCGGGTAGAAATTGATTTAATTTAATTCTAACCCACAAAGCATGAGAGTTACAAATATTGAGAATATATCACAAATACACGTGAGCCACTAAATGTTTCTAGTCTCTCAGTGGGGATCGAACCATCGACCATCAGGATGATAGCCGACGCTTTAATCAATTACACCACGGCAGTCTAAAAGACACTCAGCCTTCTATCCTATTTATGTTAGGGAGAAGGGAAACCCACTAGGCGAATATATTTCAATTCAAACCTAGTTGTAGGATCCATATTTCCAGAATACCATACACGGATTTTTGAGTGTCCCGACGCAACTCGGGTAGAAATTGATTTCATTTAATTCTAACCAACAAAGCATGAGAGTTACAAATATTGAGAATATATCACACATACACGTGAGCCACTAAATGTTTCTAGTCTCTCAGTGGGGATCGAACCATCGACCATCAGGATGATAGCCGACGCTTTAATCAATTACACCACGGCAGTCTAAAAGACACTCGGCCTTCTATCCTATTTATGTTAGGAAGAAGGGAAACCCACTAGGCGAATATATTTCAATTCAAACCTAGTTGTAGGATCCATATTTCCAGAATACCATACACGGATTTTTGAGTGTCCCGACGCAAGAGGCACTGGGTATAACCAGAGATGGAACCTGCAGTGTGGTCGGGAGGAAGCACAGATGGCGATGCACCTAACTTACTTACAAGATGGACTGATTGCATAACCCATGGATATAGCAACACCGACTTATGACTCACCCAGTGGCTCTGCAGGTAAGGAGTATGGTCGAGCACCCAGTACCTCCGCCTGTATTCCCATGACATTACCAACAGAGAGCCAGTATCGAAACCCCCAAGGTAGCACCGACCTTGGGGTGAATCCCTCAGTGCCTCTTTACGACAATCACACAGTACCACAATTCGACAAGGCCTGTGGCGTTGCTCCCCAGCTGGTGCACTGCTAGGGGCCCAGACTTTTGTCAACTATTCTTCCAATCAGGTGTGTTGCTGTGATGGCAATAAGCTTGCTGGGAGGAACCACCTTGGGTTGATGAGTGATGGGGGTGGAGTGACAAAACAACCTGCATAACCATTGTTCATATGTGAAATACAGTGCCGCTGATCGGGATTGCTGATACTCTTGCCTGGGGCCCACTACGGTGGACCCCAGACAGGTGAATCAGCATAACCGGAAGGAACCTAGAATAGCAAAGTGAATGTGTAGTCCTTGCCTGAATCATAATTTAAAGGTAATTAAAGCTAGTGGCGTGTTGTTGCTCGAAGGAGGTTGCGAAACAATTTGAATAAATATAATATACTAAAAAATTAGCAAAGTGGATAGCCCACTATCTGTTCAACTCCTACTAGTTTCTTTTTTTCGACCTTATTCTTCACTGTCCACTAATAACTCTAATTTGTCTACACTATTATTCTGATTTTCTGAAACCATCTTACTTCTCTTGAAGTTTCTGGAATCGTTATGAGTTTTATAATGATATTAAAAACAATAACATTTGACAATATTTATCTTTCTCTCATAAAGAAAATATATAAACAATTGAAATTAAAACACACCAAGAGGATTCACAATTTTGTGTGGTTTTTATTTGTAATGGGCTTAATCGGTTAAATACGATGACGTCATTATTAATGTATTCTGGATAACAGTGTTTGTCTTGAAGGTCCATCTTCCTAGACCAACTCCATCATTGTCAGTGGTAGTTACTATTGGTTGACTGTACTACCAGACAGTCAGTACCATACGCTGGTTGTTGTAATTATAATGATTATCAACAAAAACTGGCACATAATTTATAAGGTTGGCAAAAGAACTATGATAATGACAAACCATATGACTGTGTTCCACCTGGCCAAACACATGCAACATTATATGTGAGAGAGAGAGAGAGAGAGAGAGAGAGAGAGAGAGAGAGAGAGAGAGAGAGAGAGAGAGAGAGAGAGAGAGAGAGAGAGAGAGAGAGAGAGAGAGAGAGAGATATGGTAGACTTCACTCTTCATAACACTCTTAAAGCTAGTGGAGTGGTAAGGTACTGAGGGAAAGAGCTTTCGAGCGAGAGAAAGAGTGCTTGTGTGAGAGCGTGTTTGGGTGTGTATGAGAGAGAGATTAAGTGTGCTTGTTACATAACCTACTATAGTTCACACATGTTACAAAACCTACTATAGTTCACACATGTTACATAACCTACTATAGTTCACACATGTTACATAACCTACCATAGTTCACACATGTTACATAACCTACTATAGTTCACACATGTTACATAACCTACTATAGTTCACACATGTTACATAACCTACTATAGTTCACACATGTTACATAACCTACTATAGTTCACACATGTTACATAACCTACTATAGTTCACACATGTTACATAACCTACTATAGTTCACACATGTTACATAACCTACTATAGTTCACACATGTTACATAACCTACTATAGTTCACACATGTTACATAACCTACTATAGTTCACACATGTTACATAACCTACTATAGTTCACACATGTTACATAACCTACTATAGTTCACACATGTTACATAACCTACTATAGTTCACACATGTTACATAACCTACTATAGTTCACACATGTTACATAACCTACTATAGTTCACACATGTTACATAACCTACTATAGTTCACACATGTTACATAACCTACTATAGTTCACACATGTTACATAACCTACTATAGTTCACACATGTTACATAACCTACTATAGTTCACACATGTTACATAACCTACTATAGTTCACACATGTTACATAACCTACTATAGTTCACACATGTTACATAACCTACTATAGTTCACACATGTTACATAACCTACTATAGTTCACACATGTTACATAACCTACTATAGTTCACACATGTTACATAACCTACTATAGTTCACACATGTTACATAACCTACTATAGTTCACACATGTTACATAACCTACTATAGTTCACACATGTTACATAACCTACTATAGTTCACACATGTTACATAACCTACTATAGTTCACACATGTTACATAACCTACTATAGTTCACACATATGTTCATTATGGAAAGGAAATAAAATTGATTATGATTATGGAACTTCAATAAGACATTTGATGTCAACTGTACACCTCTCACCAATACACCAAATACAGAATTAGTTAAATATTTGAATGAGAATGGATATATACATGGAATGTTCGATTTATTTCCCTGTGTGTGAGAGTGTGTGTGTTTTAGATCGGTTTAATCAATTGTACGTACTATATTATAAATAGCTGCATTTATCATTTCATAAATAGGACACTACAAAAGATATCGCAGAAATCTTAAAACAAAATAATAAGGTAGCGTTCAAGGAGAGTATTGCAGCCTTATTTGGCATGTTTTGCTTTTTATTTTTCAAGGAATACAGTGTTTTATTGTTGTTTATCATGGTTTGAGTGGAGGATTTGCATTAGTTTACCCATTACTCCAACGATCTTATGATAACCTCCCCCCCCCCCCCCATCACTAGTGTGGAGGGCTATGAAGACAGGGACAATGTGGGGTTAAAGACGTAAAAAGGCGATAAGGAGGTATGACAAAAAAATGGCTCGGGTTTTCATGATTTTGAAACACATAAACCCCAAAATGGAAAACCCCGAGCCAAGTTTTGCCGAAAGTTGGCTTGGGTTTTCCAATATTGCAAAGTCCAAAAACAGAGTAGGCTAATTATGAAAGTTGGCTCAGCTCTTCATGTATTTGAACAGCATAAAACCACAAAATGGAAAAACCCGAGCCAAGTTTTGCCGAAAGTTGGCTCGGGTTTTCCGATATTGCAAAGTCCAAAAACACAGTAGGCTAACCGAATGTTGAAACTTGGGGCAACAGTTGTGTTATCGGGTGTATCACCTACCTCTGAACGGGTATATCCTAGTGTTTACTATACACCTTTGAAAGGACATTAGCCTAACCTAACAACCTCACCTAACCTATCCTAGTATTATGGGTGGGGACTGCCGCCCCCACACCCCCGCTGTTTGACATCAACTCCTGTGTTTACACGATGTACGCCCGGTAACAACTCATTCCAGTAGCAAGAGTTGTGTTATCTGGCGTATGGGTTATCTGACTGGGTATATCCTAGTGTTTACTATAGGGCCTACCCATTTGAAAGGACATTAGCCTAACCTAACAACCTTACCTAACCTATCCTAGTATTATGGGTGGGGGCTGCCGACCCAGGTTTACATTACTATATGGTAAGCTTGAGACAGTGAACATTGATTGAGAGAAAACAGTGACTCTGGCATGTGTCTACAGGGAAGGTTTACATTACAATATGGTATGCTTGAGACAGTGAACATTGATTGAGAGAAAACAGTGACTCGGTCATGTGTCTACAGGGAAGGTTTACATTACTACATAGTAAACTTGAGACGGTGAACATTGATTGAGAGAAAACAGTGACTCGGGCATGTGTCTACAGGGAAGGTTTACATTACTATATGGTAAGCTTGAGACAGTGAACATTGATTGAGAGAAAACAGTGACTCCGGCAAATGTCTACATGGAAGGTTTACATTACTATATGGTAAGCTTGAGACAGTGAACATTGATTGAGAGAAAACAGTGACTCGGGCAAATGTCTACAGGGAAGGTTTACATTACTATATGGTAAAGTAAAGCGTTCGGGCATGTCGTAATAGGTGCATGGGAAAAATTGAACTGGCGTGACTTGGCGTCCCTCACCCGCGTGGCGGGAATTGGAGGATTGCCAAGTATTGCTATCATTCCAATGTATCCTAAAGTAGTTCCCATTCCAATATGAACCCTCTACACACCCTATAACAGGTGTAAATAAGGGTGATAATAGCCGTCAAGACATATTCGACGTTGGGGCTGGAGGGGTTAACCATAATAATTTACTGGTTTTGATCAATGTATATGTGAATGTATGAATGAACCTTGGGTGTTAATACAATATATTAGTTGCCCAATCAGTTGTGCATCGAACCAATTCATTTTCTAAGTTAAGGTAATGTCTTAATTCTTCTTTAGATACACTTTATCACAGTCCCGATACCATATATTAATCATCAAAAATTCATGACCACAATTGTACAGTTGTATACCCCAATAAAATTAAACCCACATTAAACTTTAATGTTCTCAAGCATTTGTGATATAATACATCATTGTATATTGCTCCATAATATTTCATATGGGTACAACATTATTGCTGCTCGTGACTTTACAAGCGTACAACCGCGACCATTAATAAGGTTACATTCATTTGCAATCTTCAAACGCTTATCGTCACCTTTTGACGCATCTAAACTAAACCAGAGTATTGTATTAACTCATTTGGGTTCGTTACTGAATGAAATTGAAGCGTAACTATTATTGTTCTTAACATAATTAACCAACAAACCAGTTGATAATTCTGTGTATTCGTACAATTTTAGTTTAAATTAAACCAGTCCTAGAATTCCAATAATGTATGGCACAAACCATCGAATATATAACAATAATTAAAACCTTGCTGTCTTTGTACTGACCATCAACCAACGAAAAATATCGTTCACAATTGAAAACAAACACAATTCGGAAAACATGTATTGGAGTTTAAAAGCTTTAAACTTTTGCGTAAAGGTTTGAAAATCATGTGGGTGTTCCACGGATACCGTCAATAACTGTTCAATGGAAAGGTGTGATGGAATATTTTGATAGGTAAATGAAAGTAAGAATATATATTTTGTAATGTATCATTATGTAGTACCGTCCGACACCTAAATTACGAACATAAACTATACATTAGAGAGCGGTACAGACATGGACAAAAACTTTAGGAAAGTTTTTTGGAGGCGCAAACGTAATACACCGGCAAACTAATTATAAAAGCGATCAACTTGTACATGTTCACCGACAGTTACCATTTTATTTTATGTAACTAGGAGGGGTTATTGTCCTTGCCTGTACACGCACGGTCATAAATATAATTACCACCTGATTATGAAGTAAAAGAGCAAACATGTGAGCAATAACAAATGAATACAACTCATGTAATAGTTATGGCTTTAAGTTATTATCAATAGTTAGGTACTGTATCCTAACTGTGTTTCCAAAATATTTCCAGATATTCCTTGTACATTATTGTACTGTACAGTTGTGGTCATTAATGTTAATACACATATTAATGTACACTATTGTACTGTACAGTTGTGGTCATTATATACAGAAGTACAGCAATAATCATAGATCCTTATACGACTACGATAACACTGACAAACATTCGACTGAGGCTGTTCTGTTAAGAAATATAATCAATTTGCATTTCATAGCTCTAGCCGAGGCTGCCATATTCGTATGTAAACACAATGAAGAGGCTGTGTACGCCTTATACAATGTAAGCAGTAAATATTAAACATTTGACTTTGATCATATATTGATAGTGAGAGTCGTCATAGAATGATCAAATTCCCAATAAATCTTCCCTGCAGCGTAAATTACCAAACAAGCAGTAGTAAAATAGCCTCTAAACTGTAATCTACAAAATGTCTGTTTGTACCTTTCTACAGAGAACCACCACGGGATCCAGATGGTGTTAGTTGTAATTGGAATATGGCTAATTGAACAAACGTAGATAAAGCTTGTCAACGTGACTAAGTTGAAGAGGTTAGCATTCTATGGTTTTCTGATTGAATATAACCATAACACTTCTGATATATTATTTAACTCCAATTATTAAAAGACTATATTACAATGCACAATATATCCTTATACTACAGAGTCATTCTGTTAACTACTGGGAGTTAATTATATTGTCTTTTAATTATGTTTACCAAATAGTTGGCAATTAATTAAACAGTTGCCCAATTAATTAATTAATTAATAGTTGATTGGAATGTTATAACTTTATATACATTTTATAAGCTGTCCTAGTGAAGAGAAAGGGTTTTAGTAGCTTGAAATTCGCGGACAAATAATGTAGAGTAGTGATTAGAAACTATCCCACATCTTAAAACATTCACGTTAATACGACAAACGGGTGTTTTCAGGAGACATTCACCAGAGCAGCTTGGTCGGTGTATCACTTTAATCTGAATCGGGGTAATTATAGGACACACACACACTTGCTTTGCTTATGGTAGTCCATCGTAGTCCGATGATGACGTTCCCTTCCTGCATATATCTGTTGTGAGTTCTACGATGACTGTAGAGTCCTATCCGTGATGCACATATCCTGCCACAGTCTGGGTACTGGTAGTCCGTGTTAGGAGGTGCTGGTTGTTCCCGGCGTGCATGTCTCCGGGCCCTCTTCTCCTGCTGGTGGTGTTTCCTCTGACGTTCCAGTTCCTTCGCTCCTTGCTGGCAGTGTGAGCGCCATAGTGGTCTATCTGACACACACACACACACACACACACACTTAGCTCTGGTGTATGTCTATCACTCGTTGTCTGTTATATTTATCATAGTCATGTATTTAACCTTTAACTGCCTTGCTGGTGTAATGGTTAGTGTGTTCAGGATCTGTATGTGGTATCCCAGGTTCGAATCCCGGGAGGATCACATGCTTTCGTTAATATCAGTGGGGGATGTTTGGTGTTGGGAGTGAACTCATTTATATAAATTATTTCTATAGGTTCAGCAACAATTGGTAGCGAGGATTGTCGGTCCTTTGAAATCTGTACCCTATAAATTGTTTTCTCTCACATAGGCATTACGCTATTCAGTGTGCAGTTGGGTCTGAGTACATGATTAGATTGATATCCAGTATTCGATAAATGGATATTAAGCATAGTTATGCACTTAACCTTTAACTGTCTTATTTGCTGAGATATTTAGCTAATTAATCCCTTCTCTACCGCTGACGTTCATTTAATTATAATCTGGCTATATTTAGACGATTTTGTGCAGTTTAAGAAGGATATGTGGTAGTGAAAAGGTTTACGTGAGATAGTTCGAGGCCCTTTATGCATTTAATAAAACCGTCTAATAGTATCCAAAATATAGTTAAAAAGACGTCGCCGGTACGGAATGGGTTAATATCTTAAGTAAAGCCAAAACACAACAACACTCAAATTCCAAAGTAACAATGAAATCCTTGTAGTTATTCTTGGTACTATGTAATACACAATCTCTTTCAGAGAATATTGGTTAATACCATACATAGTTTTTCCTGTAATTTCACAATAATATACACATGGTACGAAAGGAAATTAACGTAACATCACCAAACAATCCCGAACCAGAACATGTCAAACACACAACAGCCCCAAAACAACTGCTGTATCTGTACCTTAAGCTGAACACCCGGGAACTGTAGCGAGGAGAAGCGAGACACAACCTACCCCTACCAACGATCACAGGCAACTGGCTCGGGGAGATGAATGCAAGTGGTGGTTGTGGGTGGAGGGAGAGGGGAGGAAACTAGGGGAGGAGAGGAACGAGGCAGAGGAAGGTACCGGTAGTTATTATTATGTTTATTATTAAAAGTAGTAGTGGTAGTGGTAGTGGTAGTAGTAGTGGTAGTGGTAGTGGTAGTAGTAGTAGCAGTAGTAGTAATAGCGACATAAGTTGGAATAGTAGTTGTTATAGTACCGTAGTGGTAATAGTTATAGTCATAGTATTTATTGAAGGAGAAAGGAAAACATAATCCTAAAGTAAGTTGAGAAGTGGAAGAGGAAAATATGGTGTGAGTGTGTGTGTGTGTGCAAAGCAACAGGTGTGACAATATTACTGGAGCGAGGCAGTATTAGATTCAACAGGTTGGTAGTACTCTCTCTCTCTCTCTCGTACTTCTGGATATTTGTATTCAGTTTGCGCGTATTGCTCTCTATTAATTAAACTGGTTACTTCAATATCTCATAACTATAAGTACTATAATACTTTGCTTAAATATATAACAAACACCAAAGTTTATAACTATAACTACTATAATACTTTGCTTAAATAGATAACAAATAACAAACACCAGAGTTTATAGATCCTCTCGTACTAAAGTGGATACCGAACCTATTGACCAATTCTGAACTATCTTACTTCTAATATTAGCTGTATGACTCATTAGGACTGGCCTCACTAATGCTTGTTATATTGGTTGCAAGTTTCTTAATGTGCTTTTAATTATCCTGTTAACTCGTCGACGGAGGGGTAATAAATTATCTTTATAACCTGGATATTTTGGTTCTCTGTGATATGACTGAGGATCGTTTTTATAAACTCAATCAATATTTAATGTGCGGTTATAGTATTCAGGGAGTTTAGTTTATATATAAATGTTTGTGTATGATAAGCTTCTGTTTGTTCATTAGTACTAAAAGCAGCGAGAATGTAATATATACATTTATGGGAGTAAATGTATTCTGTTGGTGAGATAAATGTTATACAAGTAAAAGAAGCAGTTTGATGTTATCATAAACACCTGGAAATGTTAACACTAGCTCATCCGACATACTAAGGGGTTATTGTAGAACGTGCTATTCTTCCCTATTATTGTTGATAAATTCGACTGTTGTGCAATGTTCGCTCGTATTATTTTATTCCTTCTAGGCTAAACAAAACTCGTCTCAGGTCCGTTACAAGCTAAGACACGACTCCCAAACCAACATTCTAAGTACATTTGTACATTCTACCCTAAATTGCAGGTTCGCTGTCTTTCTCCGAGAATAAACAATCAACATATGAATCGGGTGAAATGTTATATAATCGCCAAATTAATGGGGCAAAATGTATATAAATAACTAAAATTAATGAACGAAGTAAGGGGATTCAAATACACACGGCTGGATTACACAATGTTAATAGATACAAATAATTATAGTGAAAATAAATTCCTGTATGCCTTTGTGTTTTATATTTAACATTAAATTTACACAAATGACAATGAAAACAGTGTAGATAAATGTAGAGATTATGACATGTATGACGATACAAATGTACACATAATTATAATGTAAAACTTGCAAAATAAACAAACCAAAACTGGGACGACATACGATAAACGCAATGAAACTAATCAAAATCGCTATGTGGAAATAACGCTTAATAAATTACAATTGATATAAAAGAACACAATCCACCACATAGGGTGTACATTACTACATGAGCAAGTTAATAACATAAACCGTTATGAGCTTAACACACACACACACACACACACACACACACATTGAAGCATGATACCAACACACACAAACCCACAGACATGATACCAAAACACACACACACACACACACACACACACACACACACACACACACACACACACACACACCAAAGGAAGGAAAACAAAGGAAATATCTAAAGAGCCAAATAATACCAATCTAACGACCAATTATATACCTGGTGATGGTCTGTGGTTGTTAGTGGTCTGGATGTTGGTTTGGTATGGTCTGAGTGGTCTGGAATAGCTTGAGTGGTCTGGAATAGCTTAGTGGTCTGGCATAGCGTGAGTAGTCTGGAATAGCTTGAGTGGTCTGGAATAGCTTGAGTGGTCTGGAATAATTTGAGTGGTCTGGAATAGCTTAGTGGTCTGGCATAGCGTGAGTGGTCTGGAATAGCTTGAGTGATCTGGAATAGCTTGAGTGATGTGGAATAGCTTGAGTGGTCTGGAATAGCTTGAGTGGTCTGGAATAGTTTGACTGGTCTGAAATAACTTGATTGTCTGGAATAGCTTGAGTGGTCTGGAATAACTTGAGTGGTCTGGAATAGCTTAAGTGGTCTAGAATAGCTTGAGTGATCTGGAATGTTGTAATGGGTGTTGAACTAGTTTCGGATAGTCTGAATTGGTCTGAGAGGTCTAGACTGGTCTGGCCGATGGTTTGAGCGTTTTGCAAACTCCTGAGGTGTCTGCAATAGTGTGCAGTGATCTTAATGGTCTCAGTATTTTTTAAGAGTGATAGTCTAAGTGATAGTCTCAATGGTATAAAATAGTCTGATAGGGTTGGAGCGATATGCATGCATTGATTAGGATGGTCAAGTGGTCTTAATTGCCTAGATGTTCTAGATTGGTCTGCATGGTCTGGAATTATCTGGGTGGTCTAGAATGGTCTGCATGGTCTGGAATGGTCTGTATGGTCTAGAATGGTCTGGATGGTCTAAAATGGTATGGATAATCTAGAATGGTCTACTGTAGAATGGTCTGGATGGCCTAGAATGATCTGGATGGTCTAGAATGGTCTGGATGGTCTCGAATGGTCTGGATGGTCTCGAATGATCGTTATGGTTTAGAATGATCTGGATGGTCTAGAATGGTCTGGATGGTCTAGTATAGTCTGAAATGGCCGGGGTAATCTGAAATGGTTTGGGTGATCTAAAATAGTCTGAGAGGCCTGGAATGGTCTTTTAGCATAAAATATTTTTTTTTTTTTTTTTTTTTTTTCTATGTGAGTGAGGGAGGCAAAAGGCAGAACTGTCTGTAGTGAGTGCCTCCCCCACAGTTGAAAGAGTGGCAGGGCCAAAATCAAGGGAAGTTCGAGCAAAAATGCCTGAACACACAGAGTTTGAAGCAATTTAAGTCATAGGAACAGGGAAAGACTGATTCTGGGAGAGAGTTCCAGAGCTCAGCTGTTGAATAAAAGAAAGTCTTGGGTTGGAGAGTTGTACAGAGTAGGGGTGGGATTGTGTTGCAAGATGGGTACCACGTGCCCTACGTAGAGGAGGAGCTATACACTGGGAAAGCTCTGAGGAACACTGATTATTATAGCAGCGATAGAATAACGAGAGAGATGCAACATTGCTGCGGAGAGAAAAAGATTGTAGAGAGTTGGTGAGTGGACGGGAGTTAATGATACGAAAGGCATTCCTTTCAACTTTGTCTAGGAGAGCGGTGTGAGAGGAAGTGAACGATGTCCATCCACAACGGCAACTATGGAACGACCGGAAAGGAAGTTAAAGACATAGATAGGCACAGATGGAGGGATAGAAACCGGAGGAGGGTGGTTTAGAAATAAAAAAATTGTGGCAGACTAGCGATATGTCTAGCCCAATAGAATAGGTCTCACCGAAGTCCCGAAAGGAGGATGATCAAGAGTTAGTATGATATGAAAGAAGATCACCTGTAGAGCGACCCTTAATCCGAGAGCGTCGCGCCAATGGTAGTACAAACCCTCCCGCTTAGTAAGCGAGGATATTTTGGTTCATTCCCACCTAAAATCGTAATTTTACCATAAATATCGTTATTACTTATTCATATGCCCCTATTTTACGTTTAATATGAAGATATTAACGTGTAACAGCAATAAAACAAGTGGGAATAGTATTTGGGGTGTGAAAAAGACAAATTATTGCCGACCCTTCAGTCATGAGGTGAGAAGCAAATGAGACGTATATCCACCCTCTTCGAGGCCTGAAGGCAGACTGATGTCTCTCCCTCTTCCCACACTCTCTCTATGCGTACTAGATAACTTTGGAACTGGGTTGGAGATATTGGTGCGATAAATAAACCGATAAACAAGGGAATAAGAGGAAAAATAGGTGATAATTGAAGGGGGGGGGTTTTGACTAATGTGGAGGAGTGATAGAAGGTATGGAGGGGAATTATCTCACTTAATCACACATTCCTTTGTTTTGAGTGCTGCTGTTTTTTTTTAATTCTTTTTTTAGGCCTTGGATCTTAAGAGTCCCGTCGCCTTCCACCACCAAAACTTCTTAAGAGTCTCCTCTCCCTTCCCGGGTTAAGGAAGCCATACTGGCGATCTGAGAGCAGATTATGAGAAGAGAAATGCTTAAGGAATTTGGAAGTAAGAATAGTTTCAAACACTTTAGAGATACAAGAGATGAGAACAATTGGACGATAGTTGAAGTGTTAAGAGTGGTCACCCATTTTTGGGGACAGGTTGAATGAGAGCAAACTTCCAGCAAGAAATGAAGACGTTGGAGGAGAGACAAAGACGAAAGAGGTTGCCTAGGCAGGGAGTCAGCATGGAAGCTCAGTTTTTTAGTACAACAGGACGAACACTGTCCGGACCGTACGTCTTCTTACTATTAAGCCCGGAGAGGGTAGAAAGTACATCTCTAGAAGATATTAGGATATTAGGCATAAGTAGGAGAGACGGGGGTGGAGATTGTGGAATAGCACCGGAATCATCCAAGGTGGAGTTTCTTGCGAAAGTTTGAGCAAAGAGTTCAGCTTTGTCAGAGGAAGATGTGATGATTGTGCCATCAGAGTGGGAAATGGGAGGGAAAGACGAGGAAGATAAATTGTTGGAGAGATTTTTGGCTAGATGCCAGAAAGCTAGGGAAGAGCTAGAGTTGGATAGTTCAGTGCATTTATTATTGATGAAAGAGTGCTTGGCAAGTCGAAGAACAGATTTGGCTTGATTCCGGGCAGAAATATAGGAAGAATGAGATTCTTGAGTATGAAGGCATCAGTACTGATTGAATGATCCTCTTTGTTGCGGACAGCAGTAGAACAAGCGTGAGTAAACCAAGATTTTTTTGCATTAGTCTGATAAAAAGAGAATGGAATGTATGCTTTCATGCCCGATAGGATTAACTCGGTAATGCGTTCAGCACTCTCCGAGGGTCCTCGACCAAGGAAGCAGAAATCATTCCATGGGAAATCAAAGAAGTACTGCCGGAGAGCCTCTCAGTCGGCAGCGCCAAAGTGCCACAAGCGCTGCCGGCTGGGAGGATCGGGTGGATGTACTGGACAGATAGGACAGGTGACAGAGATAAGTTTATGGTCGGAGGAGCCCAAAGGAGAGAAAAAATCGACAGTATAAGAAGAAGGGTTAGATGTTAGAAACAAGTCAAGAATGTTGGGCCGATCTCTGAGGCGATCCGGGATACGGGTGGGTTGCTGAACTAACTGCTCTAGGTTATTTAGGATAGAAATGACGTAGGCTTGTTCACCAGGTTGGTCAATAGTGTGAGAGGAGAGCCATTGGCGGTGGTGATCGTTGAAATCTCCTAAGATGGAGATTTCTGTGAAAGGAGAAATGTATAGAATGTGTTCCACTGTAGAGTTTAGATAGTCAAATAATTTGGGAAAGTCGGTAGAGTTAGGGGAAACATGGATAGCACAGAAATATTTATTAAGAGAATGACAGGAAAGTTTGAGCCATAAAGTTGAGAATTCAGAGGAGTCGAAATTGGGAGCACAAGAGCAAGTGCGTTTGTTGTGCACGTATGCACAACATCCGCCTTTGGCTTTGAAACTAGGATAGAGAAAGTAGGAGGATACAGAGAAGAGGCTGTTGGCAGTTGCTTCAGACACCTGAGTTTGGGTGAGGAAAAGAAGATCAGGATTGTAGGAGGAGAGATGGTGTTCAACAGAGGGAGTATTTGAGGAAAGTCTGCGAATGTTGCAAAAGTTAATAGAAACAGTAACAGGCCGAGGTCCAGGTAATTTTGAGGAGTCGTCAGGGGAAGGTCGGGCGGGTGTGGGGGCATTTATGGTCCCAACCACCCCCTGGGGACTCCGAGGCTGGTCTAGAGTTCATCATCCTTATACAACTGCAACTATGTTTTGAAAAGGAAGAGAACAATTAAGAGAATAAGTGGAAGAAGAAAAATGTGAGGAAAATGAAGGACACAAAACAAAATATATAATATTTAAGTTAGGTTAGGGCCCGTCCTAAACTTACGTTGTATTGGTGGGTAAGGTTAGGGTTAAGATATGTTAGCTAGGGTAGATAATGTTAGGCTGTCTTATATTGGGTAAACTTAGATTAGTTTAACATAGGTTAGGTAGGGTAGAGAATGTTTGGCTGTCTTATATTGGGTAAATTGGATTAGTTTAACATAGGTTAGATAGGATAGAGAATGTTAGGCTGTCTTATATTGGGTAAACTTAGATTAGTTTAACCCTTAAAGATCGGGGTCGGACTTAATTCCAGTTCCAATTTGCAGCAAGTTAGGAGCATTATTAAGGCTTTTAAAGGGTTAAAATCGAGTGCAAATGGCCGGGAGCGCAGCGGGCCAGACAGCTGACTCCCAGGGCTTACCGCCCCCATTAACTCGTGTTCCCTGTGTTCTCGAGAGGCTGGCAGTGTAGCCAGTAGTGAGCATAGCTGGAACAAATATGCCGCTATACGCTAAACTCCCATGTTACTGGTATCACTGTATGAGAACCACGAGTGCTACGTAGCTCGTTCTGGTCTCATTTTGAAGCTTTTAGCGCCTATTGTTTTGCTAAATATATTTTTTTTTCATGCAGATATTTGATTTATCATGCAGGAGGGCCTGAATATGCCCAAATAAACCCAAAATCCCCCGCTAGACAAGGGTTAACATAGGTTAGATAGGATAGAGACTGTTTGGCTGTCTTATATTAGGTAAACTTAGATTAGTTTAACATAGGTTAGATGGGTAGAGAATGTTAGGCTGTCTTATGATTGTTATGCCAACATTTAGGATACAACGATCGGAGGGAGATAAGGTGTCGTAAATGTGTTGAGTAGCCGGCCCCAAGGTGCGTTTATCATACTTATTATTGATTCCTTTAAGGGGAGGCACTTGTTTTTTCGGGACCACCTTCTCCCTCATGTTTATCTCTATTAGTTTTGAGATTTTAAGACGTTCGCCCCATTAGTTTGGTGTTTTTCAGACCTTTTGTCACCTTTCTTTGCCAATATTAAGACCTTTCGTGCCATTTAGGTATCAATTTGTTTTCCTGGCGAGCGATAGTTAGCCTGTATTTTAAGAGGAAACGGCCTTCGGCCGGGACATTTTTCTACCGAAAAATTTACAAATATATATCGAATGGGGGTCTTGTGGGTGTTTTTTAAAGTTTAATAGAGGTTTAGAGAGCAAACTAAACCCCCTCCTTAAACCATTGAGCCGAACCAGTAATTGATGCTGCACAATACCATCTGGGTCCGCTTAATAATGGTTAAACAGTAAGTGTGTTGATCATTCAGGTTGAAATACACGATCATCAAACACTGATTTTCGATTATGATAATAATTTCAGTTTAGTAAACTGTCAAAAATATTTAGAATAAGATGACTTTATTCTGTACGGAAGATATTCTAATAATTGATGTCTACCTGAAGTGAAGGAAACTCTCTTGTAAAGACGGTTGGAATCGATTCTTACGTCTAAATACGATATAATCGTAAAACAAAAGTGTGTTGATGGTTGGAACCTAAACAAGCTTGTCTAGTTCTAGGTATCTTCTAGGAATGATCGCTCCGATTGCAATTTGTGAACATCGGAGTGATCATAGTTATCAAATGATCAAATGAGAAACAATAGCTAACGTTATTTTCTTAAAACCCTGTTAAATGCTACCATAATGCTTACTGGTCCTAGTTATCAGGTTGAGTCAAACTCATTAACATAACAAAAACACTAATTCATACCACTGTTAAATAAATTATACATAGTGTGGTATTTATTTTCTCATCTCGAATATACTACTAGAGTGGGGGATAAATCGACAGTCATTTAGAAGTTCGTATAATTTATTTAACAAACTTTCTACTACACTAATAACAGTTTCTCTGTTTGGGCCGAGATGAGTTCAAAACACGGATTGAATATTACGTCGACCCAACATAGGTTGTACTTTGAATTCCGAGAACTCCCGTTACTCCCTATTTGAATTCCCGATATTCAGGTATTGACTTAAGTCGGCTTCGATCCAAAGGCACGTGATTAGTTTTCTACAATAATAAGGTTTTTACCGACCCTTGCTGTGTCTACTATATAGACCAGGGCATTAATGCATCATACCTTTACTTACTTATCTAAACAAGGGTTTTATCTCTAAACTAAAATTCGAAATGATATTCTTTTACCGGGCCTACTATGTCTACTCCAGAGACAAAGGCGTTACTACATATGATTTTTCAATTGATATATCCTCTTAACCATATACATTACATTTACTCATGATCCAAGGGCGTATTTATAATTTTACCTCAATTGCCCTTCTGAATACTCTTTGATTATATATTGTCCTTGTTACTTCATACATTACATGTCTTCTAAATGACCAGGGCGTTGTTACAAGTTACCTCTAAATACTCTTGGATTATATAAACACGTAATCCTATTACAAAACAATTTATCTTCACATCTATCACCTGGCCAATAATAATTCTTAACTTAATGTAAGTGGCACCTCAATAACTCTACACGGCCAAGGTTTTACGCTTTTATCCCTTTACATAGATTCTTATGAATACAATACTATCCTGGACTCAACACCAATACCGCTTAACACAGATCGAATATTCCTTTAACTATGATAACAGACAATGTTTCCTTTATAACCAAAGATTTCGTTGATCATATGGACTAGTGTCCTTCCTACATATTTCTAAAGCTGGTCTAATGGCAGCTATTATTTGATCCCCTGAACCTTATAGTTGCGTGTCTATCTTCAAGAATTATTCCCTTTTACTTTACTATTAATATCTATGTGCTGTCATAGCAGATCCTATACTAGCTATAACTAATCGGCATGGAGCCTTCTCTAACAAGAATAAATATTTCCCTCTTAACGCACCATCATTTTATTTATGAACAAAAGTCTAGTATTTTGTCTCTTTAGTCTGTCCTATAAGGACACATCAATTATTTAAGGAACCACTAGGTTAGTCAAGCACTTTCTCTCTTTTTCTTTAAGTCTGGTTCGGGCCCAATATGGGTCCTTAACAAAAATATATATATGGTCTGTTATTTAAGTGTATGTGCTGGAACTGTTTTACCACCACAGAGCTGGCCAATAGCTCTTCTGGAAGTTCTCGCTCCCGTCCACTATTTGTCGTCCCTCTTGAATCACTTGGCTGTGAGTGTGTAAGCTAGCGATGTGACGACAGGCGGCCGGATACTGAAGGTGTATCCGCCTAGTGGGAGAGAGCGAGTCTAGTTCAGGAGTGGTCTTTACTGGAACATTTGGTGGGGGCAGGGTAGCTGGAAAGGCTGGCTCCGAGTTCCCTTATGTGCCCAAGCGAGAGAGGGTAAGTCGGTTACATGAAGCTAGGCCAGTGAGTTCCGAGGGGTGAATGACCCCAGTAACCCTTCCCACCCTTCCTTTATAGTCCCGCCTCCCGCTCTCCTGCGCTGTGATTGGCTGAGCGGATCGCGTGGCCGCCCGCTCCCTCGCTCTCCCCACTCCCACTCTTTTCTCTTTGTAATAAGTTCCTGGAAGCTGGTTGCAAATGTGTTTCAGTAGCTTACAGGAGTATAGGGCTGGCACCAAGGTATTAGACCTATTGCAACCAGAGGAAAATGTCCGAGAAGAGAACGAGAGCGAATTTAGAGGTCAGGTTGTATGTTCAGCTGTGTGCTCCGAAAATGGAGGCCGCTGATTGGCCGGCTGGGGAGGTGTGTCGTGTTGACATTCAGAGCTGTCAAACTCAGCTGGCGAAGCGAGCAAGTAAAAGGGAGCGCGGTGATTGGTGGATGGCCTTTTTACTTTATCACCCCCTACTAATTTAAGACAAGCTCCTGATCGCCGTAATATTGTTCCCTTAAAATTTTGGCCATCAGGCTGCCAATCCACCAGTCCACTATGCTCACAAAGGAACCTGTGTAGTTGGAGTGCAGGATTTTGATTTCCCACGGCAGTTTTAGCCAAGAGAACTTGCCTGGGATGGCTGAGAAGCTGTTTAAAGGCCCTGATATTGTTTACTCTCTGTCCTTTTCCATCGACCATTGCTATTAGTCGGCGGAGCCGGTACTGAGGGTCAGATGGGAGAGGCAAGGTGCCTTGCAACTGGCAGGCACGTGCCTCGGAGGTCCTATTTATACCCTCGTCCGGGTACCTGATGGGTGGACGGCTAATCCTACCACTAGGAGTAAGGGTTTCTGCGGGGCCCATGGGGTTAGACGCTTTGGGTGGACTTTTATCCGGAAAATTAGTCAAGGGATTTTTCTTTGATTCATTGAATTTAGCTGAGAGAGAGCCAAGTACATGTTTGCCTTCAAAAAATATGTCTCTCGTTTTTACCTCGGCTCGAAGACACTCTTCCTCACTACTTAAAGTCTTATTGAAATCTCTCGGGAGATCTGAAACTTCGCTGTCGGGGACCGTAGACTTCTCATCATCGGTAATTTCACAGTAATCATTTTCCCCACTTGTCACAGTCTCTTCGTCTCCTCCGTTTCCCTCTTGCCCAAACTCAGGGAAACTCTTGTTAGTTTTGCGACTGAAAGACCACCAGAACGGAGAGTCCTCCGAATAGTTCCTATTCAGAATAGGACTTCCAACATTAGGTCGAGCTGAGGAAGTACTAGGGTCACCAACCCCGAATTCTATCTCCTCCTCGCTACTCCACTCGCTCATGTCTGGCGGTAAAATACCTTCATATCGTTTAGTATGACGGATATGGGTAGCTGACACAATATTTCTATGATGGTACAACATTTGATAGGGCCCGTTTATATCCTCAACCCTGAAGGGACCCTCGTATTTCTCTTCCAGTTTACCAGCTCGGGTGGGATCATGTCTCTTCACCAGAATATATTCCCCCCGGTAATAAGGATTATTTAGAGAAATTTTCTTAGGCTGTTGCTGGGTAATATGATCATGGACTTGCTGCCGTCGCTCCCCTTGTTCCTTCATATATTGTTCTGGTTGAGAATATTTGACGGAAGGACTTGGGTAGGGTAATAATCGTTCTTGAGGCAATTTCGGCGTGATTCCAAATATAATCTCACAGGGAGAATACCCAGTAGTCCTACAAACAGTGGTGTTTATCCCCCAGATAATTTCTGGCAGAAGTTCCGGCCTACCTCGGAGTATTTTCTCCCCTTGTGAGCTCAGACTAGCCCGTATACAATTCGCTAGCATCCTATGGTTCCTTTCACATACAGCATTCCCCTGTGGGTACTACAGGGAGGTGTGCTGTATCTGGTAGCCCGAGGTTTCTCCCAAGTGTTGCCAGATTTCATTATTAAATTATTTTCCCCTATCACTCAGAATACCTCCAGGGGAGTCATATACAAAAATTACCTTTTCTAAGATGACCCTAGCCACAGTTTCAGCTTTCTTGTCCGGAATGGCACAAGCAACCGTGTATTTTGAAAAGACGTCGACGCAGGTTAAAATGTACCTTTTGTTCGTCTGTCTGGGCAGAGGTCCCATAAAGTCCACAGATAACTTTTCCCACGGTTTACCGGCCGTAATGTGTCCGGGTGACTGTCTAGGTACCCGTCCATCTTTGCCCCTTTGACATCCCAAACAATTTTGAACAACTTCTTTAACAATCTGGTCGGCCCTCTTGGTCCAGTACCTTTCGTTAAATTGCTTTAGAACTCGAGACTGACCCAAATGAGGCACCCTTCCCTCTTGTCCGTGGAGGATTTGGATCATGTGTTTAGTCTCCGAATAATTGAGTACTACCCGATCTTTAGAATCCCTCCAGGCTCCCTCAGATTTTGTTTACTTTGTCTCCATACCTAGGGTCATGCTGTTCCTTGTTAGGTTCAGTATGTTGGACAGGTGCTACCGGTAGTTTTGACAGGCCATCGGCATTAGTGTGCAATTTACCTGGTCTATGTCTAACTTCAAAAGAGTATTCCTCCAAAATCCCCTTCCACCAAACAAATAATCCGTCTTCCGTTTTTATTTTCCTGAGCCATTGCTAAGTATGGTGGTCCGTGATAACTTCGAAAAGAACCCCGGCTAAATATGGACGGAAATATTGTACAGCCCACACTAGAGCTAGGCATTCCTTATTAGTAACGCTGTAATTCTTTTCGCCCTTATTCAGCGTCTGGCTAGCACACGCTAATATGCTTTCCTTTCCATCCACTTTCTGGGCCAATACAGCTCCGAGCCCTTCATCGGAAGCAACGGTGTATAGCTGAAACGGCTTGGTAAAATCACGATGGCAAACTATGGGGTTAGAAGTCAATTTTTGTTTCTGTTGATCAAAAGCTATCTGACAACTTTGATCCCAGTCGAACCTCCTCCCTTTTTCCAGTCTCTTGGTCATGGGGCGAGCAATTTTCGAAAACTTGGGTATGAACCTTCGATAATAGGATGCCATTCCCAGAAACGCTTGGATTTCTTTGACAGAGGACGGGGGTGAGATATCTGCAATAGATCTCACTTTATGTGGGACCGGTTGGATACCTTTACTTGAAACCACGTGCCCTAGGTATGCCACCTCACGGGCCCCTACTTGGCATTTTGAAGGCTTCAGTTTAAGTCCTGCCCTCCTGATTCTTTCTAACACTTCTTGTAGTCGGTGATCGTTCCTCCCAACTAGCGGAAAAGATTATAATATCATCCAAGTAAGCTAAGGAGGTTCTCCAGGTTAATCCCCTCAATACTTCGTCCATGACTCTAGTGAAACTGGCTGGTCCATTACAAACTCCGAAAGGCAAGACGGTAAACTGGTAGAGTTTGCCTTCACTCGTGGCAAATGCGGTTTTCTCTTGGTCCTCTGACCTAACTGGTACTTGCCACCATCCACTCTGTAGGTCTATGGTAGAGAACCAGGTTGACCCATTGAGTGATTCTAGCGAGTCATCAATACGAAGTAGGGGTTGCGCGTCTTTGATGGTGACATCGTTTAATTTTAGATAATCTACACAGAACCGAGTAGACTCATTTTGTTTTTTACCAGGACTACTGGAGATGACCACGGACTGTAGGATTCCACTACTATCCCCTGCTTAATAATTTCCTCTACTTGTTCCTTTTCTTTTTGTCTCATAATGGGTCTATAGGGTTATCTAATAGGAGGCCCTTGAGTGTGTATCTCATGGGTGTGTCGGGTTCGGGCCGATCCGTGGTCCCCTTCGTTTTGAGCAAACTCATCTCGGTACGTCCAGAGCAATTCATGTAAGGTATTGGCTTGATGTGACGTTAATTGTTTCGGATTTTCAGGTAAGTTAACGGGTCCGTCAGTTCCAACTGTGGTGGGTTGTGCGGGTGTGACTTGTCCTAACAGTTTTCCTTTTTGATGATTAATCGTGTCATCGCCAAAGTTGGCTAGAACTATTTTTCTTTGGTTGGTAGTAATAAAGGTGGGAGATATTCTCACTTTATTCTGTGCATCAGGTTAAAAAATCCCGGCAGTCATGCCCGGGGCTGGAGGAATTTCTATCAATTTCCAAGATCTAGGGGGGATAGACAGTTTCCCTGTGGTAGCTACTATTTGCGGTCGTAGGGTGGTTGTTGTGTCTTTCGGCCCACACTGGTTAGTTACCCCCAACTGACTCATGAGATCTATTCCCAGATACCCATCGACTCCACTATTAGATTTTCCCAATAAAACACAAAAATCGGTGGTGAATTTAATTCCTTTCTACTACTACCGTATTAGTTCTCCCTAGAATCGTCAGTGGTTGACCCCCGGCTCCTGACAACTGAATACTGGTTTGATTTAAAGGGCCCATCTCTTTCTGATTTTTTTTTCACAAAATTCTCTAAAAGACAACTTCTGTTTGCCCCCATATCACTTAGCATATTTGCGGCTTTCCCATTTATTACTATAGTTTCACAAGGCGTTTGTCTCTCTAAGATGTTGACCTCACTATACCGCCCTTCTATGTGAGGTTTAACAGAAAATGTTCTCTCTCTTCTGACATCGTGACTTTTGGCTGGCTTTCTGTCTCCCTATATTCTACCGGAAGCATTCCTCCCTGATTTGGATTGGTTCCCCTTGGCAGGGGTCGATCGTTTGAAAGTGCGGGTCTGGAGTTAAATCTAGGGGTTGGGGTTTGTGGACGGTTGGAACAGTTCCTAGCTAGGTGTCCGGTCTGCCTACATGTGAAGCATCGGATCATGGTTCTCGGATACCCTTTGTTTGGATTCTCCTCCTCCCCTTTCTTTTTTTCCTCTCTTAACTCTCGAGCTTCCACGATCTTTTTGATTACCTCCATGAGTTCCTTAGTGATGGTCACTTCATGGATAATGAAGTGCCTTCTAACTTCCACCGGGCATGCTTGGATCATAATCTCTCTGATCTCAGTTTCCTGGCTCTCTTGGTCCATATGGGGATACACCAGTTTGACATTTTTCGCAATTTCCCTCCTCAGGGCTCTCACATTTTGGCCGTCGAGTTTCAGACTCTTAAGTTTGTCTCTGGCCTTCCTGGTGGAGGTTTCTCGGCCAAATTCTTCAATTAGGGCACTCCTAACTTCGGCCCATGACACTAGTCCCTCTAGACGTACTCTTACATCGTTCCGGGCCTTGCCCAAATGTGCCTTTCCATAGGCGATCTTCTTTCCATTTTCTCCTACGTCAAGTAACGTGAACTGACATTCTAACTGTTCGATCCATAGCTCGATTTCTTCTTTCCCCTCTTCCCATAATCTGAATGGTAATACAGCCGTCATTATGTCTGTTCTGTTAGATAATTATACTTAATCTAAATTATTTGTCGACTCCCACCGCTTGCCACCAAAATGTAGTATTTATTTTCTTATCTCGAATATACTACTAGAGTGGGGGATAAATAGACAGTCATTTAGAAGTTTGTATACTTTATTTAACAAACTTGCTACTACACTAATAACGGTTTCTCTGTTCGGGCCGAGATGAGTTCAAGACACGGATTGAATATTACGTCGACCCGACATAGGTTGTACTTTGGAATCCGAGAACTCCCGTTACTCCCTATTTGAATTCCCGATTTTCAGGTATGGACTTAAGTCGGCTTCGATCCAAAGGCACGTTATTAGTTTCTACAATAATAAGGTTTTTACCGACCCCTGCTGTGTCTACTATAGAGACCAGGGCATTAATGCATCATACCTTTACTTACTTATCTAAACAAGGGTTTTATCTCTAAACTAAACTTCAAAATTATATTCTTTTACCGGGCCTACTATGTCTACTCCAGAGACAAAGGCGTTACTACATATGATTTTTCAATTGATATATCCTCTTAACCATATACATTACATTTACTCATGATCCAAGGGCGTATTTATAATTTTACCTCAATTGCCCTTCTGAATACTCTTTGATTATATATTGTCCTTGTTACTTCATACATTACATGTCTTCTAAATGACCAGGGCGTTGTTACAAGTTACCTCTAAATACTCTTGGATTATATATATACACACGTAATCCTATTACAAAACAATTTATCTTCACATCTATCACCTGGCCAATAATAATTCTTAACCTAATGTAAGTGGCACCTCAATAACTCTACACGGCCAAGGTTCTACGCTTTTATCCCTTTACATAGATTATTATGATTACAATATTATCCTGGACTTAACACCAGTAACGCTTAACACAGATCGAATGTTCCTTTAACTATGATAACCGGTAATGTTTCCTTTATAACCAAAGATTTCGTTGATCATACGGACTAGTGTCCTTCCTATCTATTTCTCAAACTAAAGCTGGTCTAATGGCAACTATTATTTGTTCCCCTGAACCTTATAGTTGCGTGTTTATCTTCAAGAATTATTCCCTTTTACTTTACTATTAATATCTATGTGCTGTCCTAGCAGATCCTATACTAGCTATAACTAATCGGCATGGAGCCTTCTCTAACAAGAATAACTATTTCCCTCTTAACACATCATCATTTTATTTATCACCAAAAGTCTAGTATCTTTTCTCTTTAGTCTGTCCTATAAGGACACATCAATTATTTAAGGAACCACTAGGTTAGTCAAGCACTTTCTCTCTTTTTCTTTAAGTCTGGTTCGGGCCCAATATGGGTCCTTTACATTTTTGTTATATATTGTCTGTTATTTAACCCGCGAACTGCGGGAAGACTCTTAAGAGTTCCCCCGGCGGACTGCGGGAAGACTCTTAAGATTCAGGGGGAAAAAAAATCAATTTAAAACACCGATTTTTTTTTTTTTTTTTTTTTTTTGGCCCCTGGGCCATGCCAAATATCACTCCTCTACCTCCCCTCCTTCCCCACTTTCCTCCCCTCCTTCAGTTATCACCTATTTTCCCTGTTATTCCCTTATTCTGTTGTATATTTTCGTGCTAACATTAGCGAGTTGCAAGCAGGGCATTGTCATCACTGTTAGCAAGCGAGTGCAAGAGAGAGAGAGTATCGATCGACAGTGTCTCTCCAGACTTGGGGAAAAGTGGGGGGAAAGGAGGTTGCCTCAGCCATACATTATGTAACTCCCGGCCTGTATCGCCGATTTTGACCATCCAAACGCTGTTTCCACTTGTTTTATTGTTGTAACAGGTTAATACCGTTATAATCAACCTATAATAGGCGCATATGGAGAAGTATTAATGCTATTTATGGTAAAATAAATATTTTAGTGAAGGAAACAGCTCAAATACGTGCGCACAGGCAGAGGTGTCTCATACCCCCCATGCGCACTTCAGAGGTTAAGTGTATGTGCTGGAGCTGTTTTACCACCACAGAGCTGGCCAATAGCTCTTCTGGAAGTTCTCGCTCCCGTCCACTATTTGTCGTCCCTCTTGAATCGCTTGGCTGTGAGTGTGTAAGCTAGCGATGTGACGACAGGCGGCCGGATACTGAAGGTGTATCCGCCTAGTGGGAGAGAGCGAGTCTAGTCCAGAAGTGGTCTTTACTGGAACATTTGGTGGGGGCAGGGTAGCTGAAATGGTTGGCGCCGAGTTCCCTTGTGTGTCCAAGCGAGAGAGGGTAAGTGGGTTACAAGAAGCTAGCCCAGTGAGTTCCGAGGGGTGAATGACCCCAGTAACCCTTCCCACCCTTCCTTTATAGTCCCGCCTCCTGCTCTCCTGCACTGAGATTGGCTGAGCGGATCGCGTGGCCTCCTGCTTGCTTTGAATTCTCGCTCTCCCCACCTCTCCACTCTTTTCTCTTTGTAATAAGTTCCTGGAAACTGGTTGCAAATGTTTTTCAGTGTCTTAAGGGAGTATAGGGCTGGCACCGAGGTATTAGACCTATTGCAACCAGAGGAAAATGTCCGGGAAGAGAACGAGAGCGAATTTAGAAGTGAGGTTGTATGTTCAGCCGTGTGCTCCGAAAATGGAGGTCGCTGATTGGCCGGCTGGGGAGGTGTGTCGTGTTGACGTTCAGAACTGTCAAACTCAACTGGCGAAGCGAGTTAGTAAAAGGGAGGGCGGTGATTGGTGGATGGCCTTTTTACTTTACATAGTGTAAACAAATGTTATCTTAGTCCAGGATAATTGCATCTATTTCGACTCTATTCTGGGTAAAAGGGGTTACGGAGGATAAACAAGGAGTGTGTGTGTGTGGGAGGGGGGGGGGGAATTAAGGGGATTCATCACATGCGAAGATTACATGTCATTGTGTGTTTGATGGAGAGAGAGAGAGAGAGAGAGTGAGCGTGAGAGAGAGAGAGAGAGAGACGTATAATAAGGGTTTATAACCCATTATGTCAAGCTGCCTTATAATGACACTATAATGATGGACTGGCAACAATACCCAGGCACCCTCACTCACTCTCTCTCTCTCTCTCTCTCTCTCTCTCTGGCCATTGATCATGTTTGTATCTTAACATGGTTGTATGTTGGTCTTAACTTGAACTTCTATAATTGTCAAATTTCTCCGTGCTTCCTTTATCTTGTTATTTTTTGTATACTATGTACAGTTTTACATCACACCTTTCAAAAGTTTATAAATGTTGATTTTTTTTATACACAATTGTAAATTAAACTATCACTTACATTTCCGATTCTAGTTTGATAATACAGTATATGTAAGTATACATAAATATATACAGTGAGTTCTCAATTCCTGATTTGTAATTATCCCAATACATTATGAACTACCTTGACAGATTCAGATTAATATCACCCACATGTATAAACACTAACATAATACATACTTATAAACACACACACACACACACACAGGAGCACACTAACACAACAACACACACTCACACACACATGCAAGGGAACACACTAACGCAGCAACACAAATTTGTTTACACACACACACACACATACCAACAAACACACACAAGCGAGGGAACATACCGGTACTAACACAATACACATTTATATATACAGATAATTGAGGGAACACACTAAAGCAGGATCCCACTGTGCGACTCACTCGGCGACTTCGAATGCGATGCGACAGTTTTGTTTTGTCTATGTCCAAAAATCGCCGTTTTCGGCGCCGAATCAATGAGATTGTGTAAGCGAAGAACGCGGTAGCCGTGAGAGAGTATGCGAGTATCGTGCGAGAACATCGAATGTGAGGAGACATTAGCGAAAGTCTAAAGACAATTTGACAGCGATAAGAACGAATTATGCGAAAGGTATTATTGACAGTTACGATACCGCTGCAATAATGGTGCACATGCAAGACTACTGGTGCAATTAGATTGAAAATGTTATGCAAACATGTCGAATGATGGACGGTTGTCGCACAGCACATACGTTCCCCTGTAATCCCACCTGCGATGTCACCGATTTTATAATTGGATGAAGCAGATAATTATGGTATGGTATAAATAGGGTGGTGGCGGAAGGTTCTCGACCAGTTTACCTGCCTCCCAGAGCTCAACCTCACTTTATCTCATGCTAAATATGTTTCAGTACTTTTTAACGTAGTTAAGGGATTTCTTCTTCGATATCCGACAACAAAATGTGACTTCCCCAATTTAAACTAACTGATTTTGTCTACTCTACTTCTGACTACAAAATTTACTTCCCGAATGTATCAACCCGCTGATTTTGGCTATTTCATTAGTACTATACTAATTTTTCTTTTAGGGCAAACACTCTACACCAGGTATTATAGAGATAGCCGGTTTGCCACAGTTATAACAGAAAACCGATTACGGCGGATGGCTGTGGCCTGATGAAGTCCATCCGCCTCTCTATTATGCCTTGGGGTGGGAGTTTGACTGTATCTCTATATTTGTCATATATCTATATTAATTTCAACTCTTTTCAAATGTGTGTGTGAATGTGTGTGTGTGTGTGTGTGTGTGTGTGTGTATGTGTACAAAGGAAATCAAGCAACAACATATCTAGTGACCCTTCTAGGTTGCTTGTCCTCCAAAACACTGAGGATCAAGTGTCCAAACAGTGGTTTAGAGTGGGTAAGGGAACATTGGAAAGGGAATTACTGTCCTGGAACTAATGTCCGTGGCAGGATTAGGAAGTTAGTAGGGGACAGATGGGTTAGTAACTGAGGGTGGGATAAAATAAAGTTATTCATTTACAAATGCAGTCAGTCGGGTTTGATGCGAGATATTTGTCTAGGCGGAGTTTAAATGAATCAACGGTGATGCAGTCTACAACGTTTCGGGGAAGCCCATTCCACAAGTTGACAACTCGATTGAAGAAGAAATTCTTAGATTCGTGTGAGTTAAAAGATTTACCAATAATTTTGCAACTGTTTCCCCGCGTGTAATTAGATTGGTCGATAGTGAAGTACTTACTAAAGTTCATATTGTCGATGCCTTTGATGATTTTGAACGCTTGAATTAAGTCACCTCTTAATCTGCGCTGGGTTAAAGGAAATAGATTTAATTCTCTAAGACGCTCTTCGTATGGTTTGTTATTTAGGCTAGGTATAATTTTGGTAACTCTACGTTGAACTCATTCTAGCTTGTTTATATCTTTTTCGTAATAAGGGCACCAGGATTGAACGCAGTATTCCAGAAGAGGGCGGACTAAGGAATTGTAAAAGGTTAGGATAACTTCTTTGGATTATGCTCAAATGACCTGCCTATAAAGCCAATTATTTTGTTTGCCTTCTTAACAACTTCTGAACATTGTTGACCCGGTTTTAGATTACTCGATATTGTTACTCCCAGATCGGTTTCTCTGTTTACATTCTTAAGCTGAGTGCCATTCATCAATAGTTTGCTTTCTCATTTAGGTATCCGATATGTAGTAATTTACATGTGTCCGCATTGAAACTCATTTGCCAAATTTGGGCCCAACATGACAATTTATCTAGATTGTGTTGCATATCGTCAAATTGTTCTTTTGAGAGTAGGCTATTTGCAATTTTTGTATCGTCAGCAAATTTTGAGATTGTACAGGTGAGACCTTCATCTATGTCGTTGATGTAAATTAAAAAGAGAATTGGTCCTAGTACCGATCCCTGGGGTACCCCGCTACTTACATTGGTCCATTTAGATGCCTTACCGTTTATGACTACTCTTTGCTTTCTGTTGCTGAGCCAATTCTTCTATCCATTTCAACACACCGTCTTGTATTCCATGCGCTTTTAGTTTTAGCAGTAAACGTTTGTGGGGAACTTTGTCAAAGGCCTTTTGAAAATCAAGGTATATAATATCTACAACTTTACTCTCATCGTAGAGGTTGAGGATATCGTGGAAGAAGTCTAAGAGGTTTGTTAAACAGGAACGTTTTTTACGAAAGCCGTGTTGAGTATCTTTAACTATGTTATTTTCCTCTAAGTGATTTACGAGTCTGTCTCGTATGACCATTTCTAGCATTTTACATACAACTGAGGTTAAGCTAATTGGACGATAGTTACTGGGTAGGGATTTGCTGCCTTTTTTTAATATCGGTGTTACGTTGGCTAGCTTCCACTGATCAGGCATAGTTCCAGACTGCAAGGATTTATTAAATAGTAATGTCAGTGGTTTGGAGAGCTCATCCTTAGCTTCCTTTAGAACTCTAGGCGAGATTGTATCAGGTCCAGGCGTTTTATTTACCTTGAGTTTATCTAAACAATTCAATACTTCTCTCTCTGTAACGGTGATATTGCTTAGAACATCCGAATTATCAATCTGAATCGGCGATGGTGTAGGGATATCACTGAGGTCTTCTGTTGTAAAAACTGATGCAAAGAAGGTATTGAGGGCATTACTCATTTGTACTTCGTCTTTGGTGTACTCTCCATTTTCATCGACTAACGGTCCAACATTTGAAGTAATTACTTTTTTCTTTCTGATATAACTATAGAATTCTTTCGGGGTTGTTTTACTTTGATTTGCAATATGTAACTCTAAGGTCTTTTTACTTTGCTTAATTAACTTTTTGGCTTTGCGTCGTAGCTCTACAAATTTCACCCGTTCTTCGTTATTTTGTGAGGATTTTAATCTATCATTAGCACATTTTTTAGCAAGCAGGCAGTTTGAAATATCTTTATTCCACCATTTGGGCTTATTATTATGGCCTGGACGCCGTATTTTCGATGGTATGAAGTCTTGCACTGCTTTTATGTAAGTGGTTTCGAATAACTTCCAAGATGTATTTATGTCGTTATTGTTAATTAAAAAGCTCCAGTTAGTTTCTTTAAACATAGCTCTAAGTTTATGGAAGTTTGCTTTTTTGAAATTAGGGACTTTTTCGATGCTACTATTTGGTTCGTTACTAGTAAACTTTAAAGTTAAAGTTATCGTACGATGGTCGCTATTACTGAATTCATCACCAACATTCAAATTCTCTATTAATTCTTCTTTTGTTGCAAGTACAATGTCAAGAACGTTATTACCACGGGTCGGCGTTCGAACAAATTGATAAAGCGAACTCTCTTGCAAGTTCGTATACAAGTCATGTCCGGAGTGTGAAGTAAGAGTATCGCCCCACTTGGTCACAGGTAAATTAAAGTCGCCAAAAATTACGGTATCTTGTGAGTTACTTACATCTGCAATTTGTTCGTAAATTTCTCGGTCAGTTTGCACTGATTGAGCTGGAGGTCTGTATATTAATGCAAGTATTATTTTTGTACCTTTATTATTCTTTATTAGCACAAAAGATGCGTCGACGTTCACAATTTGAGGTTTTGACAAGAGGGTAGGGTTAAGACTTTCTTTGATATAAAGTAAAACGCCACCTCCATTTCGATTTATTCGGCTTTTCTCAAACATTACATAACCGGGAAGTGAATACTCTCTAAAAAGTCTCTATCTTCTGTATTGAGCCAAGATTCTGTTATGCCAATCACATCATAATTTTCTGTAAACACTAGCTCCTCTAAATCTGAAAATTTATTGCGTATGCTACGAACGTTTGCATAGAAAACTTTTAAATTTGTTATTTTAGAACTCACGGAACGCTCTTTAATATTTTTGGTTCTTGTCGGATCTACATTTATGTTCATGGCTGTCCTCGGTCCTCGCTGTCTTCGGTCCTTATCGCTGGTGGTCCTCGGTTGCCTCTGTTTTTTCTTGGCGTTGGATGATTTATGTCACTGCTGCTTCTTCTCGGATGGCGTTTTTTGATCCATGGCTGCGGACTGCTTCGTGTAGGAGACGACCCATGCGTGCTGAACCCAGAGGGTTTAGATGAGTGCCATCCTTGCGGAACAGAGTAGGCTGGTTGTAGAAGTTGTCCCAGAGGTTGATGAATTCAACTTCTTCCCTCAGACACAAATATTTTAGTCGGCTATTTGTGCTGAATGCCTTGTCGTAGAATTTGTCAGGTGCGTCGATCTTGGGGAGAATGCCTGAGATGATGATATTCCTTGACTTGTTTTTGTAGTGCTGGATCATCTTGCGATATTTCTCCATCAACTCTTCTGATCTGGTGCGCATGACGTCATTTGAACCAGCATGGATGACAAAAAGGGTATTTTCATTTGCATCCTTTGTGGTATCTTCGAAGGCTTCCACAATGTCGTCCAGTCCAGCTCCTGGGATGCAAAATATTTTGAGTTGATTTGGGACTCTGTCGCAGAACTCTTCGACCTGTCCTCATAGGATGGAATCCCCAACGAGCCTGGTCTCTTCTGGTTCGTCTTCCATCTCTACCAAGATCTCAAATCTGTTTGACATTGTGACTGGTAGATGAGACCTTTTCTGCGTTGGCCGTGCACCGTTCCTCACTGGTGAAAATCCGGAAACCTGTCGTGGCGGGACTCTATGTACAGGTCGGGGAGAGGAGTGGTTAGAACGGGGGCGAGGGGTTGGTACTGTTCGTGCTAGCAGGCTTCTTGCACGAGGAGTGGGGGAGAGACTAAGGTGAACAGGGCGGCTGTCCTGGTTTGATGTCGGCTCAGGTTCGTCAGAAGCATCTGCTGCAGTGTCTACTGCAGGTGTTGGATTGTGTGTGTGTGTGTGTATGTGTGGCGGGGGTTTGGACCCTCCTTGTTTCACTCCATTAGTTTGGAGAATTTAGCACATTTCACATCATCCTTTTGGCGATCATAAGACGCTTCACCCCATTCAGGGATCGATTTTGGGCGGTGATCGATCGCAAACCTGCAATGTCTCGGTCCTTCGATCAGGTAAACATTTATTTTGAAGGAAGTCTGGGGAGGCGTTTTTTCAGTCTACTCGACAAAAAAAATAGGTTGAGAGAGAGAGAGAGAGAGAGAGAGAGAGAGAGAGAGAGAGAGAGAGAGAGAGAGAGAGAGAGAGAGAGAGTGTGCGAGAGAGAGAGCAAGTTATGTATACTGTAGGTAGAAGCACTCACAACCCTTATCAACATTAAACAACACATCATCATAATAATAATGTGTTTTGGTAAAATTGTCAAAATAGTTGGAAGTAAGATAGGAGCTCCATAATGCCGGTATCACACGAGCGCTTTTTCACTCAACATTTATCCTTAACACTGGTCTGGCAGCTTATGAGGTAAACATTTAGATGATTTCGGTTACCTAAATTCATCTACCATCAGTCTAGTTTCCGATACCACTGTCAAATACTCCAGAAATGTTACCAGAAAAATTTT
The DNA here is from genome assembly GCA_032716605.1 of Paralithodes platypus. Classification (NCBI taxonomy): domain Eukaryota; kingdom Metazoa; phylum Arthropoda; class Malacostraca; order Decapoda; family Lithodidae; genus Paralithodes; species Paralithodes platypus. The sequence goes on along the minus strand of CM064512.1, from coordinate 58,953,324 downwards.
GATCATCGAATGTTGACTAAAAAAGCTCTCGTGTGATACCGGCTCAACCCTCCTTATGTAAGGGCATGGTGTAAAAAACAAATTCTAAATGAGGCTACATCATTAGACGATTTTATACAGCTTAGGAAGGAACTCTGGGAATTTAAAAGGGTAAAGACTATCTCAAATAAGGCTACCGGTACATGCTTAGACGATTTTAAACAGCTTAGGAAGGAACTCTGGGAATTTCAAAGGGTTAAGACTATCTCCACGATTTCATACAGCTTAAGAAGGATCTTCTTCTTCTTCTTCTTCTTCTTCTTCTTCTTCTTCTCTCATCTTCTTCGTCTTCTTCTCTTTTCCTTTTCTTATATTTCTCTTTCTCTTCGTCTTCTTATCTATTAATTATTATCGTTCATATTCCTTTATTTTAACATTTTATCCCCCTTTTACTTGCCTTCTGCCTCTTCTGCCTTCTTCCTCCCTTTCGTCTTCCTCTTCATTCTATTCACTGTCTTCTTTTTCTTCTTCTTCTTCGTTCCTAATCCTAAACCCTTTCGAACTCCTAATTTCTGATTCTCTGTTGTAATGGTTTTGTTGTATTCGTATTTTCTTCTTTGTTCGCACATTATCTCACTCCTTCGGAACTTGTCTAGTGACAATCTCGTCGCGATAGAAGTTATCGGGTAGACCATGGCGTTTATTGCGCTACCGTCTCACTTTAATCGCTCGGTCATACCAAAAACAGCGTTGCCAATAATGACGGATCGCTGAAATCTCAATGAAGGACGCAATGACATCGTAATTAATCGATATTGTTGCAATTATGTTGCAAAATTTTCGCACTATTTTCGCAATTATCGTTTGAAAGTCGATCATTTCGCACACCTTTTCCATGAGTTGCGACAAACGAGACCTTGGTGCGAGTACTGAGATTCTACTGAGTCAAGGTGAGAAAGAAGTGAGACAATGCCCGATTATGTCGCATTTCTCGCAGCAGTCGTCCATGCGCAACCGGATTTTAAACTTTTCAAAATCTAAAGGCGACCCTAGCGACTTCTGGGGGTCTCGTGGGGGGGTTTGTGAGACTATTGTGAGATTACTGAGATTAATTGAGACTTTATGGTCGATTAACGCGAATACTGGACATAGAGAAAAAAAAAACTGTCGCAAGCTGTCTCATCGCATTCCAAGTCGCCGAGTCGCACAGTGGGATCCCTGCTTAACACAACAGAACCCTTTTTAAAACACACACACACACACATATACCAACAAACACACACACGAGCGAGGGAACATACCGGTACTAACACAAAACACATTGATATACACAGACAAGTGAGGGAACACATAACACAACAAAACACTTTTTAACGCACACACGCACACACACACACATATACCAACAAACACACACAATCAAGGCAACACGCTAACACAATACACACTTATAAACACACACGAGGGAACACACTAACACAACAAATCACAAACACTACTGTATACACATACCAACACTCTGCTGCCGACAAACACGACCACACACAAACAAAACACACACATATACTTCTGCACTGTTTCGATACCAGTTTGAAAACAAATAAACTGGGTCGCTTTTAGAAGAGAGAAAAGGAAGATACAATATAAGAGTTCTTTCCACAACTGTGCCCGTCATAGAGGGCTGTAGGTTATTTGCAAACAGTTATTTCAATCCATTCACTTCTTATGAGTGTTTTTCCTGTTTTTATGACCTTGCCGTTCCTGTCACATTGAATGTCGGCAACAATATTTGTTGTTGTTGCTGCTGCCGTTTTGTATTGCTGTTTTGAGATGCTTGGATTTATATAAATGGAAACCGGCTAAAACGCCCGCACTCCAAAACGGTAAAACGTTATCGGCCACAATCGTAAAAAGACAAGATTAGGTTAGGTGAGAATACTAGGCTTGGTTAGATTAAATTGGCTACATCTAGGCTAAGCCAAGTCTGATTAAGGTAGGTTTAGTTATGTTAAACTGAATAATGTTAGGTTAAGAGATTGTGTCCGTTTTGGTTGTGCCCGTTTAGGACTGTGGTGGAATTGACCCTCTTCCCCGTCCCATGTATACCTATAGAAGTCTACACAGTGTAACCTAGTGTTGGTGGTGTGTGTACATGTTTACTCATAACCACCCTTAAAGTGTAAAACTCTCATTCGACATCACCTCTTACCATCAACCATCAACTTACTAGACAAATGAACTCAAAACTACAAGTATTTACCCAAAACTATCCAAACATACTAAGAAACATCCAAAATTAACTTACTATTGCAATATAACGCACGAAACCATTTGGAAACATTCAAAACCACATGTACATACGCATAAGTACCTATTTATATACTTAGAATCATCAAGATATACTAAAACTTCCAAAATATACTAACATCCACGCCCTACTAACCACCATTAAAGTGTCCAGCTCTTCACTGCCCATCACCGCTTACCATCAACCATAAACTCACTCGCTAAAAGCACACACAACCACATAAATTCATCCCAAACTACCACAAATGTCCTACAACCACCAAAATACACATCAAACCGCGTTCAAATGGTAAACACCAGCACCATCATACATTTGATATCACCAACATATATATACTACAAACCACCAATATATTATACACAAATACACTAACATGTATTAAAATACTTTCATATACTCAAAAACACCAAACATCACTTAAAAACTCCTATATAAGCTCAGCATAGTAAACTATTATTCTTAAAACCTCCAATAGAACACATTACATTGACAATACCTGACATTTTCTAAAATCCATTTGCATATTAATTAAAATGTAAGACTTGCAAACTAAACAAACCAAAACTGGGACAAAGACAATATAAAGTCAAATTAACTTATACAAATCGCTATGTGGAAACAACGCTTAGTAAAATAAAATTTATAAAATAAAAGAACACAATCCACCACATAGGGGTTACATTACTACATGAGCAAGTTAATCTGGGTCCTATACTCGGACACAGCAAACATGTACTCTAAAATACCTATAGTATAATGCTAAAATCATCAATGCTAATAAACTCACAACCGCGAAATGTTTAAAACTAGCAACATAAATAATGAACAAAAAATCATACAACATGAGTCACACCTAGACAAGCTTGCACGGTGGATATTAGCGATATTAATGAGGTATGGGAAATATTTAAGGGGTAATTATATACGTGGAGAGAGAGAGAGAGAGAGAGAGAGAGAGAGAGAGAGAGAGAGAGAGAGAGAGAGAGAGAGAGAGAGAGAGAGAGTCTAAAGTACTCTATACAATCGATTTCCAGACATTATTGGAATATGGTTATGGAGTGCCAGTTGCACTTACTGTATATAGGAACTATATTTGTCTCCCTAAAATTATCCCTGTTCACGTGGTGGTTCTGGTAGGCAACCCCCCTCCCCCCCATGGGTAACAAACCTATGAACACACCACATGTCTCAAGGTTGACGCAAATTTTCAGAGCTATTATAGATGTGCCTCACAACTTTCCAAGAATAAACCCGGTAGTAGATTCAGATGGTAAGTGCAGCTAGGCAACATATATGATAACACCCAACAGGTGGCCGGGGGCCGGGGGAGTGCGGGAGCGACCTTGGTGACCCTGATCTCTGGGTCTTCTACTGGATGACCTAGATGTACTTACACTAGTTGTATTTGCGGGAGTGAGCATGCTCGTTTAACCCTTCCACGCACATATGACGCAGAGGTTGCCAGATTAGCAATAAGAAATAGAGTTCTCTCACTCTTATAATTACCTCTCCAAAATTAGTTTTCTGCCCACAGCTAACTCAAAGACAACTGCAGAGGTTGAAGTAACTAAACTAAAGGTTTCTAAATACCCCTGATGGTAACAAAGGCTTTAAAGTATCCCTAATAGGCTCAAAATCGCGTCATATGTCGGAGAGGGTTAATATGCCAGGGCCTGGGATTGAACCCGGGACCCTTGGGCTATGAGGCGAACACCTTACCAGTGTCACCAAGAAAGATATCTCCCAGAGAGGTCAGCCGCACAGTGTGTGAATTTGTGTGTTTATCTGTGTTTGTTCGTTGTTTTATGTTGTGTTGGTGTTTTCCCTGGTCTTGCTCTGTCTTGAGTCGGCCACCCCCAAGAACAAATAAAAACAAAATAATAAAATAGAAAATAAAAATAAAAATAATGAAACATGGGGATTGGGCGTGAGCATATACTGTATATAGATAGATAGAACAGTAAACAAGTTAAACTGTTCAGTAATTAACAGCCAGTGACTCAGTGACCTACAAACCATTACCACTACCCACCATCATTAATATAATTAACAAACTTACCCCAGGACAAAATTGTTGGCATTACTTTCATTGGTTCTACTAATTGTAACTCAGGCGTTTACAATGTTTCTTTTACAATTACTTTTAGTGTATTTTTGTTGTACTAATTATATAATTATCATTATTGTATCAAGTTCTTTTTTACCTCAAACGATAAATGATCTTGTTTGAATTATCATGTAAATTAAATTAGATAATATAATTGGTTGTCAATTATGAAATCAAACTATTTTTATGAAGCAAAGACGTACCGGTACTATAATTTATATATTGTAGATCATGGAATGAATTACTTGGGGATGCATGACATCCCCTAGGGGGTTCAAGAGTTTGGTAATATATAGACAGATTATGTAGTACTTAACCCTTATTTAGCGGCGAGCAACATAAGTCGAGTTAAATAAAGCTGGACTATGTGGCGGCGCTCGACATAGGTCGAGTGGCAATTTCAGCACGTAATGTGGCTGAGAGAGAGAGACAAGTGGTGGCAGGAGACTAGCGAGCGTATGACTGCTCCAGACCACCGCGGCGAACCTACTGACACAAATCTCAGCTCCCTCCTCCCTCTCTCACTCGCTACATACTCAATTATGTACTGAAAGTACCGAATTACCTGCTTTTTGCACTCGCGTTGCACGGTTATTGCAAGAAAACTATCCATCATACAAGGATCGTTATGGTGTCATTCGAAAGCTCTGTTTATGCCCTTTCAGGGATAGGTACTTGTTTTACGTTCTGGGTCTTATTTAGGCATGAAAATGATCACGTAAACAGCCCTATTTTGGCTAAAAACACCCCGCTGTGCGGTACACATAAATAAACCGCATAGGCCGCTCGTAAGGTGTTAATGAACCAGCAGTTAATATAATAATAATGTATACACCACTATTGTCCAACACCATATGGCACCACAGACAATTTAGACTTGCGGGCGCCTCTGGCACCCAGGCCTGTGGAGGCAGCAAGTCCTTCAGTTCACACCAGACTCTCACATAACCAACCAGCGTCTCGGCGCTCCTGTACTCAACCCTAGCCAATAAAGGATTGAAGAGTACTGGTGTTATATCTCCATTCATCTTTATTATATGGCGCAGTGTATATCAGTATCTGAACCTACATGGAGAACCTGCACTACCTAGCTGAGGCTGCAGCTGCTGTGGAAGCCGGCTTGCCGCCATGCGGTCCCTACCCGGCTACATCTACCTCCCAACCGGTCGAGCCTTCATTGCCCGATGCCCTGTCTCCATACCCATCCATCATCTACTTGAATGAAAGGATCGACGCCCTCCAATCGAGTATCGCCACCTTTCTACAGCATCACCAGGACCAGCAGCATCTACAACTACAACATCGCCCCGCGACAGCTCCACCACCGCCCCGCCAGGATCTACAACATCGCCCCGCGACAGCTCCACCACCGCCCCGCCAGGATCTCCAGCCCCACGAGCCTCTACAACATCAGCCCCAGGCCAGTAATGTTACCCACCAGGCTGACCCATCCTTTGCCTCACACCCCACCTGTGATACACTTATTCATCCCTCTACACAGACACCCACACCTCATACATCTCCCCATGTCTCAGTGCCCCACCATATGCCAGTTACCCATGTCTCAGTGCCCCACCAATATGCCAGCTACCCATGTCTCAGTGCCCCACCATATGCCAGTTACCCATGTCTCAGTGCCCCACCATATGCCAGTTATTCCCCACATGTCTTTATTACATATGAACATGACCAATCCCCTAACCCACCCTCTCAAGAGCGAACATCCCACACCCTCCCCAACTGACGGCCAGGCCCACACTGGTGTCGGTAGCGACGGTCGGTATTACGGCGGCCATTATGCCCCCCCTGGCTATCGTACGGCTGGCACCAACCCTCACGGCGCAGCCCCTTCTGCGCATGACGTCATCATACCACCACCACCTCAAGTCCCTTCCTACCCAGCCCAGCCACGCCCCGCCCCGCCCCGCCGGGCTGCCCCTACGCAGCCCCAGGCCGCTTTACATATGCCGGGACACGCCCTACGCAAATTCTGGGCTGATTGGGAGGTCTACAAGCGGCTCGTCCTTCTACCACCTCACGAGGCTACCATCGAGCTCTACCAGACGTGCGACCCTGCCCTTCAGAGCGCCATATTTGCTCACAATCAGGCGTTCTCCTCATTGCCAGAAATCGACCTAGCAACTCTCATCACACAACTCGTCCACCGACAACGGAACCGCGCAGCCACTCGCCACCACTTCCGGTCTCTTCTCCAACAACCTACTGAACAGATCCGGGACTACGTCACACGTATTACCGAGGCCACTTTGGACTGTGGCTTTACCTGCCCCTGTTGCCACACTGATGTCTCTGACGAACACATACGGGACCAAGTGACTATCGGGATTAGTGATTCGTCCCTTCAGCAAGATGTTTTAACTAAAGACCGCACCCTACCTACCTTACAAGATGTTATCAACTACTGTGTGGGGTTCGAATCTGCGGCACTCGATCAGACGGCAATGCAACCGGGGGTACATGCTGTGAAATCACCATACCAGCGTCTCAAGAGTACTTACCAACGCCCCGCCCCTATCCAGCCCCCCGCCCAACCCACTCAGCCCCCGTCGCCCGCCCCACCACCTCCCCACGTCGGCCCCACTTCATCTCCCACATGTTGCTCCGGGTGTGGCCTATCTTCACATTCACAAGCCCAACGATCTTCGAAGTGTCCTGCATGGGGCAAGACCTGCACGGCGTGTAATAAACCTAACCACTTTGCCAAGGTTTGTAAATCCACCTCTTCCCAGTGCAGTGGGTGCGGCCTATCCACACACTCTCGAGCCGAACGCCCATCCAAATGCCCTGCTTGGGGCATGACCTGCTTGGGGCATGACTTGCCCGTCGTGCAACAAACTCAACCATTACTCCACAGTTTGTCACTCCACGCCCTCACCTTCATCCGCGGCTGTTATCATTGGTACTATCAAACAGGCTGTTAACAAACCACCACCTGCACGGCTCCCCTCCTTGCCCATTACCATTTCTACTGCCATGTCGCCCCACTCTCACCCCACCAGCGTCACGGCCCACCCTGACACGGGCGCCCCAATATCTGTGGCTTGTTTGCAATTACTACGGGCACTGGGCCTCAAACGCCACCACCTACAGCCTACTCACCAACGGATCACGGCCGTGGGGGGTCACACTCTCCAGGTCCTGGGTTATATGCCGACTACCATTACCGCCACCGACGTTGCCGGCACCCCCTACACTACTGATGATGATATTTTTATTATTCAGGCACAGTCACCGTTATTTATTAGCATTTCAGCTTGTAGGGCACTACATATCATCCCTCCCGACTTCCCCACACCTACCTCCTGCATGACAGCCCACACAGCCCAACCACCACCCACCTTGACCAGGACCCCTCCACCACACTGGCCCACTTCCCTCCCCTTCCCACCTAACGACCTGCACCTGTCTGACCTTCGTGACTGGTTCTTGTCACAGTTTGCATCTTCAGCATTTAACACCACCAGCGGCCCACTCCCCACGATGTCTGGCCCTCCCATGCACATCCACATCAAGCCTGGCGCATCTCCACGTGCCGTGCACACCCCTGCCCCTATACCACATCATTGGAAGGCCCAGGTCAAAGCAGATCTCGACAGGGACGTCGCACTGGGCATTATTTAGCCTGTCCCCATCGGTACCCCTACTACCTGGTGTTCTAGGATGGTGGTGGTCGCCAAGAAAACTGGACAACCCCGCCGTACAGTTGACCTGCAGGCACTCAACCACGCCTGCCTTCGGGAGACACATCACTCCCCGAGCCCATTCAACTTGGCCTAATCCATCCCTGCAGGCACTCGTAAGACGGTCCTAGACGCCTGGAATGGATACCATGCTGTTCTACTCGACGAATCCAGCAGGGAGGCTACGACTTTTATCACGGAATTTGGCCGTTACAGGTATATCAGGGCCCCTCAAGGTTACTTGGCAGCTGGCGACGCCTATACCCGACGCTTCGACGCAATCATACAGGCTGTCCCTCGTAAGGTAAAGTGTGTCGACGACTCCCTTCTGTGGGACTCTTCAGTCGAGGAGGCATTTTGGCACACTTTTGATTACCTGGCCCTCTGTGCAACCAACGGTGTCACTTTCAACCCTGACAAGTTTACCTTCGCCGCCCCTTCAGTTGACTTCGCCGGACTCACCATCACAGACACTGGAATTAAGCCATGCACGTCCATGATTAAGGCCATCCGTGACTTTCCCACGCCCACAGACATCACGGGAGTCCGGTCGTGGTTTGGTCTCGTTGAACAGGTCGCCTGGGCCTTCAGCATCAAACCGGAAATGGCGCCCTTCCGGGAACTTGTGCAGTCCAAAACCCCCTTCCACTGGGATGAGGCACTCGACCGTACCTTTGCCACATCTATGGACCACATCACACACCTGGTTGAGGAAGGGGTCTGCTCCTTCGAGATCGGCAGACCCACGTGCCTCGCCACAGACTGGAGCAAAACCGGCCTTGGCTTCCTCCTACTCCAACAACATTGTTCCTGCCCCACCGCATCTGCCCCCACCTGTTGCAAGGTCGGTTGGAAACTTATCTTCGCCGGCTCCCGTTTTACCACACCTGCGGAGTCTCACTACGCACCCGTCGAAGGCGAGGCTTTAGCAGTGGCTGACGCCCTTGACAGATGCAGAATGTTTGTCCTGGGCTGCCCTGGCCTCGTCGTCGTCGTGGACCACAGACCTCTACTGCACATCCTTAATGACCGGTCCCTTGACAACATACCAAACCCTCGCCTGTTCAAGATTAAGGAACGTATCCTACGATACTAGTTCATCATTCAACATACGCCTGGCAAATGGCACCGCGGCCCTGATGCTGTCTCCCGCTACCCGACCAGGCCCTCCGCGGACGCCCATGATGTGCATAGTGCGGCCGCCAGCGAGCTCGATATCCACTCAGTTGCCTTGGCCTCCCTCACCATGCTCGCCGCCATACCTGACCCAGTTGTATCATGGTCTGACCTTAAATCTGCCGGCCAACAAGACAGCGAGTATACCTCCCTTCTTCAGACCATCCCCGAGGGCTTCCCGGACTCCAGAGAGGCGACCGCCCCACAACTACGACAGTTCTGGGGTGTTAGAGACCGCCTCACTTCCGTCGACGGGGTAGCCCTCATGGATCAACGACCAGTCATCCCCCATCATCTTCGGTCCAGAGTTCTCGAGGCCCTTCACTCAGCTCATCAGGGTATGACTGGCATGAAGGCCCGTGCACGTGCGAGTGTTTACTGGCCAGGTATTGACAAGACCCTACGCAACTGCCTGGATACCTGCCACTACTGCCGCGCCCACGCCCCGTCCCTGCCGAAAGAGCCACTCATGTCATCTGACCCACCCCAATGGCCATACGACCAGGTAGCCTCCGATTTTTTTCAGCACCAGGGCAAACACTACCTGGTCTACGTCGATCGCTTCTCCAGCAATGTCCACATCTTCTACCTGCCACCAGGTAAATGTGATGCTCACCTCCTCATCTCGGCGTGCCGTACACTCTTCACCCACTACGGAGCACCCCGGGTACTGGCGAGCGATGGTGGGCCCCAGTTCACAGCCGGGGACTTCCAAGAATTCCTGGCACATTGGGGTGTGTCACAGCGGGTCAGCTCTGCGTTCTACCCTCAGTCTAATGGCCGCGCCGAGCTGGCTGTTAAAGCAGCCCGCCGCATCATCGCGGACTGTACATCCCCCACTGGCTCTCTAGACAACAACGCCGCAGCCCGCGCCCTCCTCTAATACAGGAACACACCCCTCTCGACCATTGACAAGTCACCAGCTCAACTTCTCTTCGGCAGGACCCTACGGGACCACGTCCCCTGCAATCCTGCACTTCTCCACCTCCACCCCCACTGGCTTCTCTCGGCCGAAGCTCGTGAGGCAGCCCTTTTACACCGTAACGCTGCCCTAGCCACATACTATAATGCTTAAGCCCGGCCTTTATCACCACTCCACGTCGGTGACCGGGTCTCCGTCCAGAACCAGGGGGGCAACAACCCGACACGGTGGAACAAGACTGGCACTGTAGTGGAGGTGCATCCACACCGCCAGTATACCATCCGGGTGGATGGGTCGGGGCGAGCCACACTCCGCAACCGCCGCTTCCTACGACAGCTTCGTCTACCGCCCTCCACTCAACCTACACCGCCCGACTTCACCATCGCCTCGTCGGACGCCAATAGGGGGGGGGGGGGGGGGAGATATAATAATAATGTATACACCACTATTGTCCAACACCATATGGCACCACAGACACTTTAGACTTGCGGGCGCCTCTGGCACCCAGGCCTGTGGAGGCAGCAAGTCCTTCAGTTCACACCAGACTCTCACATAACCAACCAGCGTCTCGGCGCTCCTGTACGCAACCCTAGCCAATAAAGGATTGAAGAGTACTGGTGTTATATCTCCATTCATCTTCATTATAGTTAACCCTACCGGTATACCAGGACTTGTCTTCATTATATTCCGACTGACTATCCGTTAACATATATATTCAGTTTTGGAAGGCGTTGTGGGATGTGTTGGGTTACTTAAGAGAGAATGTACCTCTTCTCTTGATTCTTAAAATGTCTTGAAGGTAGGTGACGTAGGGATCTCGGGAAACTAAAGGAACAAAAAATAGCTAAATTATTTCTCTAGCTAAGGGTGTTCCTTGACTTAATATAATGTTTCTTATGATAGTCAGACAATATTGAAGACATCCGTATCCCTGGATGTTACTGAAACCAACAATCACTCTGGACTTGGGTTACTGAAGGTCCCAAATGTGACTGTAGGATCTCCATTTGTCTTTCTCCAGTGTACGACCATTAATCTTCAAGCGAACCTTTCCTTCCTTTAAAATGTATGTCTATAGAGTATAATGTTATATATACATACAAATATTCTATATATATTTGTCGCTGTACGAATGATTATATGTATAAATATATATATATATATATATATATATATATATATATATATATATATATATATATATATATATATATATATATATATATATATATATTACAAATCGTAAGACAAATTAAACATTGGAACACCAAGACATCTTCAGGGTATTACCCTGAAGATGTCTTGAGAAAATAGACGAAAGCTTGGTGTTACAATGCTTAACCCTTATTTAGCGGCGAGCAACATAAGTCGAGTTAAATAAAGCTGGACTATGTGGCGGCGCTCGACATAACTCGAGTGGCAATTTCAGCACGTAATGTGGCTGAGAGAGAGAGACAAGTGGTGGCAGGAGACTAGCGAGCGTATGACTGCTCCAGACCACCGCGGCGAACCTACTGACACAAATCTCAGCTCCCTCCTCCCTCTCTCACTCGCTACATACTCAATTATGTACTGAAAGTACCGAATTACCTGCTTTTTGCACTCGCGTTGCACGGTTATTGCAAGAAAACTATCCATCATACAAGGATCGTTATGGTGTCATTCGAAAGCTCTGTTTATGCCCTTTCAGGGATAGGTACTTGTTTTACGTTCTGGGTCTTATTTAGGCATGAAAATGATCACGTAAACAGCCCTATTTTGGCTAAAAACACCCCGCTGTGCGGTACACATAAATAAACCGCATAGGCCGCTCGTAAGGTGTTAATATATTCTGCGAGGTTTACTACATAATTTGATCACACGTATTTGTGATATATTCTCTCTCTTTCTCTCTCTCTCTCTCTCTCTCTCTCTCTCTATATATATATATATATACCGTATATATATATATATATATATATATATATATATATATATATATATATATATATATATATATATATATATTATATAAACCCACTCCACCACGGTGTGATAAGGTAAAGTTAGCAATTTCCTATTTATATTTATAAGATGGAGAAATACTCGGAGAAAATATTCCATTCCATACCAAGTCGTCCTGACTGTCCGTGGCTCGATCCCGGGTCAAGGTAAACACATATTATAGTCATGTAACTCATGTATACTGATGAGATATACTTCATATATATAACTATTAACATATGCTCCTATCACTACATTCTCCACATACTATCTTGTGTGTTTATTTGATATAGTAGTAACATGAATTTACTACTGGTACTCAAAATCGTTTAACGTTAGCCAGAATAAAATTAAGGAACACGATGTAGTATACAGAAAAACCTAACATTTTAATAAAGACAGATACATATATAGCAAAATTGATTGTGTGACATATCCATCACTACAAACTGTTATGGTCCTTCTTGGCTTCAAGTTCGCAACATCAAAGTAATGCTCTGGTTGGGCGAAAACACATATGGAAAAAGCCGCTTCCAACACATTCAGAGCAATATATTTAAGTTATGTAATTTATTAAGTTACTGGTGGGTTAAGTTACATTATATTATGTGGTGGGCTGACCCTTTGTCAGAGTGAGGGTTGGTGTCCTCTACTTCCCATAGCCGCTTCTATCTTTTTCTCCTTCTGCATCTCTAATTTTTTTCAAATGGCTTAGGGATGCGGCGACCCCAACGCCCGCCACTTTCTGGTGCAAGTAGCCTCCTCTGTGGTGGAGGGGTGAGAAATTTCCACCACCGCTTTTCTCCGGCGAGACGTAGAAGTCGGCTAAAGGGGATCGGGGGCGGGGGGCCTGGTATCCTTCTCCCCTTAAATAAATCTACCAAAAAAACGAGACAGAGATAGGGGCGAGGGAACGCTTTCGTGGTCCCGGACCCTAAGAATAGGAGCTTTGAATGTGCGTGGATGTAGTACGAATGAGAAGCGAGAGGATATTGGAAGGTTATTTGAAAGAAGGATGTATGATGTCCTTGCACTGAATGAAACAAAGATGAAAGGAGAGGGAGAAGTGGATTTGGGAAACATGATAGGTAGAAAGTCTGGAATAGACGAGGGAGTCAGGGGGAAAGAAGGAGTGGCTATTATTGTGAAGGAGGAGTTGAGAGAGTTTATAAAAGAGTGGAAAGAGGTGTAATCAAGGCTAATGTGGGTGAGAATGCGGTTTAAGGGTGAAAGGTGGGTTTTTGTAAGTGCGTATGGATCAGGAAGTGAAAGAGAGTTAGACGAGGTAGAGGGTTTCTGGGAGGATTTGAGAGATTGTCTACAAGGGTTTGATGAAAATGAAAATGTTATAGTTTTAGGGGACCTAAATGCTAGGGTAGGAAATGAGCCTGTTGAGGGAGTCATCGGTAGTTTTGGTGTGGATGGTGTAAACGAGAGTGGAGAAAGACTGAAAAATGTATGTGAAGAGTGTAGATTGACTGTAGGTAATACGTTCTTCAAAAAAAGGCGTATACACAAGTACACCTGGCATAGACTTGTGAGGGGAGAGATTGTAGAGAGGGCATTGATGGATTATGTGCTGGTGACAAGGGAAAGATTGTGTAGACTGCTGGATGTGAATGTGATGAGAGGTGAGGCGGAGGGTATGTCAGATCATTACCTGGTGGAGGGAAAGCTAAGAGTTAAGAGTTACAGGAGAATAAGAGACAAGCGTGAAGTAAGAGAGGTAATAAAAGTTAGTGAGTTAGAGAAGAGTGAAAAAGAGAGGGAGTACAAGGAAAGACTAAATGAAAAGTGGATGGAAGTGAGAGAGATGGAAGAGAGAGAAGTAGAGGTTGAATGGCAACAGTTTAAGGAAGGAGTGAAAGCAAGTGCATAGGTAGTATGCGGTAAAAGGAAAGTAGGAGGCAGAGGTATCAGGAAGGGAAGCGAGTGGTGGAATGATACGGTGAGAAAGGCAGTTGAGGAGAAGAGACAGTGTTTTGAGAGGGTTTTACAGGATGGTAGTGTTGAGGTATGGGAGAGCTACAAGGAGAAAAGGAGAGAGGCAAAACGGAAAATTAGAGAAGCGAAAAAAGATGCAAACGAAAGGTGGGGCCAAAGGCTGAGTGAGAATTTTGAAGAACGAAAGAAGATGTTCTGGAAGGAGGTAAATAAAGTAAGGAAAGGAGGACAAAAGAGGGAAGAGTCAGTGAAAGATGAAAATGGAGAATTACTAGTGGAACCAGTTGAAGTGAGGAAAAGATATGCCGAGTATTTTGAATCTTTGTTAAATACAAGAGATGGAAGAGAAGCAGTGATTGAAGCAGAGGTGGATGGAGATAGGTTACCCAGGCCACCCAGGTGGCAGGGAATGAATGAAAGGATTGAGGAAAATGATGTGAAAGAAGCAGTGAAACAAATGAGAGCGGGAAAAGCAGAAGGTTTGGATGGTATTGCTGTGGAGTGTATAAAGAAGGGTGGAGATGTGATAATAGATTGGTTGGTGAGACTTTTCAATGTGTGCTTTGCTGTGTCAATGGTACCAATAGACTGGAAGAGTGCATGTATTGTGCCGTTGTACAAGGGAAAGGGAGATCGGCAGGAGTGTTCAAGCTATAGAGGTATTAGTTTATTGTCAGTGGTTGGAAAGCTGTATGGCAGGGTGTTGATAGAGAGGATAATAAAGTGTACGGAAGTTGCAATAGGAGAAGAACAGTGCGGTTTTAGGAGGGGAAGAGGGTGCGTGGATCAGATGTTTGCAGTAAGACAGTTATGCGAGAAGTATTTAGAGAAGCATAAGGGGATATTTTGGGCTTTTATGGACTTGGAAAAAGCGTATGATCGTGTGGACCGTGAAGCAATGTGGAAGGTGTTAAGGATTTATGAAATAGGAGGAAATTTGTTATAGAAGCAGTTAAGAGTTTTTATGAAGGGAGCAGAGCATGTGTGAGAGTAGGAAATGGTGAGTTGAGTGAATGGTTTGAGGTAAAGGTAGGTTTGCGACAGGGTTGTGTAATGTCACCATGGCTGTTTAATATGTTTATGGATGGTGTGGTGAGGGAGGTGAAAAGGAGAACTATGGGAAGAGGATTGGGTTTAATAGGAAAGAATGGTAGAGATTGGGAGTTGAATCAGTTGCTGTTCGCTGATGACACAGCATTGGTGGCGGATTCTGATGAGAAACTGCAGCGGGTAGTCAAAGAGTTTGGTGTGGTTTGTGGAAGGAGGAAACTGAAGGTGAACGTCAATGAAAGTAAAGTAATGGTGTGTAATAGGGGAGAGCATAGGGTGAATCTAGATGTGAGGCTGGATGGGGAAATTTTGGAACAAGTAGAGTGTTTTAAATATCTAGGAGGAACGATAAGCAGGAGTGGAGGTATGGAAGTGGAGGTAAAACAGAGAGTGTGTGAAGGAAGGAAGGTTTTCGGAGCAATGGGAAGTATGTGGAAGACGAGAAATCTCGGAGTGAAAGTAAAAAGTGCACTGTATCAAGGAATTGTTGTGCCAACAGTGATGTATGGGGCTGAGACATGGGCTCTGAAGAAAAAGGAGAAAAGAGGGCTGGATGTGATGGAGATGAGCTGCTTGAGGAGTATGTGTGGAGTTACTCGTAGAGACAGATTGAGGAATGAAGAGATACGTAGGAGAGTGGGGCAGCAGGAACATTTGTCAGCCAGAGTGGACAGAAGGGTGCTGAGCTGGTATGGTCATGTTGAACGAATGGGAGATGAAAGGCTTACAAAGAGAATATGTCAGGTACAAGGGGAGATAGAAGGGCAGGAAGACCCCCATTGAGATGGAGAGACTGTGTAAGAAAGGCTTTGGATGATAGAGGAATGACTATAGATCAGGCAGGGGAAGTGGTGGTGGACAGGAGTGAATGGAGAATGCTTGTGAATAGTTGAGTGAACACGTGGTCATTTGGAGTAAGGGGTCGGGCGCAAGTTCGACTAGATAATAGTCCATCAGGCGCCTGGCCCGGGGGGACAATTAATATGAAGGGTGTACCTGGAAGTGTGGTGGGAGGGCTTGTGGCTTTGGCTCCGCTGCATATCTGCCTGCCGAGATCGGAACCTCTCTGGGTGGTCAGGGGCCGGGGGAGTGCTGGAGCGACCTTGGTAACCCTGGTCTCTGGGTCTTCTCCTGGGTGACCTGGATGTGTGTGAGTTTGTGTTTTTTATCTGTGTTTATTTTTTGTTTTATGTTGTTTTTGTGTTTTCCCTGTTCTTGCTCTGTCTTGAGTCGGCTACCCCCAAAATGGGGATTGGGCCTGAGCATATAGATAGATAGATAGATAGATAAAGTTACTTGCAGAATATGAATGGATACACAAATTTGGTAGTACAGTATAATACATAAATTACGAAGTAAGCTAGAACTATTTGCAATTAATGGACATAACGTAACAACATAACAACAAGTACTTTAATGTTAGTCGATGTATGTGGAAACATTGATAAGCTGACAGACTGATCGACTGACTGGCGGATATAGACTACATTCCAAGCTGTTTATTGTAGTAGTAATATCCAACCTCATACAATCAAAATAACGTTCAAATTGATAACACATACATTACCGTTAATGAACAAATACTGCATCTAAAACATTCAGAGCTGTTATGCCGGGTTGTAATTCAACCAGCTGTATTATGTATTATAGTTTCACCCGTAATTCGGATATCTATAATTGGATGATGCTCGACAGGAACATATCTCGTTTCATGAATATTACTTTTAATTGTCTCAATCACGCTCCCAAAAACACAATAAACACAACATGAAGATTACACTCGTATTGATTCAGTAACATAGGTACAGTCGTCAGGATTAATTCGTTTCAGTTTCCCTGGACTCAGGCGTTAGTAGCACTGCACGATGGAGGGGTATCCCCTCCACCTCCTCTCCTTGTTGTTACCATATCCCCACCGAAACCCTCCCATTTTCTCTCCGACCCCAGAACTTCACCCAACCTCCCTTCTCTCGTTCTCACCCAGCTTTGTGCTACTTCTGCCCCTCACCAATTGCATGTATTCCGAACACCTAATGAAGGAACGCAATGTATCATAGGCAGAGTCAAGTATTAGCTTTACTAAATTTGAAAGAAAGAAAGAGAGAGAGAGATAGAGGTTGTATTTGATTTTGCCTCGAGGGGCGAGTTTATTGAGTAGCGCCCCCCATCCTGTGAGGGGACAACCACTGGTAAAGCGATACAAATTGCTCAAAAAGCCAGTATTCCACTGAAACAACAGCATCGTCGTCTGGCTACATTCATATTTGTGTTTATAATTCAGGTAGGCATTATTCAGATGTGTTATTATAGTTCTCTCATTTAATGAGAGAGAGAGAGAGAGAGAGAGAGAGAGAGAGAGAGAGAGAGAGAGCGAGAGCGAGAGCGAGAGCGAGAGCGAGAGCGAGAGAGAGAGAGAGGGGGAGGGGGGGTTCGCCGAAAACTGTATATATGATTCTAGTGATTCATACAAATACATTTACCATTGGCCCTTGAAAGGTTCATACCGATGAACTGATGGTTTAGTACTGTATCATACTCTAATATAGCTGCCAAACTAACCCACGTGAAGTTGTATTTAATGTTCATCGTTGTAATGGCTCAGTCTGGGCTACGTAACAAACTTGAGACAACGAGGACCGTCTGTGTCAATTCCACCATGAGTCTCTCCCATCAATGAACACACAAAGTAAACCATTCAAGTATTTTGAATGATGTCTTTGTATACAATTATTAAATATTAATATAACTACTTATTAGCACCGTATACAAGAACAAAACATTTGCTTAAATATATTCACCACAAATATCTCTGCTTCCAGACAGTTCAGGACTCATTAAGTGTAAACAGCCAATTTGCCAATAAATTATATGAAATATTGCCAAGAATGTGCCCAGTGAATCGGCCATGTGACTTCATTACGCTAACTCAACACTCATCCTCTTAACGGAGCTATCTACCCAATCTTTAGGCCATATTGTTTTCCTAATTGGCCATAATGTAAAACTACTGTATATAAACGGGACACGAACTACCCTCGGGCAAGGTACTGGGATTTTCGAAAAGAGGCTTGAAAATATTACTTGACATAAACAGGCTGAATAATCCAGAAGGGTTGATAATCAATATATATATATATATATATATATATATATATATATATATATGCCCTATTTTAATTAACTACCCCTCGTGTATTCTTACCCTCATCTATCCATTAGGGAGGGTCTTATTTTAACGTTCCCATGCCCTCAACACTTACGCTTACCCATACATTAGGGAAGGACTTATTCATTGTGTCATCTTACCCTTAACACCTTGTCATAAGGTTACTCTATTGGATCAGGTATCTTGTTTTGTAAGCAAGTTAGGGGGGGGGGAGGCGTTCACTATGGCTATGTAGCTATGCTATGTAGCAATATGGTTTGAAACATAGCAATTGCGTTAAATACTCCCTGAGTAATGGCAAGACGTAGGGTATCTACTCCACATAATACTATTGAAAGCTTCAAGCCTTTTCAAGCTTATTCTCTTGAGATAACTTTCAAGATAATTTGAATTCACACCTGTTAAGAATAATTACTAAATAACTATATAGCGCCCATTTATTAAATACCAGATTAACTACAAGAGTTATAATATTGAACTGATCAATAATTAGTCTACTACAATACCACTCTGTATAACAGTTTCGTGTATAACCAAATAATCTCATTATACCTTCATGCAAGTGTGTATTTCTACCCCTCATACCTGGTATATCCATATCATTATACAGTTAACCCTACTAGTAACGGTAGTAATTAGCAGCTTCAGGTTAGGTTTTGTTTAGTTCACATGTTTAATGTGCAGGAGATGGTGGTCGAGAGATGTGTGTGAAATACTTCATTCCTTCATTAGGTGATCAGAATAAATGTAATCGGTGAGGTCCCAGAAGAAGCTCCTAGCTGGGTGAGAGCGATAGAAGGGAGGGTGGGTGTAGTTCTGGGATCGGAGAGAAAATGGGAGGGTTTAGGTGGGGGTATGGGGAAAACAAGGAGAGGAGGTGGAGGGGATACCTCTCCACCGTGCAGTGCTACTAACAGGGAAAATGAAGCTAATTAATCCTGACGACTGTCCAAGAGAACATGGATTAAAACCACTACTACAGAGTAGTATTCTAATCAAAAACAGTGATTGGAAAAGAGTTAACAAGATTTTACTCTTTAGTGAAAATATGGTTGTCACATACAAAGTATAATGATGGGAAATACACAGACAAATATAAGACACACATACTGTAAATAATGAACATCAATGACAATTTAATATGTGAGCAAAGTGTCTAACGGAAGGTATATTAAATATTAGAGTACAGTAACTGAGGTCCACAGCTCAGCTGCGCATGAGGCTGCGCGGCGTCAGGTACAAACGATACCGTGCTCAGGTGGACAATCAAAGGTACCGCTCGGGGGAGTCTAAGTCAGACAGACTGAGGTCAGGTTAAATACACTTTTATTTTAGTGCAATGTTAATTCACAGGTATGAAAGGTTAACTTCACTTTAAGGTTAGGGGAAAGATACTTTAATTATGAAAATAACTATCTAAAGGGTTTTGTGAATAATTACTCACACAATGCACGAAAAATAAAATCGATCGTAAATGAGTTAAACTTCAACGGAGTAAGGAGATCAGATTCACCATAAACTGAGTGAATTAATTCTAGCAGTACAAATGCTAGGACAAGTATGTTTGAATTAATTAACAAACTACTGATTATAACGCAGAACGAGGTAGTGCTTTATTATAGCTACAATAAGAGCTTATAATGATCGGAATACAAAACAAAGTAGTATTTAATATATAGCCAAAAGTTATGGCATCAGAAGGAGTTTGAATGAATTAAAAAACTGCTAAATGTACTGCAGAACTAAGTAGCGCTTCAATATAACTAATATTAGTTACATTAATTAAATTACAAAAGGAAGTACTAATATAGTAATAGCCAAACATACTGTATAGGAGTGATGAATAAAGGAATGTAAATCTGAATTCCTGAATCGGTGGTGAAAGAAATACATAGCCAGGGTAATGTATATGATTAGATTATTCACAAGAAAGGATATAAAATAGGTATTTTGAACGTAAATTTATTCTAACTCAACGGACGGGTTCTTTACTTTCAATGGGGGCGAATTTATACTATAAGTACTCTCTGGTTAAAATAGGACGGATATGGTCCTTGATTTAGGAATCAAGCTTAGGTTTAATTAGAAGGAATATAGCCTTCGTTATACACTTCACTTCGACTTGGACATGCAATGAATAATAACACACAAGAATAAAATCTGAGAGCATTCGCTAAGAAACACGTGAAATATTGATTATATAACTTATGTAAAAATTATTAAATTGAAGCTTGAACACGAACTACATGGATAGAATACCGTACTAATATAAAATCACTGCACGGGTCAAAGTTAGATAAATCACACACGTGCAGTAAATTGACGAGGGAAATCCTAGAAATGGATATCTAAGAACAATTTAAATTGAACATTCGCATATTCTATAATAATTATTACCTTCACAATAATTCCCAACGCTTAGAACACAGAGAGACACTTAGGGTACGGGGTAGAGGAGATGTAATTTCCATGAGGGGGAATCTGGACGACGTAGGACTCGTAGATCTACCTCTGGCTGGACGTCAAAGGGAGCTGCCTCTCTCACGAACAATAGAGAAGTTTACTCCTGGCTCCTCTACACCTCTAGTTCGCCACCCTTGCTGGACTTTACTACAAGGACAGGCTTGTCCTATAGAAAGTCTGCAATCCCATTCGCTACCCACTAAAAGCTGCTAGAACCAGTGGAGGAAAGGAACCGTAATTGCATACCCTCCCTCAGTTTCAGTCAGGCTATAATTTGAACTCGATTTGGCCTATTTCAATATAGTAAGGACATGGGGATTTCATTTTTTTCTTTATTGTGAAGGCAATCATTATTCTAAAAATGTATCTCTCCTAATAATGCATGTATAAGGTATTTCCTACATCTTAACCCGCTGAGTACCAGCTAAATATTTATAAATGTACCACCCAGGACCGGCTGATTCAGATTTTTTTTTTATTCCAGAAACATTAGCGAATGGGTTAGGAATGAAGGAAAAAACCAAGAAAAACCGATCAAAAAGCTCAAAAAATGGTCCTACAGAGCCCCCGAAAACAGATTTTACAAGAATAAAAAATTGAAGGCAATTTCCCCCCAAAAACATGATTTTGCGCGCTAACGCGCACGCGGTTCGACTTTGAGAGTTTTCAACCAACGGCATGGGTGCGTGGGATACTTACACAGTTCCCATAACAATCGAGCCCTCTAGGTGCCATAGGACCAGAGTAATAGGGACCGGAGTGACACTGACGCAAACGAGGCGTCGCTGGGGTTTAGCGTTACATACATTGCCGATGCACTGTTTGCATCGCTGGGGCTCAGTGGGTTAAAACTGTATTCTTTATATAAAAGGTATCATGTAATACGATGGTGTAAGACAATTATTGTGCTAAGGTACGTCTCTGTGACGTCACTAGGTATACGACAGTCTAACGTTCGTTCCCACGGTAGGGCGTAGAACGATTAGATCGTGTATTATAAGATTGTAAGTAAGTTAAGATTATAAAAGGCCTAATATGCTATTAAGCAATATTGACATGGTCTTATGTAGTATATATGAATTTATCGTATATATTGATTTAATTTATCGTACTGAGCAACATAGATACGGTACGATTATTTGGGCGCCTATATGCCAAGGCAGCAAGGCGAAGGGCTGGAAGAGTCAGAGCCTTCACGAACACCAACCAGTTAACATCTAATTTCCGCCTTCAGTTAATCGTGCTTTTGTGCCTCTAAATCACATTAAACGGCCAGCAATACATACATCTACACATTCACGACGCTCTCATCGACGCCATGACAGACAGATAAGCAAATTATTCATGTCCATTCTCATATAACCATTCATTTAATTTCCCTGACCTGTGCTTTCGGGCCTGTCTATGGTTTCCCCATCGTCCGCCATATTAGGTAAACGTTCTCCTTTGTCTCATTGCCACGTGGAACTATTGGCGAGTTAATTCCTGGAATATTATTAACCCTTATAACCTTACTATATATATGAATAATTGTGTGTGACCTTTGGATATAAATTAGCTTGTTTCAGATTGAATTCAATTTAGATTTGGAGTAATTTAATTTAGATTGATTTTGTTTGAATAATTATAGCTTAGAGATATTTAACTTCCACTGATATTATACCACATTGGTGCCCAGACCCGGGAATTAGCTACCGATAAGGGATTTTTAAAGGCAATGAGCAAGGGGTTAGCCCAGGGATGCAGGAGCAGGGACCCAGGAGGAGTAGGGCTTGGGTATGATCCACCAAATCCGGCGCCAATACCACAGAGGATAGCGGTCGTGGGGCATTCATATGCCAATAGACTAAGAGCGGCCGATCAAGGACCTGTGGGGTATAGGACGTCGGAGGTGGATCGATATTTCGAGCTCTCCTACTTTGAGGTGCCTGGGGCCACCATCGATACCCTAAGAGCCTCCCCACAGTGGGGGCAGGTAGTGCAGTTTAGGCCCCTCATGATCTTTTTGTTTATTGGCGGCAATAATATACGCCCCGATACAGTACCCCGAGAATTAGCCAACGGCTTTAAACAGGTGGCGTTGGATCTAGAACGAGAGCCCGGGGGGAGCTGCAAAATCGTGGCAATCGAGAGCCGGGCTAGGGTCCGAGGCTTCACAGCGGAGGAGTATCACGCCATAAGGAACTCCGTTAACCGCACCCTGAGGTGTCGGCTGGCGGAGACGCGGCACCGCTTTGTCTCTATTACCCTCAATATACGGGACCTCGATCTGGACGGCGTCCACCTAGATTTGGATACTAACGAAGAGCTTTTCAACAAGATCGTAGGGCTTACAAAGCGTTGGTTGGAGAGGGCCGCTGGGGTAATATCGTTGCGCCTCCTCAAATCCTGCATCCCACCCATCACCATCCCCCAATAATTTCTCTTTTTCATTTCAGACTTCCTGTGACACATGACCTGACCTAACATTTTCTTGTTCAATATGACCCTTTAGTGTGGGTATTGCTATTTAGTGTGCTATTTTTTCTCCATAACAAAGAAGTCTGCCGGTTGGTGTCTCTTAACTAGGCTACTAATTTTGCCGTTGTAATTGTAACATTGTAAGGTGTAAATAGCCTACAGGCTTGCATACAAAATGAGTAAACAGGAAGAGACACCGTCTAATGGGGTGCAGAGCAAAGCCCCTAAAAATCAGAGGGTGGGACTTGGGGGAGTATTAAATAGGTAAATTATTGATGTCAACACTTTCATCACTACTGCTGACCTCGAGGAATTAGAGGCTATGTTAGACAATGTCCAGGCTACCCATAGTCGTATTGTTGCTCTAAGTGAGGTGATTGTGGCAAGCATGACGGAGGAGGAAGAGATAGTTGCAGAGTGTGATAATCGCGCCCTCTATGATGAAACTGTCTTTAAAGCGAAGCACCTATTACAGCGCGCTGTCGCGAACAAGAAGGGAGGCGAGAACGAAGCCCATAGAAGGGTTGACCCGAAACACACTGTGCACCTCCCAAAGCTCAATCTTCCTACATTTGGGAGCAATTTGACTGAGTGGCTAGCTTTTTGGGATGTATTTCGGTCTACAGTACATGAATCCTCTTTGGATAATGTCCGTAAATTTCACTACCTGAAAGGACAAATGGAAGGAGAGGCATGTACATTTGATAGAGGGTTTTGCGGTAGTAGGTGCTAGTTATCTTGAGGCAGTACAACTATTACAGTCCACATACAGGGATCAAGAGCAGTTGAAGATGGCCCATGTCGTTGCCTTGTTAAAGCTCGCAGAACCACAGTACAAGGTTGAGGAGTTAGCAAAATTTAGGGCAGATATGGAGTGCCATACTTGATCACTAGACACCCTAGGGCACACCTCACAGGAAATGATAGTTATTATATTACGACAAAAGCTTCCTATGGCAATACTAGACAAGGTTAGATCATTTGATCTGGGGGGTGTTCAAAACTCAGTTCAGTAAAGAGATCAGTAATTTACAGTTGAACAATGGGAGAATGAATGTGTCAGGGGGGAGTGGGAATGTGGAAATGAGGGGAACTGTAAGTATGACAGTGGGGACTAAGGGAAAGAAAGAGAGTACATACAAGAAACCCGCTCAGACTTTATGTAAGCTAGCAATAATAATAAGCATAAATGGAGTTTCTGTGTAAAAAACCCACCAAATGAGTCAAAACTAGCACAGGCAAAGAGGTTAAAGCTATATGCAGGTTGTCTGAGCAAGGAACATGGTAAACAAGGGCAATGTACTGCTACGTACTTAAGGCCCTGTCGTCACTGTAAAGGACATCACTTCAACAAGTTGTGTCCTACAGTAGACAAAGGTAAAGACGTCAAAACAGAGGGTACTACAACTTTGACACTAGGTAGCACGAAAAACACCACTATATTGCCCACAATAAAGATTCCCATGGAAGGTAATGACAGTAACAAGGTTTGTCGGGTGCTTCGTGATCAGGGGTCTCAACGATCCTTTATAAAAAGGTCCATATTAGAGGGACTTAAGCACCGAATCGTAGGGGCTGAGACTCTTCGGTTGCAGGGCTTTACAGGGGTTACTGACAAACAAGAATACGAGATAGCGGAGATTTCCTATTTCTACCGTAAACGTAAACATAGGAACTTTATGTCATGTATCGTAGTAGACACCGTACCAGAATATGTATCTGTAGGAGTGAAGAAGGTGGAACACGCATTACGTAGCAAAGGGGATAACTTGACAGATCCCATGGGAGATCAGAGTGAGGTGCATGTTCTACTTGGTGTGGATCATTATTATGATGTAGTATACCCTGGATTTAAACGGATGTGTGGTGTGATATTGATCCCCACTAAATTTACCTATTGCATGAGCGGAAAGGTACATACTACACAGACAAATGTCCTGGTCGACACGGTCTCGATATCAAGGGTGAATGTAACCGATGCAGAGGAGTTGGGAAGGGAGGATTCACAACTTAGTGACCCTAAAATAACTGCCGAGTTCGACCTGGAACGACTGTGGAGATTGGATCACATAGGCATTAATCCTATGGAGACCGATTATGACTCGGAAATTGCGCTGAAGAAGTTTCAAGAATCTGTGAGCTATAGTGCCTCAGACAAGCAATACAAGGTTAGTTTACCCTGGAAAAATAGTAAGATGAGCCTGCCAACCAACTATGGATTGGCACTGAGTCGATTGCCTGCATTGCAGCGCAAATTAACACATGAACCAAGCACGCTCCAGGCGTATGACGATATATTTCGGAGTTACGTAGAACGAGGCTTCATTGAAAGGGTCGATGTAAAAGAACCGATTAGGAAGGGAAGGGTTCACTATCTAACCCATCATGGGGTGAGGAAAGACAGCGTCACCACACCAATACGGGTGGTGTATGACTGCTCTGCCCACGAAGGTCAACAACCCAGTCTAAATGACTGCCTGCTGACAGGTCCGTCCATGGTGTCAGATCTGTCCCAACATCTATTGCGGTTTAGGCTAGGGCAATATGCATTTACTAGAGACATTGAGAAAGCATTCTTGATGGTCAAACTAAAAGAGGAAGATAGAGATGTTACCCGCTTTCTTTGGTTCGAAGACATTAGCGACTCTGAAAGTCCGGTTGTAATCTACCGTTTTCGGGTCGTACTCTTTGGTGCTACATGCTCACAGTATTTGTTAAATGCCACGATCAAGAAACATTTATCAGATACTCATGAGGACACAAGTAAACTATCTCGCGGGTTGTATATATACAATTTGCAGGGTTCTAGTGATAGCCGGGATGATTTGTTACATACCTAATGGCAAGCATGTAGATTGTTTACAGAAGCTCATTTATTTCTCCACGAATGGGTTACTAATAGTGAAGATCTTCAGAGTCTAATTCAGATGGATGGTACGGCATCTCATAACACGGAAAAGACAAGAAATTTGGAGATGATCTGGCAACCAAAACAAGACATACTAACCTTTCAAACCAAGTCTTTTGTTCAGCAGACAGGAATGCACTCGAAGAGAAGTCTGTTGAGCAAAGTTTCGCAATTTTTTGATCCTTTGGGTCTAGCATTACTCGTTACCATAACAGCTAGGATTCTGATGCAAGAAGTTTGGAGACACAAAGTAGGATGGGATGAGAGTTTGCCCGAGGACTTAAGTGATCAAGGAACATTATTGTTGAAAGAGTATGACATCCTATGTACTAAACAGCTACCTCGTAAGGTGGCAGCATACGGCGACGTTACATTACATACGTTTTGCGATGCTAGCGCCACGGTATACGGGGTAGCCATATATGTCGTTACTTCATTTGGGGCGCATTTAGTTACAGCCAGGGCCAAGGTAGCCCCGGTCAAAAAGGTAACTATCCCTAAAATGGAATTGACTGCCATGCTGCTATTAGCACGTCTGGTGCAACATGTACGCGCCGCATACGAGAGCGAGTTGAATATTGAGATCGTTCACTTATGGTGTGATAGTCAAGTCGCACTCAACTGGGTACATAACAAGAAGTCTCTGCCAGTTTATGTGCGAAATAGGGTAGATGAGATTAGGGCCCTATTGCCAGACATTGCATATCACTATGTCAATACAAAAGACAACCCTAGTGATCTCATAACTAGGGTTATAACGCCTAGCCAGTTAATAAAGTCCGAGTTGTGGTGGCATGGTCCAAATTGCCTGCTCCATGAATATGAATGGACGATATGGCAAGAAGTTGGTGAGGGACTTCTACCACTGGAAACAGTGGCAGTTACAGCCCAACCAAATGAGCCACCAGGTCCAGTAATAGAGTGGGCAAGATTCGGTGACAATAATAAATTAGTCAGAGTTATAGCTTGGGTGTTGAGATTTATATCCAATATCAAAGTTAAAGTTACGGGCCAACTCTGCAATAAGGGTCACAACATTAATGCTTGTGATTATACAGCAGCTGAAGTAACTTTGATCAAGTGGGTTCAAGCAGAAACCTTTTCCAATGAATTATAATCTTTACAAAGCTCTAATAGGTTAATAATGCCTAACTTAGAGTGTCAATTGAGGTTGCACCAAGATAATGACCTCATCAGGTGTGAGGGTCTCCTGAAGTGGTCGGGTGTAACAGATAGCACAAACCGTCCTATACTTATGCCAGCAAGACATCACGTTACTGATCTATTGGTCATACGTGCACATAAGGAAGTAAAACACTACAGCGTCTCTCACATCATTTCGAATTTGCGTCTCACATGGTGGATACCCAGAGTTCGACAAGTAGCTCGACGAGTAGTGAGGAAGTGTGTGATATGCCAAAGACTAAAGGGTAAACCTTATGCAACTGGACCAGCTCCGCCTTTACCTGAATGCCGTGTAAAACACATCGAACCTTTCCAAGCTGTAGGGTTAGATTACACAGGTTCATTGAAGACGAGAGAGCAAGATAAGGTCTATATATTATTGTTTACCTGTGCAACATCTCATGCGGTACACTTAGGATTATGTGACAATATGTCTAGCGAGGAATTTATGCTGGCATTTAGACGGTTTTGTGCACGTCGTTCATTCCCTCAACTAGTACTTAGCGACAATGCTCCTACTTTTATCCAAGCATCTAAATACCTTAAGGATATGAGCAGTGATCCTACAATCATCACTTTTATGGGAGAAAGGAAGTGCGAATGGAGGTTCATTCCAGTTAGGGCACCTTGGCTTGGTGGAATGTGGGAACGTTGTGTCGGCATTGTCAAATCAGGACTGAGAGCGGTAGTAGGACGTGCTTTATTGAAGAAGAGTGAGTTAATGACAGTTCTCACCGAAATAAAAGCAGTCGTGAATGATTGTCCACTCACATATGTGTACACCGACCAGCAAGAGCCACTACCATTAACGCCAGCTCATTTACTCTACGGTAAACCATTGACTGCATTCCCGTCCGATTTCCAGTCTATCATAGAACTAGAGGATCCTTCGTTGTACTCTGAAGCAGCGGTGTCTAAGCGATACCAATATATTTCGAAGGTAATCGAGGACTTTAGAAAGAGGTGGATTGATGAATATCTGCTAGCATTGAGGGAAAGAAGCATCAAACCCTCTGGTAGACCATCGGCACCTACTGTTGGTGAAGTAGTTTTACTGAGAGAAGATAGTCCTCATTTGTACTGGAAATTAGGCCGCGTGATGGAGGTGTGCAAGGTGGAAGACTCTGTAGAGCGGGTGGCACTATTGAGGACGGCCACTGGAACTACTGTTCATCCTATCGCACGTTTGTACGCTTTGGAGCTCGATTCCGCATTGCAATCTGATGCTCCGCCTGTTATTGCCGGGTCCGAGAGTTCTCAACGTGACGATTCACCCCTTACGGATGGTAATCAATCTCGGACCGGGACGCGTCCCAGACGCCCTGCTGCTGGCGCCGTTGATATATGGCATCGGAGGATAGCCTTAGGGCAACTTTAATCTAAGGTGGGGTTCAGGTTATTTTTTGTGGGGGAGTGTATCGTGTAATACGATAGTGTAAGACAATTAATGTGCTAAGGTACGTCTCTGTGACGTCACTAGGTATACGACAGTCTAACGTTCGTTCCCACAGTAGGGCGTAGGACGATTAGATCGTGTATTATAAGATTGTAAGTAAGTTAAGATTATAAAAGGCCTAATATGCTATTAAGCAATATTGACATGGTCTTATGTAGTATATATGAATTTATCATATATATTGATTTAATTTATCGTACTGAGCAACATAGATACGGTACGATTATTTGGGCGCCTGGCGTATGCCAAGGCAGCAAGGCGAAGGGCGGGAAGAGTCAGAGCCTTCACGAACACCAACCAGTTAACATCTAATTTCCGCCTTTAGTTGATCGTGCTATTGTGCCTCTAAATCACATTAAACGGCCAGCAATACACACATCTACACATTCACGACGCTCTCATCGACGCCATGACAGACAGATAAGCATATAATTCATATCCATTCTCATATAACCATTAATTTCATTTCCCTGACCTGTGCTTTCGGGCCTGTCTATGGTTTCCCCATCGTCCACCATATTGGGTAAACGTTCTCCTTTGTCTCATTGCCACGTGGAACTATTGGTGAGTTAATTCCTGGAATATTATTAACCCTTATAACTTTACTATATATATGAATAATTGTGTGTGACCTTTGGATATAAATTAGCTTGTTTCAGATTGAATTCAATTTAGATTTGGAGTAATTTAATTTAGATTGATTTTGTTTGAATAATTATAGCTTAGAGATATTTAACTTCCACTGATATTATACCACAACCACTTACACCAACAACACAATGTACACTCAATGAGAGCTCTGTGGGAAAGCCCGATCATGGCCATGGCCTTCCTCAGGGACTCGGGGCTGTTCGGCCAGGCAGCTTAGGGAACAACAACAACAACAACTTCGAGCATCATGTCAACAAACCGACAATCGATCGGAAGAGGCGGTAAACTCCCGATTTTCGGCCCAAACGCACCGTTTTATTCTCGTCGAAAACCAATTAAAAACGTTAATAAATTGTTTTTATTATTAGTATTAGACCAGAAATGGGTGTAGGTTGTTGATGGATGAGTGGAAACCTAAAATACATTTCCAATATGTCCGTGGTGGTACCTGAAAATTGCATGCCGCTAAAGTAAAATCGTAATAGTATGTTAAATATATAAACCTGGAAGAAATTATTTGATTACGCCATACGGGTGACCAGTAAACTTACTTGGTGGATATGTGAGTGAAGGCTAAATAACAGCCCCTATAATATCTATGAAGTACTTCTAGTATTAACCCACTGAACCCCAGCGACGATACGTCGTCGGCAATGTATGTAACGCTAAACCCCAGCGACGACGTGTCGTCCCTGTTAATTACTCCGGTCCTATGACACCTAGAGGGCTCATATTTGTATGGGAACTGTGTAAGTATCCCACGCAACCATGCCGATGGATGAAAACTCTCAAAGTCCAACCGCATGCGCGTGAGCGCGCAAAAACCTGTTTTTTGTGTGTTTTTGCCTTCAATTTTCCCCTCATGTAAATCCGACTTTCGGGCGCACCGTAGGACCTCTTAACACCTTACGAGCGGCCTATGCGGTTTATTTATGTGTACCGCCCAGCGGGGTGTTTTTAGCCAAAATAGGGCTGTTTACATGATCATTTTCATGCCTAAATAAGACCCAGAACGTAAACCAAGTATCTATCCCTGAAAGGGCATAAACAGAGCTTTCGAATGACACCATAACGATCCTTGTATGATGGATAGTTTTCTTGCAATAACCGTGCAACGCGAGTGCAAAAAGCAGGTAATTCGGTACTTTCGGTACATAATTGAGTATGTAGCGAGTGAGAGAGGGAGGAGGGAGCTGAGATTTGTGTCAGTAGGTTCGCCGCGGTGGTCTGGAGCAGTCATACGCTCGCTAGTCTCCTGCCACCACTTGTCTCTCTCTCTCAGCCACATTACGTGCTGAAATTGCCACTCGAGTTATGTCGAGCGCCGCCACATAGTCCAGCTTTATTTAACTCGACTTAAGTGGTGAGCCGCTTTTTAAGGGTTAATGACCTAGGGGACCATTTTTTTGTGGTTTTCCTTCATTCCTAACCAATTCCCAATTGTTCTGGATTTTTTTTTTTTTTTCAAAACCTGCTGGTCCCTGGTGATACATTTATTCTAAACTTGCTGGGGCTAGTTTACCTCCTTCTGGGAGGTAAGCCTCCTTACTGGGACGCCGCTGAGGCTTTGGCCAACACCGTGTCAGGGTTAATAGGGCTCTGCCCTCAAAGCCCTGATAATCAAGAATGAAGATCAAGATCATTCACGACATACTCCGCCACCAGTTATATGCAAAGTATTTACAATCGTCCCGTCCCAATCATGGATCGCCACAATTGGGAGGAACCCAAACCAGTCCGACGTGACGGCCTTTGAGGGGTATCACCTCGGTCCACTCCAGTAGTAGGAAGGATATTATCAGAGTTTGGTACGTTATCGCCATCCACTACTTCTATGTCTATATCTAGTGGGTATAGCTTAACCATCGGTCTGGTGGTCAAACCGGCTCCTGTTTTTACCCGAAATATCCTACAGTCGTGGTCGGGACCACGAAGAAGTTTTGTTATCCAACCTATACGCCAAAAAAGTCGGAGGCTGTCATTATCCTGTTTATTATTCCTAGGGGGTAGAGGAGATACGAATATAAATTAAATAATTAAACCTGGAAAGATGAATTGGCCTAGGCTATAAAAATGATACCGGGTCGGCGTTTGACTTACTTGTAAACATGTATGTGTAGGTTATCTGTGGTAGCCCCAGTAATATCTATGAAGTACTTCTAGTATTAAAGGAACTTAGCTGTGATGCAAAGAGTGTAGCTTAGGTGATGGACATGTCTGTAGGTGAATATCAGGGATGTTTTGTTGTTATGTGGCAGCAGCTGGCGGTCTGTGTTGGCCGGGTGAAGTCTGTCTGAAGTGTGTCTGATATTCCCTTTTATCGTGACAATATAAAATATATTTAAGGGTTCTATATCGTCCCCCGTGATTAAATAATAAGGGAAAATAAACTAAGATATAATTGGTGCAACCACAGTAATATTTATCCACAAAGATAAATAAAGTAATGTGTATAAACAAAAAGGAACCAGCTGTCGTGAACCACAGTCATATTTATCCACAAAGATAAATAAAGTAATGCGTATAAACAAAAAGGAACCAGCTGTCGTGAACCCGGGAAATTCAAACTACGGTATATATACCAGCTAGGATTCACGACAGTCATCATGTATTAGAACGACGTCCCCAACTTGCGGCAATGCTGTCCCTTTGTTTACCATTAAATTAAGTGATGAAGTTGCTCCCTGAGTGACATTAAATAATCAGTGCTCCACCTTTTCCACACACACAAACACCCACACACACACATTACAACACAAATCATGTATCAGTCTACGACATGTAAAATCAAATAGTGGTGATCTGTTCAAGAGGATTAAATTGACTTATATACAGTCCCATTGGAAGTGAAAAAGTTTGAGTTGGAAAAGGAAGAGGAAGGAAGGAGAACTAGGAGGAAGGAGAGGAAGGAGGGAGAGGGGAAGGAAGGGAGTGGGGAAGGGTGAGCCTGCGAGTTTGATGAAAGTTTGTGTGAGAGAGAGAGAGAGAGAGAGATTTTGTTATCCACTTCATACTCGGCTATAACAACCTTTAATAGCCATATAATGATGTTAATTATACAAGCTTTGCAATAATATGATTCAGAGACGTAGAAGTTTCATATGTCATCGAAAAAATAGCTATTATGGGACTAAGATTTCCGCCAAGTTAACCTTTTGAGGATCATGACGTGT
Source organism: Paralithodes platypus (assembly GCA_032716605.1). Classification (NCBI taxonomy): domain Eukaryota; kingdom Metazoa; phylum Arthropoda; class Malacostraca; order Decapoda; family Lithodidae; genus Paralithodes; species Paralithodes platypus. The sequence goes on along the minus strand of CM064512.1, from coordinate 58,920,692 downwards.
TTTGACAGTTTATTCTGGCTACCATTTGACGATTGAATGCAATTTTGGAAGGATCTGTGGAATTATAAGGGTAAAGACTATCTTAGTTAACACTCGGACTTCTATATATCCTTGATATGAATACAATTGTCAAATAATAGCCAGAATAACAAACAAAATGAGTCGTATTATCTAAGGGTGAGAAATATAGAAGCCGAATATACTGTACCCATTTAAATCATCACTGAACCTAAACCACACAATACAATGCTTTACTATATCCCAGATGCTTCAGAACTTGGCTTTAACCCATGCAGTACCAGTGACGTCGTTTTCATTATAGTCTGACAACTATTAGACGATTGTATTCACTTCTACCCATTAATAGGCTACATACTATCTCAATTATTCCCTTTAGCGACCATATATCCTTACTAAGCTTCATAAAACTGTGTACATGTAGCTGCAATAAAAATGAAAAAGACGTCACCGGTAAAGAAAGGGATAGAGGTTTAAATAGTCAAATGTGTGTAACCTCGTTAATGCTTCCGACTGTACCTTGAGCAACCTGAATATTGAACAATACTTCTGGTAACGTTTGGGTTGGTCTTGGAAGGGAACAGTGGGGGCTGACTCTCCCTTTAATTTTGATATCTCTCTCTCTCTCTCTCTCTCTCTCACACACACAAACACACACACACACTACCAAACTTGTTCCCAGTCCTCCCTCATTCATTAGTATTCACCACTTCTCTCATTCTATCTAAGTGCTCACCCCTCTTCTGTCCGATTGAATGCTTGCCTACTGTTTATATGTGTTATTGTGAGTATGTTTGTATGTACATTACCCTGGCTGTAACCTTGTCTGCCTGCTAGCATCAAGCACTTTGCCTATCTGCTTCCTTACTATTCACCACTGTTTGTCAGCCTGCCTACATGGTTACATCTCTGCCTACATATAAGCATACTCCACAGTAAACATGCACGTTTGCCTACCTTCCTGCAGGTTTGTATGCATGTTTCCCTCTCTGCATGTTTGTTTCATGTTTGTATATCTGTATGGTTGCCTGCTAGTTTCATGTGTGTATGTCTGTATGGTTGTCTGTTTGTTTCATGTGTGTATGTCTGTATGGTTGCCTGCTAGTTTCATGAGTGTATGTCTGTATGGTTGCTGCTAGTTTCATGTTTGTATGTCTGTATGGTTGTCTGTTTGTTTCATGTGTGTATGTCTGTATGGTTGTCTGTTTGTTTCATGTTTGTATGGTTGTCTGTTTGTTACATGTTTGTATATCTGTATGGTTGTCTGTTTGTTTCATGTTTGTATGTTTGTATGGTTGTCTGTTACATGTTCGTATGTCTGGATGTCTCATGTTTGTATGGTTGTCTGTTTATTACATGTTTGTATGTCTGTATGGTTGTTTGTTTGTTTCATGTTTGTATGTCTGTATGGTTGTCTGTTTGTTTCATGTTTGTATGTCTGAATGGTTGCCTGCTTGTTTCATGTTCGTATGTCTGTATGGTTGTCTGCTTGTTTCATGTTTGTATGTCTGTATGCTTGTCTGCTTGGTTCATGTTTGTATGTCTGTATGGTTGTCTGTTTGTTACATGTCTGTATGGTTGCCTGCTTGCTTCATGTTTGTATGTCTGTATGGTTGTCTGCTTGTTTCATGTTTGTATGTCTGTATGGTTGTCTGCTTGTTTCATGTTTGTATGTCTGTATGGTTGCCTGCTTGTTTCATGTTTGTATGTCTGTATGGTTGTCTGTTTGTTTCATGTTTGTATGTCTGTATGGTTGTCTGCTTGTTTCATGTTTGTATGTCTGTATGGTTGCCTGCTTGTTTCATGTTCGTATGTCTGTATGGTTGTCTGCTTGCTTCATGTTTGTATGTCTGTATGGTTGTCTGCTTGCTTCATGTTTGTATGTCTGTATGGTTGTCTGTTTGTTACATGTTTGTATGTCTGTATGGTTGCGTGCTTGTTTCATGTTTGTATGTCTGTATGGTTGTCTGCTTGTTTCATGTTTGTATGTCTGTATGGTTGCCTGCTTGTTTCATGTTTGTATGTCTGTATGGTTGCCTGCTTGTTTCATGTTTGTATGTCTGTATGGTTGTCTGGTTGTTTCATGTTTGTATGTCTGTATGGTTGTCTGCTTGTTTCATGTTTGTATGTCTGTATGGTTGTCTGCTTGTGTCATGTTTGTATGTCTGTATGGTTGTCTGTTTGTTTCATGTTTGTATGTCTGTATGGTTGTCTGTTTGTGTCATGTTTGTATGTCTGTATGGTTGTCTGTTTGTTTCATGTTTGTATGTCTGTATGGTTGCCTGCTTGTTTCATGTTTGTATGTCTGTATGGTTGTCTGCTTGTGTCATGTTTGTATGTCTGTATGGTTGTTTGCTTGTTTCATGTTTGTATGTCTGTATGGTTGTCTGTTTGTTTCATGTTTGTATGTCTGTATGGTTGTCTGTTTGTTTCATGTTTGTATGTATGTATGGTTGCCTGCTTGTTTCATGTTTGTATGTCTGTATGGTTGCCTGCTTGTTTCATGTCTGTATGGTTGTCTGCTTGTTTAATGTTTGTATGTCTGTATGATTGTCTGCTTGTTTCATGTGTGTATGTCTGTATGGTTGCCTGCTTGTTTCATGTTTGTATGTCTGTATGGTTGCCTGTTTGTTTCATGTGTGTATGTCTGTATGGTTGTCTGCTTGTTTCATGTTTGTATGTCTGTATGGTTGTCTGGTTGTGTCATGTTTGTATGTCTGTATGGTTGTCTGGTTATGTCATGTTTGTATGTCTGTATGGTTGTCTGTTTGTGTCATGTTTGTATGTCTGTATGGTTGTATGCTTGTTTCATGTTTGTATGTCTGTGAGGTTGTCTGCTTGTTTCATGTTTGTATGTCTGTATGGTTGTCTGCTTGTGTCATGTTTGTATGTCTGTATGGTTGTCTGCTTGTTTCATGGTTGATGTCTGTATGGTTGTCTGCTTGTTTCATGTTTGTATGTCTGTATGGTTGTCTGCTTGTTTCATGTGTGTATGTCTGTATGGTTGTCTGCTTGTTTCATGTGTGTATGTCTGTGTGGTTGTCTGCTTGGTTCATGTTTGTATGTCTGTATGGTTGCCTGTTTGTTTCATGTTTGTATGTCTGTATGGTTGTCTGCTTGTTTCATGTGTGTATGCCTGTATGGTTGTCTGCTTGTGTCATGTGTGTATGTCTGTATGGTTGTCTGCTTGTTTCATGTTTGTATGTCTGTATGGTTGTCTGGTTGTGTCATGTTTGTATGTCTGTATGGTTGTCTGCTTGTTTCATGTTTGTATTTCTGTATGCTTGTCTGCTTGTTTCATGTGTGTATGTCTGTATGGGTGTCTGTTTGGTTCATGTTTGTATTTCTGTATGGTTGCCTGTTTGTTTCATGTTTGTATGTCTGTATGGTTGTCTGCTTGTTTCATGTTTGTATGTCTGTATGGTTGTCTGTTTGTTTCATGTTTGTATGTCTGTATGGTTGTCTGCTTGTTTCATGTGTGTATATCTGTAAGGTTGTCTGCTTGTGCCATGTGTGTATGTCTGCATGGTTGTGTCATGTTTGTATGCATGTATGGTTGTCTGCTTGTTTCATGTATGTATGTCTGCATGGTTGTGTCATGTTTGTATGTCTGTATGGTTGTCTGCTTGTTTCATGTGTGTATATCTATAAGGTTGTCTGCTTGTGTCATGTGTGTATGTTTGCATGGTTGTGTCATGTTTGTATGTATGTATGGTTGTCTGCTTGTTTCATGTGTGTATATCTGTATTGTTGTCTGCGTGTTTCATATTTCACTTCATGCCTGCCCAATTGGCTAATTATTGTTCTCCTATCCGTCTGTTTGTTTGTCTGTCTGTCTGCCTGTCTGTATACCACGTATCTCTTTTTTGAGCGAGAGGATGTTATATATTGCCTCTTGGTGTTCATATAAGGAACAGTTTATGGAACGACAAACTGCACTTTCCCTTTCTAAACCATTCCATACACCAGCTGTGATATTTAACCTATCACTTTATAAAGGTTACTGCCTGATTATCGGAACGTTATTTGGCTTAGGAAGGACTTGTAGGGATGGAATGGATAAGGATGACCTCAAGTATCCTTCAAATGAGATAGTTTTTTCTCAAGTTGTATCAAATCGTGCGGAAGTAGCTACGATTATAACAATGGCGGTATTTAATTGAAAGGCTAAAACTCTTCCTTAACTTTGTTCATAACCTTTCCTTTGTGAATGTATCAAAGAAACCTCAACAGCTGATGACCTTTGACCTATGGTCAGTCAAAGGTCAGGCTACAAGGGAGTTAAGATGTATTTTTTTCCCTCGGTATGATTTTTTTTTTTTTTTTTTCAATTAGCCGATATGTACAGTCAAACTCAATAGTTCGTCAACAGTGGAAACTACTTGTCAATATATATGTTACAATTGCTAATACAATATAACATCGGGATACATGTTATAAGAACATAAGAACATAAGAAAATGGGAGTCTGCAGAAAGCCGATTGGCCTAAGCAAGGCAGATCCCTGTCCCACACAACCCCAATTACAAAGCCCAATTATAGGCTCAACACTCTAATACCCTGAGGATCATCTTACCAAAACGGTTAGAGATTAACGCAGGATTACGGGGGTCTGCAGAGCGCTGATTGGCCCAACCCTGCTTATCCCCCTTCACACCCAACCCTTCTCGTCCATATGCTTATCCAATTTTATCTTAAAGCTCCCTATCGTTTTTAATCCCACTATAGCACTTGGTAGTCCATTCCACCCATCTACAACTCTGTTACCAAACCAATATTTGCCTATATCTTTTCTGAAACGAAATTTATCTAATTTGAAACCATTGGTACGAGTTCTTTCGCTATCACTGAGCTTTAGTACATTTGTCATGTCCCCTTTGTTAATCCCACTAACCCACTTGAACACCTCTATCATATCCCCTCTAACTCTGCGTCTCTCTAACGAATGTAAGCCTAATTTCATCAACCTTTCTTTATACGGAAGATTTCTAATATTATGGATCATTTTTGTCATTCTACGTTGTACTCTCTCCAATGAATCTATGTCTATTCTGTAATAAGGACACCAAAATTGAACAGCATAATCCATATGGGGTCTCACTAATGACAAGTAAAGTTTTAAGATAACATCAGCAGTTCTGTTACTCACACTCCTTGAGATGAACCCGAGAATCCTGTTTGCCTTGTTTCGAACGCTTATACACTGTTGTCTAGGCTTCAAATCATTGCTAACAAACACACCTAGATCTTTCTCACAATTCGAGTTTTCTAATTCCACATTAGCTAGTTTATATTTAACATTTGTATGCATCTTCCCTATCTTTAATACCTTGCATTTGTCAATGTTAAACTTCATCTGCCAATTTACTGACCATTCGTGTAAGGTATCTAGATCCCTTTGGAGGCACTCTATATCTCTATCTGAATCAATTGTTCTCCCCATTTTGGTATCGTCTGCAAATTTACTTATCCTACTAGTTATACCTAAATCAAGGTCATTTATGTATATAACAAACAACAGAGGACCTAATACAGATCCCTGGGGGACACCACTTTTGACTGCTCCCCATTCTGACTTCGTACCATTTATGCTGACTCTCTGCTTCCTACCAATTAGCCATGACCTAATCCATCCCAACAACGCCCCACCTATTCCATGCGCCTCAACCTTTCTCATCAATCTCTCATGGGGGACTCTGTCGAAAGCTTTACTGAAATCTAAATATATTATATCATATGACTTGTCATTATCTACTGCTTCATATACCTCTGAGAAAAAACTAAGCAAATTAGTAAGGCAAGAACGTCCCTGAGTGAATCCATGCTGAGAAGAATTTATTAAATTAAATGTATCTAAGTGGTTTCTAATTTTACTAGCAATAATTGACTCTAGTAGCTTTCCTATGATTGATGTAAGACTAATGGGACGGTAATTGGATGCCATTGATTTGTCACCTTTTTTGAAGATCGGAACTACGTTTGCAAGCTTCCAAGCTTCTGGAACTATACCTGTCTCCAATGACTTGTTAACTAAAAATTTTAATGGGTAACTTAACTAGGTATTTTGGTTGATAACGAATTATGAAGGGAGATTCAATAAATGTTTTCACACTTTAATCACGTATTCATCAGACACAAATAAGACCATGTTTTTTATGACCTCGGGCTGAGTCTTAATTCCTTGTAGTTATTACACATATAGTAGTTATCGATAAATATAATAACTATTTAATGGAAGAGAATAGATTAAGAATATCTCTACTCTGTATTTCACTCAGTTTCGCTGATTATGGTATTGTGAGCACCGTTGTTTCATGTGGTAGTATACAAATGCTGGATCAAACCACAATACACATCATAATTACCTGGCAGAACACACAATCTGCCTATGTTCCTTGACAGATGATAAATACAATAATGATGGAACCAGTCCTAACGATCACAATAGCCAACACCATTATTTAAACAAACATCAATATGCAAATTACCTAACTAGTTTGTATCTTATCTGCAATAGTAAATAAATGCGTAGGTTTGTAAATTACATTATTATATCCAATCAGTGCAATTATATTCTTCTTTCGAAAACTTTGACATTTGTATTAACTGAAAAAACGAAGACTCACCCGAAGGGGCACGGAGCAAAATTGTCTTATTTTATCTGGTGAATAAATCCTTAATATGTATCAACCATTGTATTAATACCCACTGTTTATATATATAATATTTTCAATTACACATGATTAGCAACCATTCGCGATGGATTTTACATTGCGAGAGAGAGAGAGAGAGAGAGAGAGAGAGAGAGAGAGAGAGAGAGAGAGAGAGAGATAGATAGATAGATAGATAGATAGATAGATAGATAGATAGATAGATAGATAGATAGATAGATAGATAGATAGTTATAGTAGATAGATAGATAGATAGATAGATAGATAGATAGAGAGAGAGAGAGAGAGAGAGAGATAATCAACGAAAGGGGTTGACAGATGCTGGTCTTTGATATACTGTACCTTGTCTGTACCAATGATAACAAACACATGTGTGTGTGTGTGTGTGTGTGTGTCAATGTACGCACTGGCACTATCAATTCTGCAGCAGAAAATAAAACATGGGGTAACCCGAGTGAAACAAGTGGCGTATGCAGATGGCCTCACAGGTGCAGGAAAAATAGGGGATCTCAAAGAATGGTGGCGGAGAGTACAATCGGTAGGCGAAGTCATTGGGTACCATCCGAATGCTAGTAAATCTGTACTAATAGTGAAAGAAAACAAGTATGAAGAAGCGGTGCGGACTTTTGATGGGACAGGAGTGAAGATTACAAAGGAGGGTCAACGCCATTTGGGAGCAGTAATAGGCACAGAAGAATGCAAGAGAGACTATGTGCGAAAAAAGGTAGCAGAGTGGGTAAAGGAAGTGAAAACCCTGGCAGACATTGCGAAATCTGAACCACATGCTGCATATACTGCCTTCACATATGGTGTTAAGCACAGATGGACCTTTCTTATGAGAACAGTGCCTGGCATTAGACAGATGCTCCAACCGCTTGAAGAAGCAATCAGAGGAACATTCATACCGGCCCTAACAGAGATGGAAGGCGTCACGCAAGAGCTAAGAGATCTATTAGCTCTTCCGCCAAGGTTCGGAGGTATGGGGATCATAAACCCAGTGGAGGCGGCACTACATGAGAACCAAAATTCCCTTAAACTTACTACGTCTCTGACAGAAAAAATACGGGAGCAAAATGAAAATGATGAGGTGGACGAAGAGGAACAACGAAATGCAAGACAGGAAATTACAAAGAGCAGAGAAGAGAGACAGAAACATAGCCTAGAACAAATTAAGACCAGATGTAGAGAAGAACTGAAAATGAGAGTTGAGATGGCACAAGACACGGGGGCTTCAAATTGGCTCACATCATTACCAATAAAGGAGAAAGGCTTCAGCTTAAATAAACAAGAATTCAATGATGCCGTAGCCTTGAGGTATGGGTGGCCAGTTTCGAACCTGTCGCTGAAATGTGCATGTGGTGAAATAAACAACTCAGACCACTGTATGACTTGTAAGAAAGGAGGATTCATCTGTATCCGGCATGATGAAGTACGAGACATCACTGCACAAATGCTGGACGAGGTGTGCCATGATGTCAGAATCGAACAGGAACTTCTGCCTATGGACGGACAGCGCTTGGCCCACAATACTGCAAATACTTCAAATGAAGCAAGAGTGGACGTAAGTGCTCGAGGTTTTTGGACGAGGGGACAACGGGCTTTTTTCGACATCAGAATCTTCAACCCAAGAGCACAAACATATCGTGAGCGAGGACACAAGGCGGCATACTTGAGAAACGAAAGTGAGAAAAAACGCGGTTATGAAGAAAGAATTTTGAACAGGGATCAAGGAAGCTTTACTCCTCTGGTCTTCTCATCGTCGGGAGGTATGGGACCTTCTGCAAGTGTCTTCTATGCCAGATTAGCTGAACAAATATCGGAGAAAAAGCGCCAGCATAGAATCCAAGTACAAAGGAGTACAAAGGAGTACAAAGGAGTACAAAGGAAATCAAGCAACAACAGATAGAGTGACCCTTCTAGGTTGCTTGTCCTCCAAAACACTGAGGATCAAGTGTCCAAACAGTGGTTTAGAGTGGGTAAGGGAACATTGGAAAGGGAATTACTGCCCGGGAACTAATGTCCGTGGCAGGATTAGGAAGTTAAAGGGTTAGGATAACTTCTTTTGATTTATGCTCAAATGACCTGCCTATAAAGCCAATTATTTTGTTTGCCTTCTTAACAACTTCTGAACATTGTTGACTCGGTTTTAGGTTACTCGATATTGTTACTCCCAGATCGGTTTCTCTGTTTACATTCTTAAGCTGAGTGCCATTCATCGAATAGTTTGCTTTCTCATTTAGGTATCCGATATGTAGTACTTTACATTTATCCGCATTGAAACTCATTTGCCAAATTTGGGCCCAACATGACAATTTATCTAGATTGTGTTGCATATCGTCAACTTGTTCTTTTGAGAGTACGCTATTTGCAATTTTTGTATCGTCAGCAAATTTTGAGATTGTACAGGTGAGGCCCTCATCTATGTCGTTGATGTAAATTAGAAAGAGAATTGGTCCTAGTACCGATCCCTGGGGTACCCCGCTACTTACATTGGTCCATTTAGATGCCTTACCGTTTATGACTACTCTTTGCTTTCTGTCGCTGAGCCAATTTTCTATCTATTTCAACACACCGTCTTGTATTCCATGCGCTTTTAGTTTTAGCAGTAAACGTTTGTGGGGAACTTTGTCAAAGGCCTTTTGAAAATCAAGGTATATAATATCTACAGCTTTACTCTCATCGTAGAGGTTGAAGATATCGTGGAAGAAGTCTAAAAGGTTTGTTAAACAGGAACGTTTTTTACGAAAGCCGTGTTGAGTATCTCTAACTATGTTATTTTCCTCTAAGTGATTTACGAGTCTGTCTCGTATGACCGTTTCTAGCATTTTACATACAATTGAGGTTAAGCTAATTGGACGATAGTTACTGGGTAGGGATTTGCTGCCTTTTTTGAATATCGGTGCTATGTTGGCTGGCTTCCACTGATCAGGCATAGTTCCAGACTGCAAGGATTTATTGAATAGTAATGTCAGTGGTTTGGAGAGCTCATCCTTAGCTTCCTTCAGAACTCTAGGCGAGATTGTATCAGGTCCAGGCGTTTTATTTACCTTGAGTTTATCTAAACAATTCAATACTTCTCTCTCTGTAACGGTGATATTGCTTAGAATATCTGAATTATCAATCTGAATCGGCGATGGTGTAGGGATATCACTGAGGTCTTCTGTTGTAAAAACTGATGCAAAGAAGGTATTGAGGGCATTACTCATTTGTACTTCGTCTTTGGTGTATTCTCCATTTTCATCGACTAACGGTCCAATAGTTGAAGTAACTACTTTTTTCTTTCTGATATAACTATAGAATTCTTTCGGGTTTGTTTTACTTTGATTCGCAATATGTAACTCTAGGGTCTTTTTACTTTGCTTAATTAACTTTTTGGCTTTGTGTCGTAGCTCTACAAATTTCACCCGTTCTTCGTCATTTTGTGAGGATTTTAATCTATCATTAGCAAATTTTTTAGCAAGCAGGCAGTTTGAAATATCTTTATTCCACCATTTGGGCTTATTATTATGGCCTGGACGCCGTATTTTCGATGGTATGCGGTCTTGCACTGCTTTTAGGTAAGTGGTTTCGAATAACTTCCAAGATGTATTTATGTCATTATTGTTAATTAAAAAGCTCCAGTCAGTTTCTTTAAACATAGCTCTAAGTTTATGGAAGTTTGCTTTCTTGAAATTAGGGACTTTTTCGATGCTACTATTTGGTTCGTTACTAGTAAACTTTAAAGTGAAAGTTATCGTACGATGGTCGCTGTTACTGAATTCATCACCAACATTCAAATTCTCTATTAATTCTTCTTTTGTTGCAAGTACAATGTCAAGAACGTTATTACCACGGGTCGGCGTTCGAACAAATTGATAAAGCGAACTCTCTTGCAAGTTCGTATACAAGTCATGTCCGGAGTGTGAAGTAAGAGTATCGCCCCACTTGGTCACAGGTAAATTAAAGTCGCCACAAAATTACGGTATCTTGTGAGTTACTTACATCTGCAATTTGTTCATAAATTTCTGGGTCAGTTTGCACTGATTGAGCTGGAGGTCTGTATATTAATGCAAGTATTATTTTTGTACCTTTATTATTCTTTATTAGCACAAAAGATGCGTCGACGTTCACAATTTGAGGTTTTGACAAGAGGGTAGGGTTAAGACTTTCTTTGATATAAAGTAAAACGCCACCTCCATTTCGATTTATTCGGCTTTTCTCAAACATTACATAACCGGGAAGTGAATACTCTGCTAAAAAGTCTCTATCTTCTGTATTGAGCCAAGATTCTGTTATGCCAATCACATCATAATTTTCTGTAAACACTAGCTCCTCTAAATCTGAAAATTTATTGCGTATGCTACGAGCGTTTGCATAGAAGACCTTTAAATTTGTTATTTTAGAACTCACGGAACGCTCTTTAATAATATTTTTGGTTCTTGTCGGATCTACATTTATGTTCATGGCTGTCCTCGGTCCTCGCTGTCTTCGGTCCTTATTGCTGGTGGTCCTCGGTTGCCTCTGTTTTTTTCTTGGCATTGGATGATTTATGTCACTGCTGCTTCTTCTCTGATGGCGTTTTTTGATCCATGGCTGCGGACTGCTTCGTGTAGGAGACGACCCATGCGTGCTGAACCCACAGGGTTTAGATGAGTGCCATCCTTGCGGAACAGAGTAGGCTGGTTGTAGAAGTTGTCCCAGAGGTTGATGAATTCAACTTCTTCCTTCAGACACAAATATTTTAGTCGGCTATTTGTGCTGAAGGCCTTGTCGTAGAATTTATCAGGTGCGTCGATCTTGGGGAGAATGCCTGAGATGATGATATTCCTTGACTTGTTTTTGTAGTGCTGGATCATCTTGCGATATTTCTCCATCAACTCTTCGGATCTGGTGCGCATGACGTCATTTGAACCAGTATGGATGACAAAAAGGGTATTTTCATTTGCATCCTTTGTGGTATCTTCGAAGGCTTCCACAATGTCGTCCAGTCCAGCTCCTGGGATGCAAAATCTTTTTCGTTGATTTGGGACTCTGTCGCAGAACTCTTCGACCTGTCCTCGTAGGATGGAATCCCCAACGAGCCTGGTCTCTTCTGGTTCGTCTTCCATCTCTACCAATATCTCAAATCTGTTTGACATTGTGACTGGTAGATGAGACCTTTTCTGCGTTGGCCGTGCACCGTTCCTCACTGGTGTAAATCCGGAAACCTGTGGTGGCGGGACTCTACGTACAGGTCGGGGAGAGGAGTGGTTAGAACGGAGGCGAGGGGTTGGTACTGTTCGTGCTAGCAGGCTTCTTGCACGAGGAGTGGGGGAGAGACTAAGGTGAACAGGGCGGCTGTCCTGGTTTGATGTCGGCTCAGGTTCGTCAGAAGCATCTGCTGCAGTGTCTACTGCAGGTGTTGGATTGTTGGCAGATGACGTTGGGGCGGTGGTGGATGCTGGAGTTGAAACAATTGGAGTTAGTGATACTCCAACGTTGAGTGTTACAAACTCTTGGAGTGATTCCAGCTTCCTGGTGAGGGCGTTGATCTTGTTGTGGGCTTCATCCAATTTTGCTGTCAAATCCTCTCGTTGCTGGCAGAGTCGGCAGACTTGTGGATCGGCAGGAGCAAACATGGAAGCACCAAACCTACCGGCGCAGTTCGTACAGGCACGAGGCATGGTGACGATCACTTTCTTCAGATCACTTCACTCAATTAAAAACACTTAACTCACTTTAAAAACACTAAACTCACTTTAAAAACACTAAACTCACTTTAAAAACACTTCACTTACTTAAATAGGCCTAACCGAAAACAAATTTTTTGAAATACACACAAATAGGTTGTCAGCGGTGATAGCCTAACCGAAAATTAAAACAAAACAAAATTAAATTTGAATACGCAGTGATAGCCGAACCGAATTTTTGTTTATGTTTAGTTAAACAGAAATAGGCCACCAGGGGTTATAGCCTATCCTAACCGAAAACAAAAATTATGAAATACCGGTACGCAGAAATAGGCCACCAGCGGTGATAGCCTAACTGAAAATTTAAAAATTGAAGTACGCAGAAATAGGCCACCAGGGATGATAGCCTAGACTAACCGAAAACAAAAATTATGAAATACCGGTACGCAGAAATAGGCCACCAGCGGTGATAGCCTAGACTAACCGAAAACAAAAATAACCGAAAACAAAAATTATGAAATACCGGTACGCAGAAATAGGCCACCAGCGGTGATAGCCTAACTGAAAATTTAAAAATTGAAGTACGCAGAAAAAGGCCACCAGGGATGATAGCCTAGACTAACCGAAAACAAAAATAACCGAAAACAAAAATTATGAAATACCGGTACGCAGAAATAGGCCACCAGCGGTGATAGCCTAACTGAAAATTAAAAAATTGAAGTACCGTACGCAGAAATAGGCCACCAGGGATGATAGCCCAGACTAACCGAAAACAAAAATAACCAAAAACAAAAAAGTATGAAATATGCAGAAGTAGGCTACCAGGGGTGATAACCTACCTAACAAAGTTAAACAAATATATATATATATATAATAGAATATGTAACTAAATATACAATTCACCAAATAGAGATTATATAAAAATAAAGTGTAACTGCACACAAGGGGTTAATATACTGTATCAACAGATGGCACTGGTGTCACTGTGGGCTAGTCAAGCAGGATTATATTTAGATAAACAAAGTTATCAGTCAAAGGTTACTACAAGATCATGCAAGCAACAACTAAAATTACAGATATATATAGATACAGTAGGATACTGAATACGATAACTACTAGAGTTAATAAGAAAATACAAAGCTAGGTCGATTAGAGGTGCGCGTGCGTCGTCTGCTACAAGCTAGGATAACAAATGTAAACAACAATGTTTATCAGTCAGAAAAGCAATAAAATAACATGCACGGCAACTACAAAACTATGTGGAGGTTAAACAAGCACTTAACTACTGTTCATGCAATGAATAAAGGGAATTGGGATATGAAATACTCAAATTAGGATCGAGTTTTCTCAGTGGCGATGCGGAGCTGTTGGCGATGCTAAAGCCGGCAGGTGCAGGTGTCTGTGTGATAACTGTCATAACTGTCATGTGTGATAAAGTCATAACTTGGATGAGATGCCGGCTCTCTTTCTCTCTTCTCAGGTCTGCACTCCTATGTCTCAGGGGTACAAGGTCCTCCCCGCTACAGAGGACAAGAGTGAGAGACTTGGACTTTGAAATGGTCGTGGCGGAGGGACGAATTGGGGAACAACTAGGTTGATTGTAGGGAGGTACTGGTACAATAAGATAAACTACAATGTAACTAGAATAAGATAGATTGTACACAACTTTGTAACTGTCACCAAAGTGTGTGTGTGTGTGTGTGTGTGAAATATGAAAGGAAGGACAGGTGGGATTGCGGAAGCGCTAGAGAGATGACGAGTGGATGTATGTTGTGCCCAGGAAACCCGGTGGAAAGGGGGGATAGGAGTGCGACGTGGAATACGGGTAAAAATAAATGATTTAAGTTTATATGGAAGGGAAATGAACATGGTCCAGGAGAGGTGGGTTTCCTAGTGGCAGAGAGGTGGGCAGATTGTGTTATAGAAGTTAAAGGTTTAATGAAAGACTGATTTTACTGAGAATGAAAGTCGGGGCGAGATTCATAGATGTTATATCAGCATATGCCCCCCAAGCAGGCTTAGGTAGAGATGTCAAAGAACGGTTCTGGAATGAATTACCGGTACTAGGGGTGGCTGTTGGATGCAAGGAAGGGGAGGTAGTAATTGTGGGAGGAGACTTGAATGGTCCGGGCAGGTGCCGACAGATATGAGGGCATGCACGGAGGACAGGGTTATGGCCGAAGGAACCTGGGAGGCGAATACACACTGGAGCACTGTGCTGCCACGGGGATGGTGGTGTGTAATACTATGTTTAGGAAGAGGATGAGCCATCTGATAAATGAATCAGGTGGCTCCAGTAGCCAGATAGACTACTTCCTTATCAGCAAATCTGACAGGATATGGGTTAGAGACACCAAGATCATACCAGGTGAAGAATGCATCCCCCAACACAAGCCCCTAGTGTGTGACATGTGCCTAAGTAAAGTTCCTGTTAGAAAGAAAGTTCATTTGCCAAAAAGGAAAGTATGGTTGGTGGAAAAAGAGGAGTAAAGAGACAGATTCCACAACAATATTATGTAAATCGAAAGGAGAATGGGTTTTAGGCCAGATGATGTTGATAGCAAATGAAACTTTATAGAGCACAGCCACCTCGATACCATAGACAAAGTCTGTGGCAAAACAAAGGGGCCACCCAGACATAAGTTATCCTGGTGGTGGAACAACGATGTCGAAGCTGCAGTCAGATAGAAGAAGAGATGCTTCAAAGTATGGAAGGAAGGTGGCAGCAAGGAAGAATACCTGTC
This sequence comes from Paralithodes platypus, assembly GCA_032716605.1. Taxonomy (NCBI): domain Eukaryota; kingdom Metazoa; phylum Arthropoda; class Malacostraca; order Decapoda; family Lithodidae; genus Paralithodes; species Paralithodes platypus. Next base: position 58,905,611 of record CM064512.1, on the reverse strand, counting down.
CGCCAAACGTAATGCTAGAAGAGAGGTCTACAAGGCAAAGAAACCCTTACAGGATAGCGTAATAGAACAAGTTTGCAGCACTAATAATACCAATGGGGTTTATAAATTAGCTAAGAATGTGAGGGACTGTAGTCAGTACGTCGTGGGTGTAAGATGCATAAATACATTCCTACGCAGATGACTCAACACTCCACAGTTCCTTCACATTTACCAATTCTTTCACCCAACCCGATCTTATAAATTCAAAAATAAACACTGCAATTTCTCTGAACCAGGACCTTTCTAGAATTAATGAATGGGGACAAGAGAATCTAGTTTCCTTTAATGCACAGAAAACCAAGTACATTCAATTTTCTAACCGACAGAATCTCACTGACTCCCATATATTTTTTAATGATGTAAATATTCCCACTTCCCCTAGTATTGACATTCTCGGTGTAACATTAACTACTAACTTGAGCTGGACACATTATGTTAGAAGCATTGCTAAGAATGCCTCTAAAAACTGGGACTCCTGTACAGAGTTCGAGAATTCTTCACTGACGAGCAGTTGGCCGTAATATATAAAGTCATGTGCGCTCTCAGATGGATTACTGTTCACCTCTGTGGGGTGGAAGTGGAGTGGTTGCATTGAGGCAGTTGGACAAAATTCAAAATAAAGCTATTAGATTAATCAATAACCCTGCAGTCACACAGGACCTTCCTACATTAGCCATACGAAGAAACGTTGCATCCCTTGCATTATTCTACAGATATTTTCACAGCAATTGTTCCGAGGAACTTGCTTCAATTGTGCCGCCTCTCCACATCTTTCCCGTAGAACTAGGGCAGCTGAGAGCGCCCATGAATTTTACACTTTCTCCTCCACAATGCAGAACTTCTGCTTATCAGAATTCATTTATCCCTAGAGCTACTACTCTTTGGAATTCACTTCCCTCGAATTGCTTTCCACAAACTTACAATCAACAAATGTTTAAATCCAGTTGTTACAAACATTTTATGAATGGAGGATGCCTTTAGGCACATGGACCTTTTTGTTTTATCTGTGTTTTTCCTTCCTCCGTTCATTGTCTCTTAAAAAAAAAAAAAAAAAAAAAAAATAATGACAGTGGCATGACTGTTTACACAGAAAACGAAATCAGAGAGGCATGGAAGGAGCATTATGAAAGATTGCTTAATGTGGAGTTTGAATGAAACCGGGAACAGCTCAGCACTGTAGTCCCAGTACAAGGCCCTCCGCCTTTGATAGGGTACAACTCTGTTAAAAGTGCTATAGATAAAATGAAGTCCGGGAAAGCTGGTAGGAGCTCCGGCATTGTCTCTGAGATGCTAAAAGCAGCTGGAGATGTTGGGGTAAAATTGGTCACAGAGCTGATTAATGCTATCATAAAGGAGGACCCTTCCCTAGCAAGTGTATGCAGAAAAAAAGGCACTGTTATAATAAATAAAATTAGGCAACTGTGACTCCTTAGAGGTCATGGGGCTCGGTCAGCGAAAGAGTCTTTGAATATATGATCAGGGAAAGTGCTGCTATCAGCGATATGCAGTTTGGATTTATGCCGGAATGTGGCACAACTGATGCTATCTTCATTCTTAGGCAAATGCAAGACTTCGAGAAAAACAGGGAGTTATACCTAGTTTTTGTAGATCTGGAGAAGGCCTTTGACAGGGTGCCCAGGGAGGTAGTGCAGTGGGCTCTGAGAAAACTCGGAGTAGAAGAGTGGCTGGTGCGTGTGATAATGAGATTATATGAGGGGTCACAGACAGCAGTTAGAGTAAACGAGCGCCTGAGCGAAGAGTTCCCAGTGAATATTGTGGTTCACCAAGGTTCAGTGCTGAGCCCATTACTGTTTGTTTTAGTCCTGGAGGCTCTGTCAAGGGAATTTAGGACTGGACTCCCATGGGAGCTGTTATATGCAGATGATCTAGTTCTTATCGCAGATAGTATGCAGGAAGCAGAGGCGAAGTTCAAAAGATGAAGGGAAGGTATGGCAAATAAGGGTCTAAGAGTTAACATAGATAAAACAAAGGTCATGATTAGTGGAGTAGGGCGTGGAACTATGGAAAGAAGCGGCGACTATCCATGCACAGTATGTGGGAAGTGGGTGGGAAGTAACTCTATTCAATGTTGCGTCTGTAGTAACTGGGTACACAACTAGTGGAGCTAGAGGACCTTTGACAAGAATTATAGATTTTGAATGTGCAGTGTGCAAGGGAGATCTTGTATTAATTGACCCGCCTGTCAGTGTTGATTTCGACAGTGTAATGCTGGAGTGTGTGAATAAGTTCTGCTACCTGGGCGATACGGTTTCTGCCGGAGGTGGCGCTGAAGCTAGCTCCAGTGCTAGAGTCAGAAGTGGCTGGGGAAAGTTTAGAGAGCTGTTGCCACTCCTGACCATAAGACGGCTCCTACCCAACCTTAAAGGGAAGGTGTATACCTCGTGTGTTAGGAGCGCGATGACCTATGCCTCGGAGACGCGGCCAGTTAAAGTGTAGGATATCAATAGAATGACAAGAAAATGGTGAGATGGATGTGTGGGGTAAATCATAGGGACAGGATATCGAGCGAGGAATTGAGAAGGCGTCTGGGCATTAGGAGTGTCAGTGAAGTGATGCGTACAAGCCGACTTGGTTGATTTGGACATGTGGAGAGAATGGATAATCAGAACTGGGTGATTAAATGCCGGACTGTGAACGTGGGGGAAGCTGCGTGTAGGGGTGGACCTAAAATGACATTAGCTCGGGTACTCCGGTCAGATCTCAAAATAAAGAAATTGACATCAGAGGCTGGAAAGCTGCCATTTAGGACATGAGACTGTAATCACATTCTCTGTGGACAAAACGGTCTTTAAACTTGTATGAATTGTGTGTGTGTGTGTGTGTGTGTGTGTGTGTGTGTGTGTGTGTGTATGATTTCACTTGCACAAAGGTTATACTAGTAATATTAATAACTATCAGGTTACAACAATATTTACCTGTCAATTAATTGTGTTGTATCAACCCCAACTCTACATTATGTTTCAACATAATAGTATTAGGAAGATATTATAGGTCAGAAAATGTTTACAATGGATAAAGAGGGAATCAAACCAACACTATTATCGATATTTATCATTGACCAAATTGAATCGGCCACTCATTTCATGGGAACTTTTGAAACGGAAACTATTTTAGGCCTCATTGGCTGCCAGATTGAAATACACTGATTACCATTAGTATCATTACACGCAGACAAGCACACTATTTATTAGTGGCCCCTCCATCATTGACGAACATGCCTATTACATAAGGCATCCTCTTTAAACACTAATCCGCCGTAGTTTTGAATCTACCGCGCAGAGCATTTAAAAACTGAGGAGCCTTCATCATGAGCGCACGCGACCTCACTCATGGCTTCAGTCATTATGAATTGGGTTCTCACTACGAAAAAACTTCGTAAAAAATAAAAACAAAAAGAAAATAAGAATAACTATCCAATAAGCTTTCCATCATATCGTGGATGTACTTGTGTGGATTTCTGACCAGACGCTGATTCAGACGTCATTCTTCCTTCTCTGCTCTGCGCTCAGCCCGCCCGGACGTGCCTCCCCACGCTCCGCTGGTTCCGCATTCGTTGCGTCCCTAGTGAGTTTTTTCTCATTTGTTTACTCCAGGATGTATCGAGTAAGGTTAGGATAGGCGTAGCAGGAGTGTCCTGGGCTGGTTGCCCGCAGTGCAGTGTATTTTGGGTCGAGTGTATGGGGCATCTATTTCGGATGTACCCTCGTGGTCACGTTGTGGACATGTGAACTTTTTCACAGTTGAGTTAGTTTGTGATGCAGGCGTCTTTCACTACGCGTTTATTATTGCTGCCTTTTATCTTTCTGATGAGGTAAGCTGTGTTTTCTGACGTTCCCAGCGTATTTTTCTTCACTTAGTGAAGTTTTTTCTGGGTCCCGAGTCAGTCTTCCCTGGGTTGGAAGTTGTTGCTACGGGTGGTGTTGGCGGTGGTTCCTGTTGTGATATTTCCAGTGTGTGTGTATATTTCAACTGTTATTATGCCGTCTGCCTAGGCCTAGCCAGCCGCTCGTAGCTTTGCCACATGTACTAGTGTTATTATTTATTATTGATAAATATGCCCTACTGTGTCATGTGTATCCGGGTTTTAGTTGTGTATTGGCTAATTCCTCGGACTATAAGTGTTTCCTGGTTTAGTTGTGTATTGGCTAATTCCACGGATTATGGTGTGACCTTGGGTTAGCCGTGCGTGGCTATCCTCGTGTCGTGTGTTGTTCAGATGGTATCTGTTCAGGGTGGGTTTCCTTCCGGCGGGTTTTTTCTCGGTTTCACTGTGAAAAAATCCTGGCCGAGAGCAGTGTTGGGCCACACGTGGTTGTTAACACTGGCTTGTATCCCCGGCGGGTGGGGTGTCTGTGGCTCTCCAGGACTGCGTCTCTGTGGGTGCCTGGTTTCAGGCCTCCTTTGATTCCCGGCGGGATGGCTGTACCCATCCATATAAAACGGCGTCCTTGTGGACATACGTTTTAGGAGTTTTTTCTACCTGGTTTTACGACAACCACATGAAAAAACCTAGCTGTTGTTTAGGCTTTCCTCCCCGGCGATCTTTTACAAAGAAGCGGGGACAGGAACTTATGGGGTTAACTTTTAAAACTTCTCACCCGGCGGGTGCACCTGGGTAGGGTGAGATGAACGACTTAGGTCTTCCAGTTAGTTAACCGATCCATTATAGTGATACTCTGTGTATCGCTGCCTTTTCTATTTACGGCGATTGAAGGTTCAATTAGGTTAAATATCGATTCTCACACCCGGCGGGTGCTCCTAGGTGGAGGAATTAAGGAATTTTACAAAATTCATTTTAACCTATTTTAATTTAGTGATACTATGAGGTATCGCCGCCTTCGATCTTACGGCGATCTTTTGGGACAATTCGTTAAACATTAGATCTCGTATCATCCTGCCCTGGGCTATTCTACTATAATAATTCAAGGGCCGGCATCTTTTTGGGGGGTTGCTTTGTTACAAAATTGAATCTTGAGACAGTCACCTTCTCCGAGAGACTATAAGTGCCATGCTGGACCATTATATCAGAGGGTATTCTTCACTTTCTTTAGCAAAAGATTTGTTTAGACTTTACACCCCGCCGCGTAGCGAGATGTGTTAGTTGTGTCTTTGCATCTCGTTACCCGGCGGGTTATTAACACTGGTGTGCGATCATGTTGGATTACCCTTATGAGCATTAATTCCTGGAAATTTTCTTGTTTTTTCCAGAGCTGAGCTCCGGCGGACCAATACAGACCCGGCGGTAGTTTTCACCCACCAGTCTCTGTCATGGCTACCGTGGCCCCAGTTTTTGCCCTGTGCATTACCCCTACTTGTGCTGGTATCCCTATTTTTGCACACACCCTTTGCATAAGGTGTGTTAAATGTCTAGACCGTTCAAGGGGTCTCTGGGTGATGCATAATTGTTCCTTTTGCTCTCAATTAGCTGTTAAAGTCCTTTGTGATAATGATAAGAACGCGGCGGTAGCGTTGAGAGAGGTTCGACAACAAATGTCGGCCTACACTACCATTGTCGCGCATAAGTCACTTCAATGTGACAACGTCCCACTTTGGGATAGATTGCTGTCAGAACACCCTCCCCCTAAACGTTCCTCTAGAGTCACGAGTGTTAAGCCGACGGAGACTAGTCAGGGTTCTGTATCGTCTGCGACTACAACTAAACGCCCGAGAGAGCCTACACCCCCGGCATCCGCCTCCTCGTCGCGGGCGAGATCTAGGTCAAGGTCACCTCTCAGACAACAGTCTTCTAGTCGGGCCTCTTCGCCGGAGAGTAAGAAGAGTAAGACGGAAGATTCCACCAGTGGTCACGGCGGAGATTCTTCCAGATCTAAGACTAGTTCGCGGTCACACCGCAGCCATAAATCCTCAAAAAAGGATTCACATCGGAAGTCCTCTCGACATTCCCCTAAGTCTAGTGCATCTCATCGTACCTCTACACCTGACAGAGTTTGTGTTAGGGCCTCTGAGTCCAGTGCAGCGCCTGTCCCTAAAGAGGAGTTGCCAATTAATATTTTAACCCTGGAAATGGAAAGTTCAGGAGGGTCAATAATTGAGAATGTTTCAGACTCTCAAGAGAGCGTAGGCCAGGGCCTTGGTGTTTGGCGGTTTGCCCAACCATGGTCTGACCACCCACGTCCGACTCATACGAGTCACACAGTAGCCGACGTCCACAGGGACGCGGCGACCCCATCCTCTATCCCAGACTTATCTTGGAAACAAGGTACCCCTGCCTCGGCGGGGTCTTCTCAGGAGGATCGGGAGGAAAAAGACGAAGTTTCAATAATTTCGGATATGGAAGGACAAGGGTCAGGCTCAGGCTTGGACGCCGCAAGAGATAATAATGATTCTCCTGTAAGTTCTTCATCTAACCAGTTTGTTACAGCACAAGAAATTGATGGGTTGCTTACTCATGCTTTATCTAAATTTTTTGGTCAGCAACAAGAAAACCCCACAATGGACTTGGGGGCTCCCTCGACAAGCTCTACGGTACGGCCTCTGATGACGTCAATTGATTTATCTAAGATTCCTAACCCTCCTACTCTGTCACCTGCAAGGAGCACTAAGCCTGCCACGGCGGCATTGACAACTTCAAATGTCAGGGTCAAAACGGATGTTAATCCACCCCCTCTAGACAAAGCACCTCTTAGAAAGGTAGCTATGCCCCTACTTTATGGGCCAGACGAGTCATGGGTTCTTTTGAACCCCTCTAAACCAGAGCTTGCCCAACCTACCTTGTCAGGGGAACTCCCGGTACCGCGTGAGTGGTTTATCCAGGGCAACAAGTCAAAGAAATTAAGGGCCATGGATGCCTTAGGTAATGTTCTGGACGTAAACATTAAGGCTATACCTAGTTATTATCACCAGGATTATTTTGTGTATGCTTCTAAGCCTGCTTTACCCCCTGCCTCAGCTTTAAAACTATTTTCAGACTGGTCTAAGCTGGATGGGTTTAATGATATTAAGACTCTGTCAGCTCTTACTCCTGAACTAGATTTACGGACCGTCACAGACGACGCAGCTAATCCAGTTTTGAAGGTGGGACAGTTGGGTCCAGGACCTTGGGTGGATTGGGAGGTAGAGGCTCAAAACTTTGCAACCACTTTCACTTCTAAATCTTCCCACCAGATCCCTCAGGACACACATTCATGGTTTTCCATGCCGGTGGGTTCTGCCGGCGGAGTCCCGGCGGCTTTGTTTGCATTCCTAGCTGCCCCTAAGATTAATCTTTGTGAACTGAAGGACCCGTTCACTACCCCTACCCCTACTCACCTAGACAGAGAATTTAGGCTACGAGGAAAAGCTTTTCGCCTGTTTTCACAGTACATAGTATCTCAGCAGGTGGCTAAGTCTTTACTACGATCTACTCAGGCAATCGCAGACGCGGATGCTCGAAGATCGGTTGAGTTATCCCGGCGACTGATTCTTCAGTCGTCAATCCAATCCTTAGGTGACATACGCATCGCCTTGCTTGAGGCGGTGCGAGCACGACAAGATCTTAGGATGTCGTTAGTTCGCAAGCTACCTGAGCGCATTGCTAACCAGGTGGTGATGTCACCAGTACTTACCCCTTCTTTAATGTCCCATGAAGTATGGCGAACGGTGTTCATATGGCACAGGCCGTTAAGCACAGTCCCATCCCTTCTAAGAAACCTGCATTTAACTTCCCCAAACCCAGGCCTACTACTAAAGCCCAGCCAGGGGGATCTAAACCATTTCTTCCGCCTAAGTCCTCCCACTCCCCCCAGGGTCAGTACAGGCATAGACAGAATTGGTTTTCAGGTCAGAGAGGACGCGGCCAAAATAAACCAGGTCAGGGCCAGTCTTCGACCAACACCAGCCAGCCGGCGAAGCGGCCAGCACCAACCCCACCATAAAAAAACTAAAGTCTCTCTCACTCCCGGCGCCTACCTTAAGGCCAGAGGAACCGAGGGTAGTACAGCCGGCGAACCCTTGTCTGCTAACTGGGTCGTTCCGAACGTGTCACCAAGCATGGCCGTTAAACACTTGGGCATGGATGGTGGCACGCAAAGGCATCACTTGGCAGTGGCTCTGGCGACCTCGATTACGTCAGCCGACAACGGCGAATTTTGTTTCTTTAGAGGTGGAGTCACTAGCCCAGGAAATAATTGCCAAGAATGTCATCATCCCCAAATTACCCTGTATTCACGTCCAAACTATTTTTGGTTCCCAAAAGGGACAGTGTTCAGATGAGGCCGGTCGTAAACCTGTCTTATCTGAATCTTCACATTCACAGCGAATCTTTCAGAATGTTAACAGTACACCAAATCAGGCTAACACTTCCGCCGGGAGGTTGGATGTGTTCACTAGACCTGACAGACGCCTATTGGCACGTATCGGTCAACAAAAGATTTCAAAGGTTTTTGGCCTTACGGATCAGGCACCAAAATTTTGTTTTTCAGAGGATGCCGTTCGGTTTGAACCTAGCACCTCGATTATTCACAAAACTAGTCCGGCAAGCCCTGATGCCATTGTTAAAACAGGGGATCAGAGTGTTGTGGTATCTGGACGACTGGCTGGTGGTGGCAGAGACACAACAATTATGCATAAAACATGTCAATATCATTTTAAATCATGTCAAAACTCTAGGCTTCAAGGTAAATCTGGTAAAGTCAAACCTTGTTCCCTCACGAGTAATTCAGTGGATAGGGCTGGTCTGGGACACCGCCGCTCTCACTCTGAGTCAGAGTGTGGACAATCGCAACAGGTTTCGCAGGAAACTGTTCAGGTTTCTTCACAGTCTGACTACGACACGAAGGGTCTGGGAGTCTCTGGTCGGCTCTCTCAACTGGATTCAACTAACTGTCAAGTTGGGCCGGTTGAAAGTAAAACGATTAATATTGGAAGGCAACAAATATTTCCCGCTCTTACCGGCGGGAAAATTATGGCCCATCCCGAAATTAATCCACACCTTGCTAGCGGTCTGGGCGAAGAGGGAAACATTGCTCTCAATAATGTCATGGACCTCTCCTCCACCAACGGTATGGGTAGACACGGATGCGTCAGGCACAATAGGTTGGGGATTTCAGTCAAATCAGGGGCACCAGGGTCAGGGGCTTTGGTCCCACTTAGAAATCTCGCACATCAATGTCAAAGAATTACTAGTCCCCTTATATTTCCTTCAGGCTCACGGCCCGGCGTTACGGGACAAGTCGGTGGCCTTCAGAATGGACAATCTGAATGCAGTCCACTGTATTCAGAAACAAGGGTCAACGAGGTCAAGGAAGTTGCTAAACGTGTCAGAAGAGATTTTTGCTCTAGCCAACAGTCTAGATATTTATCTGCACGCTTCTTATATCCCAGGCGTAGCGAACGTCTGGGCAGACGCTCTATCTCGGCGACAAAGCACGACAGTAGAATGGGAGCTCAAGCAACCCATTTTCAACCTAATGATTGCAGAGCTCTCCCATCCACAAGTGGATCTTTTTGCGTCCGAGGAGACTCACAAACTCCATCTATACCTCACCCGCCGGGCGAAAACGCCGGCAGGGGGGCTAGACGCCCTAGTGACAGACTGGAACAGATGGAGCTCCATCTATCTGTTACCGCCGCCAGATGCGTCACTAATGTGCGACGTAGTGAACAAACTACGAGATTATCGAGGCTTAGTCTCGCTAATCGCGCCACTGTGGCCGGCGCAGTTGTGGTACCAGCAATTGAAAATGTGGTGCCCGGACCCGGTATCGCTCCCGGTCGGGTATTTCCACTTAGACGCGATTGGCAACCTCGCGACCTCGCTGACTTTTGCATTATGGACATTCAGGAGGCCAAGTGGCTAGCACCATACGGTAGAGATGTGACAAATAAATTACTTAATCAATATACTCAGTCTACAAAACGACAGTATCAATCACATTGGCAAGCCTTTACTTCTTGGATCGTTAGGACAGAACAAACTGTACCCTCAGTGGCATTAGTTTTTAATTATTTAAATTATCTGTTTGAGCAGAAACGTTTATCTGTGGTAACATTAAAAAATCACTTAACTGCGATTAGAGTGCCCTTTTTAGACCTTACAGGTCTCTCCATACCGGTAGCGGAGGAAACAGGTTTTATGAGAGCATGTTTTAAACTCCGCCCACCTCCCCGTCAGCTCATGCCTACTTGGTCTCTGGACAAAGCTTTGTCTTTGCTTCACTCTCGTCTGTACCAAAATACTGCAGACTTTGCATTACTCTTAAAAAAGGCGGTTTTCCTTTTGGCTTTAGCCACCGGAAACAGAGTGTCTGAGCTGGCGGCGATGAGCAACACACCTAATTGTCTTAGGTTTGGTAGACTTAATGAATGTATTTCCATTGCACCCTCCCCAGGTTTTGTAGCCAAGAATGAGCATAGTGCACATGTGTTTTCTGAGTTCACGGTGCCGGCGTTAAAAAGGGGAAAGGTGCATCATAATTTATGTCCAGTACAAGCTCTAACCAAATATTTGAGAGTAGCTCCTCACAACCCCCAAGGTGCTTTATGGGTAGCAAGTACGGGTAAACGCTTACTTAAACGGCGATTAGCCTCTCTTCTGGTAGAAGTCATTAAAGAAAGTAATCCCGGCGTTGTGGGTCGGGCCCACGATTTACGCAAATGGGCATCCTCTTTACGTTTCCTGAAATTTGTTTCAGTTGAAGACATAGCGTCCACGCAGTTGTGGGCGTCTAATCATACGTTTCTGTCTAGATACTTGTCAGTTGCTCTAGACAAACCTTCTACCATGTATAGCTTTAAGGCAGAGGGTCTAGGCGGCCCTGCAGTCACTTTTGTTTACTTTCATGGGAAAGGGGGGGGGGGGGGGCAGTCAGTTGACACAGGACACCCTAGACCCCGCCGGAGTATGAGAGCTGTGATACAATTTAAGGTTAAAATGTGTTATGAAAATTTCTCAGTGAGAAATTGTGCTAGTACAATGTTAAGTACAAAACAACGGTGTTGTTAGAGTAGTTTAGCTGCGAAAGCAATTTAGTTTTAGATTATTGGAGTTCCTTTGCAATTTATCTCCAAGTTTATGTTGGGGTTTATTATGTGCACATATAAACTTATAACTTGTTATTTTTGTCACCACTCGTTGAGTGGGGTGCCTTTGTAACTACAGATCTGTGTTCAGAATCTTCAGGGTTACCAATTTTTTGTCAGGCAGGCTTCTTTGAAGCACGCACCTGCCTGAACCCCCTTTTTCTTGTATTTGTTCGGCTACGCCGTTAATTAAATATATTTTCAAAGTAAGAATACTATGTGGTTGTTTTTATTATCTGCTTTTCTAGAGTTATGATATGATTACGAATGTCCCCCTCCAGTCTTAGAAATCAGGCATGTTCGTCAATGATGGAGGGGCCACTAATAAATTATAGGTTTGACTCCTGTAAGGAGATAAAGAAAACCTAATATTTAGTAGTGGCCCCGTAATCATTGACGACTGGGGCCCTCCCGACCGTCCCCTTCCCATTCGTTGATGTATTAAGGATTTTGGTTTACTTGATATGTCAGTGAAGGAAGAATGACGCCTGAATCAGCGTCTGGTCAGAAATCCACACAAGTACATCCACGATATGATGGAAAGCTTATTGGATAGTTATTCTTATTTTCTTTTTGTTTTTATTTTTTACGAAGTTTTTTCGTAGTGAGAACCCAATTCATAATGACTGAAGCCATGAGTGAGGTCGCGTGCGCTCATGATGAAGGCTCCTCAGTTTTTAAATGCTCTGCGCGGTAGATTCAAAACTACGGCGGATTAGTGTTTGAAGAGGATGCCTTATGTAATAGGCATGTTCGTCAATGATTACGGGGCCACTACTAAATATTAGGTTTTCTGTATCTCCTTACAGGAGTCAAACCTATAATATCCCTCTCACACAGACACACACATACTCACACTCTCTCGCTCATACACACACACAAACACACACTCTCTCTCTCACACCCACACACACTCTTTATCTCTCTCTCTCTCACACACACACGCGCATTCACCCACACACACACTCACTCTCTCTCTCTCTCTCTCACACACCCACACAAAGCCGCCTCTGCTTCCCGTTATCCTTTTATTCGTTAGTCCACCATTGTCCAGGCTCACACAATCCACATTAACCCCTTCTGTACCGGCGACATGTATTCTAGCTATATTTAAACCACGTTTGCAGTTTAAGAGTGGTCTGTGGTAGAACAAATTGTCAAGTGATTTAGTTTAAAGCCTGTTAATGGCTGGAGGTATTTTTTTGAACTAAATAACATCGTCTAATTGTAACCAGAGTAAAATATTAATGACGTTGCCGGTATATAAGGGGTTAAGTTACATTACTGAATTACTGTCACACAAACCAGGTCACAGGTGAGCTACGGGGAGAAATATACCACATCAACAGTATATCTATGATCAACAATATACCACATGAACAGTATATCCATGATCAACAATATACCACATCAACAGTATATCTATGATCAACAATATACCACATGAACAGTATATCCATGATCAACAATATACCACATCAACAGTATATCTATGATCAACAATATACCACATCAACAGTATATCCATGATCAACAATATACCACATGAACAGTATATCCATGATCAACAATATACCACATCAACAGTATATCTATGATCAACAATATACCACATCAACAGTATATCTATGATCAACAATATACCACATCAACAGTATATCCATGATCAACAATATACCACATCAACAGTATATCCATGATCAACAATATACCACATCAACAGTATATCCATGATCAACAATATACCACATCAACAGTATATCCATGATCAACAATAAGTTAACAGAACCATAACTATCATAACAAGTAAACAACAATAGGAAGAATGGCTTAAACTATATGAGAGCAGAATAATGAAAACACAAAGAGAGAGAGAGAGAGAGAGAGAGAGAGAGAGAGAGAGAGAGAGAGAGAGAGAGAGAGAGAGAGAGAGAGAGAGAGGAAACAGAAAAGAGGGACACACAGGTCAAATTAAAATAATAACGGCGAATTTAATTAAAAAATATGTCAACGATAACATAATCAGCCGAATCTGTCATGCGTTTTACAATAAAACAAATATTTTCAATATCTACATTACTTTATAATTGTCAACTCAAGTTTTCCAATTACTTACATTTACAAGCAGTAATAAGGAGACATGTATCAGTATCGAAACCAAACAAGATTTTACATTGCTAGATGTAATATCAAAACAAATTTAGAGTTTGGCTTTAAGGGGGGTCACCTGCATTATTTATCCACTTTTTTCTCTTTATCTGGCTTGTATCCATTCGGCCCCATGCAGCCTACTGTTTTAAGACGTTTATCCCCATCCAGGTGTCGATATTTTCCTGGCGAGTGGTAGCGAGCCAGTATATTTGTTTTAAATGTTTTTGACAGCAGGCTAAATTTGTACATTTTCGGTAGAAAATGTTTCCGGCGAAGCCAGATTTCTCCATACAATGTTGGCTCGCTATCGCTCGCTAGGAAGAAATCGACACCTGGATAGGGAGAAATGTCTTAAAACATTAGGCTGCATGGGGCCGAATGGATACAAGCCAGTGAAAGAGAGAAAAGGAGAAAAAAGCAGGTCACCCCCTTTAAAGGTGCATGGCTTCGCAATCTGTGAATACTTAAACCTTGGAAGATACGATGACACATTTCTGTTCTGTTTACCGGCTATGAGAAGACGATTCCTTTAGACTTGGAAGGGTCTACTCACCCGCCGGCTTTAGCATCGCCAACAGCTCCGCATCGCCACTGAGAAAACTCGATCATAATTTGAGTATTTCATATCCCAATTCCCTTTATTCATTGCATGAACAGTAGTTAAGTGCTTGTTTAACCTCCACATAGTTCTGTAGTTGCCGTGCATGTTATTTTATTGCTTTTCTGACTGATAAACATTGTTGTTTACATTTGTTATCCTAGCTTGTAGCAGACGACGCACGCGCACCTCTAATCGACCTAGCTTTGTATTTTCTTATTAACTCTAGTAGTTATCGTATTCAGTATCCTACTGTAGCTATATATCTGTAATTTTAGTTGTTGCTTGCATGATCTTGTAGTAACCTTTGACTGATAACTTTGTTTATCTAAATATAATCCTGCTTGACTAGCCTACAGTGACACCAGCGCCATCTGTTGATACAGTATATTAACCCCTTGTGAGCAGTTACACTTTATTTTTATATAATCTCTATTTGGTGAATTGTATATTTAGTTACATATTCTATTATATATATATATATATTTGTTTTGCTTTTTTAGGTAGGTTATCACCCAGGTAGCCTACTTCTGCATATTTCATACTTTTTTGTTTTTGGTTATTTTTGTTTTAGGTTAGTCTAGGCTATCATCCCTGGTGGCCTATTTCTGCGTACGGTACTTCAATTTTTAAATTTTCAGTTAGGCTATCACCGCTGGTGGCCTATTTCTGCAGACCGGTATTTCATAATTTTTGTTTTCGGTTAGTTAGGCTATCATCCCTGGTGGCCTATTTCTGCGTACTTCAATTTTTAAATTTTCAGTTAGGCTATCACCGCTGGTGGCCTATTTCTGCGTACCAGTATTTCATAATTTTTGTTTTCGGTTATTTTTGTTTTCGGTTAGTCTAGGCTATCACCGCTGGTGGCCTATTTCTGCGTACCGGTATTTCATAATTTTTGTTTTCGGTTATTTTTGTTTTCGGTTAGTCTAGGCTATCATCCCTGGTGGCCTATTTCTGCGTACTTCAATTTTTAAATTTTCAGTTAAGCTATCACCGCTGGTGGCCTATTTCTGCGTACCGGTAGTTCATAATTTTTGTTTTCGGTTAGGATAGGCTATAACCCCTGGTGGCCTATTTCTGTTTAAATAAACATAAATTGTTTTCGGTTCGGCTATCACTGCGTATTCAAATTTAATTTTGTTTTGTTTTAATTTTTGGTTAGGCTATCACCGCTGATAACCTATTTGTGTGTATTTCAACATTTTTGTTTTCGGTTAGGCCTATTTAAGTAAGTGAAGCGACCTGAAGGGAGTGAAGTGTTTTTAAAGTGAGTTTAGTGTTTTTAAAGTGAATTAAGTGTTTTTAAGTGAGTGAAGTGAACTGAAGAAAGTGATCGTCACCATGCCTCGTGCCTGTACGAACTGCGCCGGTAGGTTTGGTGCTTCCATGTTTGCTCCTGCCGATCCACAAGTCTGCCGACTCTGCCAGCAACGAGAGGATTTGACAGCAAAATTGGATGAAGCCCTCAACAAGATCAACGCCCTCACCAGGAAGCTGGAATCACTCCAAGAGTTTGTAACACTCAACGTTGGAGTATCACTAACTCAAATTGTTTCAACTCCAGCATCCACCACCGCCCCAACGTCATCTGCCAACAATCCAACACCTGCAGTAGACACTGCAGCAGATGCTTCTGACGAACCTGAGCCGACATCAAACCAGGACAGCCGCCCTGTTCACCTTAGTCTCTCCCCCACTCCTCGTGCAAGAAGCCTGCTAGCACGAACAGTACCAACCCCTCGCCCCCGTTCTAACCACTCCTCTCCCCGACCTGTACGTAGAGTCCCGCCACCACAGGTTTCCGGATTTACACCAGTGAGGAACGGTGCACGGCCAACGCAGAAAAGGTCTCATCTACCAGTCACAATGTCCAACAGATTTGAGATATTGGTAGAGATGGAAGACGAACCAGAAGAGACCAGGCTCGTTGGGGATTCCATCCTACGAGGACAGGTCGAAGAGTTCTGCGACAGAGTCCCAATTCAACGAAAAAGATTTTGCATCCCAGGAGCTGGACTGGACGACATTGTGGAAGCCTTCGAAGATACCACAAAGGATGCAAATGAAAATACCCTTTTTGTCATCCATGCTGGTTCAAATGACGTCATGCGCACCAGATCCGAAGAGTTGATGGAGAAATATCGCAAGATGATCCAGCACTACAAAAACAAGTCAAGGAATATCATCATCTCAGGCATTCTCCCCAAGATCGACGCACCTGACAAATTCTACGACAAGGCCTTCAGCACAAATAGCCGACTAAAACATTTGTGTCTGAGGGAAGAAGTTGAATTCATCAACCTCTGGGACAACTTCTACAACCAGCCTACTCTGTTCCGCAAGGATGGCACTCATCTAAACCCTGTGGGTTCAGCACGCATGGGTCGTCTCCTACACGAAGCAGTCCGCAGCCATGGATCAAAAAACGCCATCCGAGAAGAAGCAGCAGTGACATAAATCATCCAACGCCAAGAAAAAAACAGAGGCAACCGAGGACCACCAGCGATAAGGACCGGAGACAGCGAGGACCGAGGACAGCCATGAACATAAATGTAGATCCGACAAGAACCAAAAATATTATTGAAGCGCATTCCGTGAGTTCTAAAATAACAAATTTAAAGGTTTTCTATGCAAACGCTCGTAGCATACGCAATAAATTTTCAGATTTAGAGGAGCTAGTGTTTACAGAAAATTATGATGTGATTGGCATAACAGAATCTTGGCTCAATACAGAAGATAGAGACTTTTTAGCAGAGTATTCACTTCCCGGTTATGTAATGTTTGAGAAAAGCCGAATAAATCGAAATGGAGGTGGCGTTTTACTTTATATCAAAGAAAGTCTTAACCCTACCCTCTTGTCAAAACCTCAAATTGTGAACGTCGACGCATCTTTTGTGCTAATAAAGAATAATAAAGGTACAAAAATAATACTTGCATTAATATACAGACCTCCAGCTCAATCAGTGCAAACTGACCGAGAAATTTACGAACAAATTGCAGATATAAGTAACTCGCAAGATACCGTAATTTTTGGTGACTTTAATTTACCTGTGACCAAGTGGGGCGATACTCTTACTTCACACTCCGGACATGACTTGTATACGAACTTGCAAGAGAGTTCGCTTTATCAATTTGTTGGAACGCCGACCCGTGGTAATAACGTTCTTGACATTGTACTTGCAACAAAAGAAGAATTAATAGAGAATTTGAATGTTGGTGATGAATTCAGTAACAGCGACCATCATACGATAACTTTCACTTTAAAGTTTACTAGTAACGAACCAAATAGTAGCATCGAAAAAGTCCCTAATTTCAAGAAAGCAAACTTCCATAAACTTAGAGCTATGTTTAAAGAAACTGACTGGAGCTTTTTAATTCACAATAACGACATAAATACATCTTGGAAGTATTACCTAAAAGCAGTGCAAGACTGCATACCATCGAAAACTCGGCGTCCATGCCATAATAATAAGCCCAAATGGTGGAATAAAGATATTTCAAACTGCCTGCTTGCTAAAAAATTTGCTAATGATAGATTAAAATCCTCACAAACTGACGAAGAACGGCTGAAATTTGTAGAGCTACGACGCAAAGCCAAAAGTTAATTAAGCAAAGTAAAAAGACCTTAGAGTTACATATTGCGAATCAAAGTAAAACAAACCCGAAAGAATTCTATAGTTATATCAGAAAGAAAAAGTAGTTACTTCAACTGTTGGACCGTTAGTCGATGAAAATGGAGAATACACCAAAGACGAAGAACAAATGAGTAATGCCCTCAATACCTTCTTTGCATCAGTTTTTACAACAGAAGACCTCAGTGATATCCCCACACCATCGCCGATTCAGATTGATAATTCAGATGTTTTAAGCAATATCACCGTTACAGAGAGAGAAGTATTGAATTGTTTAGATAAACTCAAGGTAAATAAAACGCCTGGACCTGATACAATCTCGCCTAGAGTTCTAAAGGAAGCTAAGGATGAGCTCTCTAAACCACTGACATTACTATTCAATAAATCCTTGCAGTCTGGAACTATGCTCGATCAGTGGAAGCTAGCCAACGTAACACCGATATTCAAAAAGGCAGCAAATCCCTATCCAGTAACTATCGTCCAATTAGCTTAACCTCAGTTGTATGTAAAATGCTAGAAACTGTCATACGAGACAGACTCGTAAATCACTTAGAGGAAAATAACATACTTAAAGATACTCAACACGGCTTTCGTAAAAAAACGTTCCTGTTTAACAAACCTCTTAGACTTCTTCCACGATATCCTCAACCTCTACGATGAGAGTAAAGCTGTAGATATTATATACCTTGATTTTCAAAAGGCCTTTGACAAAGTTCCCCACAAACGTTTACTGCTAAAACTAAAAGCGCATGGAATACAAGACGGTGTGTTGAAATGGATAGAAAATTGGCTCAGCGACAGAAAGCAAAGAGTAGTCATAAACGGTAAGGCATCAAAATGGACCAATGTAAGTAGCGGGGTACCCCAGGGATCGGTACTAGGACCAATTCTCTTTCTAATTTACATCAACGACATAGATGAGGGTCTCACCTGTACAATCTCAAAATTTGCTGACGATACAAAAATTGCAAATAGCGTACTCTCGAAAGAACAAGTTGACGATATGCAACACAATCTAGATAAATTGTCATGTTGGGCCCAAATTTGGCAAATGAGTTTCAATGCGGATAAATGTAAAGTACTACATATCGGATACCTAAATGAGAAAGCAAACTATTCGATGAATGGCACTCAGCTTAAGAATGTAAACAGAGAAACCGATCTGGGAGTAACAATATCGAGTAACCTAAAACCGAGTCAACAATGTTCAGAAGTTGTTAAGAAGGCAAACAAAATAATTGGCTTTATAGGCAGGTCATTTGAGCATAAATCCAAAGAAGTTATCCTAACCCTTTACAATTCCTTAGTCCGCCCTCTTCTGGAATACTGCGTTCAATCCTGGTGCCCTTATTACCAAAAAGATATAAACAAGCTAGAACGAGTTCAACGTAGAGTTACCAAAATGATACCTAGCCTAAAGAACAACCCATACGAAGAGCGTCTTAGAGAATTAAATCTATTTCCTTTAACCCAGCGCAGATTAAGAGGCGACTTAATTCAAGTGTTCAAAATCATCAAAGGCATCGACAATATGAACTGTAGTAAGTACTTCACTATCGACCAATCTAATTACACGCGGGGAAACGGTTGCAAAATTATTGGTAAATCTTTTAACTCGCACGAATCTAAGAATTTCTTCTTCAATCGAGTTGTCAACTTGTGGAATGGGCTTTCCCCGAGACGTTTATAGACTGCATCACCGTTGATTCATTTAAACTCCGCCTAGACAAATATCTCGCATCAAACCCGCGACTGACTGCGTTTGTAAATGAATAACTTTATTTTATCCCCCCCTCAGTTACTAACCCATCTGTCCCCTACTAACTTCCTAATCCTGCCACGGACATTAGTTCCAGGGCAGTATTTCCCTTTCCAATGTTCCTTTACCCACTCTAAACCACTGTTTGGACACTTGATCCTCAGTGTTTTGGAGGACAAGCAAACTAGAAGGGTCACTGGATCTGTTGTTGCTTGATTTCCTTTGTACTCCTTTGTACTCCTTTGTACTCCTTTGTATATGGATGCGGAGGGTTAATTGAGACAGTTATTACCCTTATAATTCCCACAGATTCTTCCTAATGTATATACAATCGTTTAATGGTAGCCAGAATATACCGTCAACATGTGTCACATTCTTCAAAGGGATCATTATTACGGCTGTGGTGTACAGTCACGGTCATTTAACCATAATATAAATGTCCAAAGCTGTCTTGGTCTGAACTGAATCTCGTTAGTAATACTTTACCTGATATTTGCATTTGAAAAGAAATGCGTCACACATATTTTAGAACACCCTATGAAATGGTTTACTATATACAGAAGAAACAATATAGGGTAGGCCTAGTGTGTTAATTATGGTCAGGAACATCATCGAAAGTTAAGCGAATATCTATTCAAACACAAGGATATTGGACTGGAAAAGAAATACAAAAATAATAAGGGTACATGAACCAGGAAGGGTCTGAGATAAAGGGAGATATTGATATTAACCCGTTCAGTACCAGTGCTGTCCTTTTAACTATACGCTGGCTACTATGCGACGATTTTACTATATTTAAAAAGGGCCTCCAGCAATGAACAGGCTGCGAACTATATCACTTAACCAGTTTTACTACCATATATTCTTCTTAAACTGCTCAAAATCGTCTAAATATTGCTAAAATATAATTCTAAAGACGTCGCTGGTACAGAAGGGGTTAAGGGAGACCATACAGGCAGAGGGATACGCGGTACAATGAGAGAGGGAAGATTGCAATTTACACAAAATGGACTAGTGTAAATAGGAAACGTAAAAGTTGGAGAAAGCAAGAGGTAAATCAAAGCATGGGAGGGAGAGAGAGAGAGAGAGAGAGAGAGAGAGAGAGAGAGAGAGGTACACTATTATACAGTATATAGCCTAGGTCACTGGGCTAAATTGAACAGTAGACAAAAATCAAGATGAAACAACGTGTGTGTGTGTGTATATATAATAATAACATTAGTACTAATAATAATAATTATAATAATGTATGTATGTATGTATATACTCAGGCACATACCCCATTGATAGGGGTGGCCGACTTGAGACAGAGCCCGAACAGAAACAATATTTAAAGTTCCTATTCTTAGGGTCCGGGACCACTTTCGCGTTCCCTCGCCCCTTTCTCTGTCTCAATGAGTAGGAGAAATTTACAAGGGAAGGAGGATTTTTTTTTTTTTTCTATATTGCAACTTACTCCCTCTCGGGCATAGACTGAGAGCCTGAACATTCACCGCTTTACAATGAACAGTGAAGCCTGTGAGGTCTTGTTTCCAGTCTAGGGAGTGAGACATGTGAAGCATGTAGAGTACAACGAGCACCTGCCATCTTGCCTTCCCATGAGGCACGGTGCTCACTCATGGCCCGAAGCGACCCCATCTCTGAAGCCACCTCATGCCCGTGCTTCACTGTCTCACCCCCTACACTCGGACTCTCACTCTTACACACACAACACACAGCCCCCTGCCCCCAATAATAATAATAATAATAATAATAATAATAATAATAATAAGGAAAAGGCAATGCACAGAAAGTACCCAAATAGAATAAATGAGGCAGACATAGACAAACAGAAGACGAACCAAAGGCTCAAGAACACTGGACTGAAAGCAGAGACAGAGGGCCTGATCATTGCTGCAAAAGACCAGATCCTATCACCATCGCATCATCAAGGATGAAGCAGACCCACAATGCAGTATCTGTGGAAAGTATGAGGAGACTATCGACCACATCATCTCTGGCTGCCCGGAATTGGCGAAAAATTAATACATCAACCGACACAATATAGCAGCGGCGTACCTGCATTGGAATATCTGTAAGGAGTACAAGATCAAGACAGCTAACAAGTGGTATGAACACCAACCAAACACCGTCACTGAGAACGATGAAGTCACCATTTTATGGAACATGCCCATCCAAACCGGCAGAAAGATCAAAGGGAACAGGCCAGACATCGTCATGAAGAACAAAATGAAGAAGGAATGTATGCTCATCGACATGGCCATACCATCTGAACGAAAAAGCTCTGTCAAAGTAATTGAAAAGCTGTCAAAATACAAGGATTTGGCAATCGAGATCAGCCGGATGTGGGGTATGATGACTACATCAGTTCACTGCTCAATAGGTGGCGTTCTGAGAGTGAGGGTCTGAGTCTGGAGGGTGAGACGGTGAAGCACTTTAGCGAAGCAACCGGCCGCTTCAGAGATGGAGCTGCTTCGAGCCATGATGGATGCTTCACATGTCTCACTCCCCAGACTGGAACAAGACCTCACGGGCTTCACCGTGTTGAGCGGTGGAATGAACAGGCTCTCAGCCTATGCCCGAGAGGGAGTAGTTGGAATATAGAAAAAAACAAAAAAAAACAACAACAACATTGGTCAATGGTCATTGGAGCATTAGGACTTATGA
The DNA here is from genome assembly GCA_032716605.1 of Paralithodes platypus. Taxonomy (NCBI): domain Eukaryota; kingdom Metazoa; phylum Arthropoda; class Malacostraca; order Decapoda; family Lithodidae; genus Paralithodes; species Paralithodes platypus. Next base: position 58,883,722 of record CM064512.1, on the reverse strand, counting down.
AGAAGGGACTAGATAAATTAACCAACAAGATCCCTGGAAACATCAACATCCAGTTCCAGAAGAGCGCCCTCCTTGGAACAGCCCATATATTAAGAAGGGTGCAATCAATCAAGTAGAGAGGAACATCTCGCCTGCAGCGCCTCAGGACCATTGTTTGGACCCGGCTCATCAGAACGTATCAGAACGAAATAAATTTGAAGGAAATAACACTAATAATTAAAATAATAATAGCAATAAACGGTTAATGACAATTAGAGCTGATCGCTGAACATGTAGAGGATCGTCTGTACCATAGCTGAAACTTAAGTTAACATATAATAAGGACCAAAGCAAGAGATTCCATAAGAGCAAATTGACCAGTTAATAATGATGTACCAGGTTTGCAGAAGATTGTCAAGTTGAAATAATAGTTACACAATATAACAGTTTTTGCTAAATGGTTGTGAGTTGATTTACAGACTATGCTTACTGTTTATCTAGGATAGAGCTGACATATCTTGTATTAATTGCATTTTGATAGCTTTTCTAGTCAGCTGCTCTGTTATGTTCACAGTTTATTCTAGTAGTACTTTTGTAAGATAAGATTTTCCGAGGTATTGTATTATAGAAAGCTTGTGTTTACAAGAGTGCATTTTCCGGCAGTTTTCAGGAGCAAGTTCTATTTATTAATTAATTAGTATAATTATGTTCTTCATTTATGTTGTTTTTATATATATATATATATATATATATATTTTCATTAATACATACAAAGTTGAAAGAAATGGCAATTTCTGCGTTGGAAATTTTATTATTCAAAGTTTCCAGGTCTCTGATGAGTTTTCGCTGGGTGGCAGGAAGTAGATGAATGAGATTAGCAAAATTCATGGTGGTACAGGGTTACATTAATGTACATGATGATACAGGATATACGACGCGTTTCACTGGACAACCAGCATTATCAAGTATGGATAGAATGATATAAAAGGTAAACAGGAAGGGTATATATAGAGGGTGGAGGATCAGAGGAGGCGAAAATCAGGGGGCAAAAGTCTGCTATTGGTGGAGGGGTATTCTAGGAGTGTTAAAGAGAGATCCGCGTCACGCAGGCGCACTGGATGCGGGAAGGTGGTGGTCGGTTGGCGGGGTCGAAGCTGATTGGGTGCGTGTCGAGTGGCGTGGCCTAAGTTGCGTAGTACGTGTGGCGCCGGCAGAAGACGAAGCTGAAGGAAGTAGCGCGGGGGGCTGCGTCAAGGGCACCGGGGGGCGAGGGGGGGTGGTAGGTCCTGTAGGATAGTGCCTTTTGGCAGAAGGAAGGATCTGAAGGTCCAGAGTTTGGTTGTTGATGTTAGGATGTAAGGCTTGGATATATAATGCTTCGAGTATAGGTAATCTCCTTGGGTCACTTTCTTTATTGAGTATGGTGGTGTGTTTCTCTAACTCGTTGTGTGTGAGGTGGGGGTGGTTAGAGGTGAGATAGTGGTCTTTGATGGCTCCAGCCAGAAGGTGAAGAGTTAACCGACGTGAAAGATGAGTCTGCGTCATGCCAATATAGGAATGAGGTCCACAGTCCTCATAATTACAGGTATGTTGGTAAATGACGTGATCGTCGGTCATCGGGCTCTTTATCTTGGTGGAAGCTGGTTTGTTGCGGAGAACGAGGTTGGAGGTCTTGGGGGATTTGTAATAAATTATTAATTTGATTTTGTTTTCCGGGTTGGTTGGGTGGACATGCTTGGAGATTATTTCTTTTAAGACGGCCTCGTCATTTTTGTGTTCAGAGGACATAAAATTGCGGTAGAAAATCTTAATTTCATTGGGGGGGTCAATGTTAGGAGGGCTTTGGGTGTACCATTTTTCAAGATGGTGGTTGATGGTGCTGGAGATGTCGGAGTTGGAGTATCCGTTATTCACTAAAACTTGGGATAGTCTTTCTAGTTCCTGGTGGGTGTTGGCCCAGGTACAGCAGTGCGTGAGGGCTCTCCTTACATAAGCAGAGATGGAGGATAGAAGATAACGGCGGGGGCATTCACTATCGCCGTTGAGGCATTGTCCTGTGTTAGTTGGTTTAGTGTAGACGGTGATTTTGAAGCCATGGTCGTTCAGAGCTATGAGGATGTCGAGGAAGGGGAGTTGTCCATTGTTTGATTTTTCAAAGGTGAAGTTAAGTCCAGAGGAGGTCATGAAGCGACGCTGGAGTTCCTCTAGTTCGTGGAGGTCTTTGATTTGCACAAAGATGTCGTCCACGAAGTGCATGCTCTACTTTGTTAATTCCTACAGATTGATAGTCTGGGAGTGCATCTACCACTACACATTGTAAGAAGTGTTTCTTCTTACGGTAGATGTAAGCAACTTCAACAACTGCGTAGTCTCTACTGTCGGTCACTCCTGTAGAACCTTGCAACCTAAGGGTCTCACTACCTACTACACGGTGTTTTAGACCGTCCAGCACCGATCTCTTTATAAAGGATCGTTGTGAGCCCTGGTCTAGGAGTAGCCGACAGACTTGTGTCCTGCCATAACCCTCTATGGGTATCTTGATTGTGGGTAAAATTGTAGTGTCCTTCCTACTGCCTAGCATTAGTGTTGCAGTACCCCCTACTTTTTCCTCCTTGACTTGACTACCTGTGGGGCATAACTTGTCAAAGTGATGACCCTCACAGTTGCGACAGGGCCTCAAATAGGAAGCAGTACATTTACCCTGCAAACCATGGTCCTTACTCAGACAACCCTTGCATAATTTTAGCTTCCTTGCTTGAGCTAATTTCGCTTCATTGGTTTGAAATTTGGTACAGCTTATCCATTTATGCTTGGGATTGTTGCAGTCTACATGACATTTGTGGTTTCTTTCGTGATTCTTCAACCTTCCCTTTAGAACCTACCATCATATTAATTGAACCCCTTGCTGTTGTCCATTCTGACCCACCCACCGTCCTACCATTGTTCAATTGTATGTTGCTAATCTCCTTGCTAAATGCCTCTTTGAACTCCTCCAAGTCAAAGGTACGAACCTTATCTAGGATAGCTAGAGGTAATTTCTGTCTTATAACTATGACCAGCATTTCTTGTGAGGTTACCCCCAACGCATCTAATGATCTTGTATGACACTCCATATCTGCCCTGAACTTTGTCAGTTCATCGACCCTGTACCTAGGCTGTGCTAGGTTCAATAGGGCGTTCACGTGGGCTACCTTGAGTTGGTCAGCGTCTCCATAAGTCGCCTGTAATAACCTTACAACACTATCATAATTTTCACCTATGATGGAAAAACGTTCTACCAAATGTAAAGCTTCATCCTTGAGTTGGCCTTTAACCCTTAACCATCGGCGCGCAACATATGTCGAGTGAAATAAATTTGGACTATGGGGCGGTGCACGACAGTGAGTGCCATTTTCAGCACGTAATGTTGCTGAGAGAGAGAGCTGAGCGGTGGGATGAGCGTAGTAACCTTATGACCGCTCCCCACGACCACCGTGGACCTACTGAACTGTATCCCACCCTTCTCCCCCCTTTCTCACTCGCTACACAGAGAATTATGTACGGAAATTACCTTATTTTAGGGTTTTTGCACTCGTGTTGCACGAGAACCAGCGGTCGTACAAGGATGGTTCGGGTGTCATTGGAAAGCTCTGTTTACGCCCTTTCAGGGATAGATACTTGTTTTACGCTCTGGGTCTTGTTTATGCATGAAAATGAGCACGGAAACAACCCTATTTAGGGTAAAAAAAAAACGCTGTGCGGTACGGTGTAAAATACACACCACCCGCTCTTAAGGCGTTAAGATAATGGAACTTTCGTACATCGTCAAGTTTTGATTTATGCACTGTTGATTTAAAGACGTCTCAAAATGCTAACCACTCGGTCAAGTTTCCCCTGAACTTCGGTAAATTTAATTTGGGCAAGTTGACATCACGACGGGGATCTGTCTGCTTGGCAGCGCTGCTAGTCGAGGTTCTCTCTATATTCTTCACCACCCTTTGCAGTAAATGGATTGCCTCTAAATTGGCGATATCATTGACAGCGCGCTGCTCGTACTCCGCACGAATATCGGACTCTTCCTCTAACCCTGATACTATACTTTCATTCAGGGTAACTATACGATCATAGGTAGTTTGTGGGTTTTCTAACCTAGCCTCTAGCTGTTCAGGAGTTGCACTATCTACAAAGACTTCCAAATCGGACGTTAGCCTACTGATGAGACCCATCAAACCCCCTCTCTGGTTTTTCAAGACTGTGATAGACATAATTGTGGTTTTACTATCTTCTGGTTTACTAGCCATTAAATGATTCACACAAATTAGCCTAACCCTTCGTCGGCCAATACGAACCTCTATAATAAGTCTCGATCATGAAATATAGGCCTACCCTTTTGTTAATTGTCATATGAAATTTCATTTTAGTCCTTATATGCAATATTGTTTCACATTAGCCTACCCTTCATAGATTAATGTAATTTAAGTAAAGAGGTAGAAATGACTATATAAACAGCTTACCATACACAATACAGTACCACGAGAGATTGGGATATGATGATTAAACAATGAAGGAAATAAGAGTTGGTAGGTCAGTCGTAAGTCAAATAGTAAATAATAATGAAATTAGGGAAACAAGTGCAGGGTTAACACAAAAATAAAGAAAACAAAAAAGAAAGAAGGCTAATTTACTGGGGGAAGGTGATGGTCGAGAAGCAGAATTTAGGGAGTCGCAGGCTTACTACTCCGGCATCACGCTCTAGCCAGCGTTTAGTCATGACAGTAATCTTGTCATGCAGGATCTTGTTTGTGTCGAGGTCTAAATGGACACCATCTATGTCAAGATTCTGCGGTTTTGACGAGACAGACAAAAAGCGATGGCGAGTCACGTCTAGCCTAGAGCGCAATGACCGGTTAACAGAATTCCTAATTCTATTATATTGCTCTGCTGGCATTCCCCTTACTCTTGAGCGGTATTCTAGGGAAATCAGGATACATTTCCCTCCCGTGTCCCTCTCTACAGCCAGAGCCAGGTCCCCTAACGCTGCAGCCAGAGCATGGGGCTCGGTGTCGGGGGTTATGTCGTTGCCCCCGATGAGTAAATAGGTGTAGAGGGGCCGGTATATTACCAACCTACCCCACTCATCGGAGAACTTAAGACTTGTGATGTTAGCCCCCGGCACCCCAAAGTAGCGGAATTGAAATTGCCGATCCCCGGTCGCTCCTCTGTATTCAACAGGGCCCTGGTCTGCTGCCCTTAGTTGGGTTGCTTATGAGTGGCCGAAGATCGCTATGCGATCTACCTCGGCCACTTCTTGCACCGGTTTATACCCCAGACCTACACCCCCTGGATCCTTTGACCTACAACCTCCCTCAATATTACACTTACTCATGCCTAACTATCGGAAGTTTAACTGTGGGCCAAAGTCCCGGGTCTGGGCACCAATATGGCGGATTTAAGGAAGATAAGTTTACTCTAGGCTATCTTAGACTGAAAAGGTCTGCTCATATAAAATATAAATTAATAATAATATTAATATTTATTAATATATATATAATATATATATATACACACACACACACACCTCCGCTATCATTTACGTAGTCCCCTCCCTAACACACACACAACTTCCCCCTAACACCCTACGTATCCCCCCCCCACCCCACCTCACCCAGCAAACACACACATACACACCTTTCCAATGACGGACCAAAGTGGATTATGTAAATTGAAAGTTAAGATACTATTATAAATGGTGAAAGAGAAAACTAATTACTATTTAGAGAACAGAATTGAATGTAAACACCAATATTAGTTTTTCACACAGTACTTCTCGCCTAAGCTTTCGAAGCCATCCCAAAGTATATTGACTCTTATTAACCCTTTCAGTATGATGACGTGTTTCTGTATTGTATTGTGGCTAACAGTAGACGACTTTATACGGATATGGAAGGACCCGTAGTAATACATAGGTCAATACGGTACTATCTTATTTAATACTCTGGCTTCGTCAATAAACCCATCTAATATATGGATAGACAGGTTAGTCACTATCAGTGTCTGCATTATTGTAGGTACCTATTATATACTCCTTAAACAAAGGAGTAAACCCTATACTGTATAAGTGATGTCACACAAACCCTTTAATGTTCTGGCTTCCTCAATAAACCCATCTAATATATGAATAGACAGGTTAGTCACTATCAGTGTCTGCATTATTGTACATACCTATTTCATTCCTCTTAAACAAAGGAGTAAACACTATAAATCATCTCCCACAAACCCTTTCTAAGGTTAATATAATTCATCTAATAATAGCCAAAAACTTGTTGGTAAACTGAAAGGGATACTAAGGAGGAAGAAAGGTAAGATAAGACTATATAATAATCAACAGGTTGAATTATTTACAATACATAATATATTAGGTGCATCAGATAGCTTGGCCCATGAACATAAAACCAACACTACACAAATGTACTCACAATTTTGCACACGGCAGGGAACACCATCTTACCTGTGTGGAGACAAACAAAACACGAAGATTAGATAAAACAATTATTTGAAGATTTAAAGAATTACGCATAGCAATAATACCAATTATACATACAGAAACCACATACTCTTAACTGACAAATGTAAACTCGTAATATCAAAATAATTATTCTTTACTGAAATATTTGTTTTATGATTAACCTTTGTATTTTATATTTTTGTTTGGCTAGCATTAGACAATTTTATTAAGCTATGAAAGGCTCTGTAAGCATCTAAAAGGGTAAAGAATATACCAACTGAACTTCTGACTTCCAAAATCCCTTTCTAAATTGAAGAAATCGTCTACTGATAGCCAGAATGCAAGGTAGAAATTAATCCTCGAATATTGAAGGGCTTAATCATGTACTAAATATACAAAAATACAAATAATTATAATAAATACCCTTATATTTAATAACCTTGTCATACAATTTATAGTACATGACCAAATACAATATTTTAATGATTTCAGAAACAATGATTGAGCACATTCAACATCACCTCATAGCAGGAGTTAATTCCTTATAATTAGGAAAACAAATCTTGATCACTGACCTCTATTGCTAATATAGATACGTCGATATAGATAGATAGATAGATATATGGATAGATAGATAGATAGATAGGTAGGTAGGTAGGTAGGTAGATAGATAGATATATAGATAGATAGATATGTACAGATAAATTGGCTTAATATACAGTATATATATGCAGCTAAGAAAAAGATGACAAATACATATATGCGTCGGACAGCCTAATTTACAATATGTGTTCTATTATCAAAATAATAATGAATCACAAAATTGAATATGCTGAACAGTCAATAGATCAGTCTGCCCTTAAATTCAGTCTTTGGAAATAACCACTGCATAAACCATTGCTATTTGTGTTTTGTTTTTTTTAATTCAAGAAACTCTTGTCTTTTAATCTTGACAGGATTTCCGGCATCAGTAAATCCACGAATTCCATTAAGAATTATTCAACCGGCAAAATTTTCGTTGAACCCATTATATAATTGAATTTTGTGATATTGCTTTGTTCACCCTGTTCAGTAAATAAGTAAATATTTAACCATTTCAGCAAAGATGACTCTGGTTTCCCTTTTTGTTTTGGCTAGCAACAGAGGATTTTACACCATTTAATAACCCCTATAGATGAAACACAGTATTATAACTATATATATTAATTTTCTAACTCCACAATTTCTAAGTCAAACTGGATTACATTATTTAACGATAGACTAACATAAAATATAAAACTGAATAAAATCGTTTAATGATAGCCAACAAGAAATAAATAGTATAACTGAATAATATTGTCTAATTACAACCTAAATAACATATATAAACTAAACAACACGTCTAATGATCACCCATCGCATCCAAAGCCTTTCCCAGTGACACATGCATCACAGTCACCTTGAGCCCCCCTCTTGGAATGCCCATCATAGTCAAAACTAGCGACACACCCATCGTAGTCACCCCTTTACCTTCTGGCATGTCCCTCACAGCCAACATCCAACCCTATGCTAAGAAATCAAAGAAGGGGAAGAGGAAAAAAGAAAAGGAATAAGTCGGCCAATGACGAGAGATAAAGCTGAAGGTCCTTGTTACCAAACCTGAGAACCAGGAAAAGAATTACCTTTGCCATGCGATTCCTGGTAAAAACATCCCCCGCCTTCTTGCACTTCAGGAGAACAAATAAGTCTCGGCTTTCCAGACCCTTTTAAAATCACCAGAAACAACAACCTACAATACACAATTACACATACAATCATAAATGTAACTTAAACTTAATAACTGGATCTTACAATACTCTTACGACTCCAGGATATTATCCATCTCGCTTTGCAAATTACAAGACAGTACTACAGATAGCTTAAGACATATTTAGCTAGCTATGCACTTGATATTTTCTTATCAAATTACATTTATAATTTTGGTGTACACTTTCTGTGCGTTCAGATGCATATTCCGTCTTTTTACAAGGGTCGCCAATTTTAAATAATTTGTATTGATATACATACTATTGGTATACAGTGACTGTATACACACATGTCCACATACCTGGAATAAGTGGACGACGTTGTGACGTCCCATCTGGGGTTGGCAAAAATGGTACAAGGCGAGATGGGTATCATATGGTTCACCTAAGCTGATGGCTACCTAAGCCTTCGGGCGAGACGGTACCGTCTATAGTGAGAATGGTACCATACAGATCCACACTAAGCCTTCGTTTCCGATGTCGCCAATTGGCTAAAAATACAGACTACACACACATCCACAGCCATTCCAACGATCCATATAACACCTACACATATAGGAGGCGGGAAATAACGAGCATGCTCACTCCCGCAATACAACTAGAGTAACTAGAGTAAGTACATGATAAATATGGACTACATTATTTAGTCCTTGAACATTACAAGGGGTATAATGTTGTGTTATTGTGGATATAGACTACACATACATATAGATCTATTGATATACATAGACTGTATACATACAAATGATACATACGGCTCTTGAAAATTGCCGGTACTATATTATTATATAATATATATATATATATATATATATATATATATATATATATATATATATATATATATATATATATATATATATATATATTAATGATGATATCAGTGAAGGCCGCGTCCCATACAGTACGTCAAGACACGACAACGGCCGATGTTAGCCGATTTAACAACTTTTTGCCGAATCGACACGTTTGACACGAGGCTCGCCAGACAAGGACAGCCGCACGTCACTCACACGTCAGTGACAGGTCACTCACGACACATTTACGTCTGCCACACGTTAACTCGTGACCCTATTACGATGTCAGTACGACACACACGTCCGCGCAACACGTTCACAGTACGCTAAGTTGGATGTTGTTAGGATGTTAGCCGTCTGCCAGACGAGCAGCATATGTGCTGCGCAAGTGTGTCGCACGATACATACGTGTGTCACCCAACAGGGTCGACTCCTACGACAGAAGCACGACCAAGTACCCAACCCTATATAAAGGTCGGGGGCCGTAGACCCGCACACAGTCTACCACCAAACCTTGCCTTTTATAAAATATAGCACAGGTGACACCTGACACCTGGCCATGTAAACGTTAACATATCTTTCATATTTGTTCTATAGATTTCTATCTCTGTTATTTTTATCTCTTATATTTCCTTTTCCCTCTCAACATAGGTTTCCCATTTGTTCTAAATATTTCTATCTCCTTTATAGTTTTCTATAACATTTACTTTGCCCTCAACATGTTTAATATTTGTTCCATATATTGCCATCTCTTATATTTCTCTTATATTTTTGTTTTTCCTCTCAACATTCGTTTCATATTTGTTCTATATAATTCTATCTCCTTTATATTTTTCTTTAACATTTGCTTTGCCCTCAACATGTTTCATATTTTTTCCATATTTTTCCATCTCTTTTATATTTTATATTTTATTTTCACTCTCAACATGGTTCATAATTGTTCTATAGATTTCCACAAATTTCTATTTCTTTTCTAATTGATTTTGCCTCTCAAAATTTGTCCTATTTGTTCTAGGTATTTGTAACAAACTTATATTTTCGTTAATTTATTTATTTTCCCTAACATGTATTCATATTCATTATTATTATTTTATTTATCATTATTTATCATTATTTTATTTCATTCCTTCTGTACTTGGTTTGTTCTATGTTTGTTGCACGAGATATTATGGTAGGATTATTTGGTACTAACATTTCTATAAATATTTAGGTAATTGAAGTCATATTTGTGCAGAGTTATCTTAGCGTTTACATGAATTAAACTTGCATTAGGTCAAGGATATGGCAAACAACATATTACAAAAACAAATTTATTGTAAAAGTACAAAAACCAGATACGAAAATAGAGATATATAGGGGGGAAAAGAAATGCATTTTGCCAGATTATTTCCCGACTATTGTACGTCAAAAACGATTGCTGCACGTCCGAAAACCGATCGACATACGTCAGCAACACGTCCAAAATTTAACGTTTTTTTTCCCTGACCATCAAAAACAGTCGGCTGAAAAATAGCGTATACACTAATTATGGGCCGACTTCACGGACCTCTCGGCGGGCACCCCGTCCAGTTCCAGGTCAACTCGAGTAGAGCCCATTGATTTACATGACTTTACTCGATCACAGACGATTTAGCAAAAATTCAAATATTTTGAAAAGATCGGCTCTTGTCGGGTCTTTACATACTGTATGGGACGCCCGCTTGAGTTGTCCTCCAGGATAACGTATTTTCAAAAAGGAAAAGGGTAGCCAAAACAAGGAAGATCCCATCTCCATATTTATTGCAATATTTCGGACTCTGCGTCCATCATGAGGTCAGTACACGATCCTATAAAATGAAATTACCATACATAAAATTTCGTAAAGAGAAGGACCCGTAAAATAGTTTAAATACAAAGTAAATAAGGGTATAAAATACCTAAATGAAATTAATTCGTTAACAAAACACCAGTACCGCATGAATAAAAGGAAAACTAATGCGATATGACTAAATAATAAAGACCAATCCCTACCCACCTAGATCCAACCCCAAGCCCACCTCGAGTACAACTGAAGACCATTATTTGATCATTTAACCCTTAACTAGCGGCACACAACATAAGTCGAGTATAATAAATCTGGACTATCTGGCGGCGCGCGACATAGGTCGTGTGGCAATTTCAGCACGTAATATTGCTGAGAGAGAGAGACAAGTGGTGGCAGGAGAGTAGCGAGCGTATGACTGCTCCAGACCACCACAGCGAACCTACTGACACGAATCCCACCTCCTCCCTCCCTCTCTCACTCGCTACATACTGAATTGTATGGGGAAAGTACCGAATTACATGCTCTTTGCACTCGTGTTGCGCGGTTGTTGCAAGAAAACTAGCCATCATAAAAGGATCGTTATGGTGTCATTGGAAAGCTCTGTTTATGCCCTTTCAGGGATAGATACTTGTTTTACGCTCTGGGTCTTATTTAGGCATGAAAATGATCACGTAAACAGCCCTATTTATCTAAAAACATCCCGCTGGGCAGTACATATAAATAGACCGCTAGCCCGCTAATAAGGTGTTAACACTACCACCGACAACCCCAAAGATACAAAACAAAAGAACATCTGAAAATGATATATTCTGACTGGGCGTACAATGTGAAATACTCCTAATGAATTTGAAATTAAACAAAACATATATGAAACAATTAAAACTAAACCATTTGAAAACTGACTAAACAATTGAATCAGTTCATAGTATTCAGTTCCGGCTTGAGTTGTTGAATTAATATCTTTTCCCCTAAAAAAGTATCTTGTTCATTATTGAATTTACCTATTTTTTCAAAATCATTCCCTGAGAAAAGATGGTATATATATATATATATATATATATATATATATATATATATATATATATATATATATATATAATTATGAAGTAGGTGCTAATTGCTAATTGTAGGTTTGTATAACAACACACGAGAACTCGCTAATATTCACTTACTACAGACACTTCTATGTACTGATATTGAAACATTATATAAGTATTGTTTGTGTAGGTGTTAGGTGATCCTTAAACGTTAGTAATTTTTGAAGCACACGTAACTATGTTTCGCAGGAAAATCCGTAAGAAAATAAGATTATATGAAAGAAAGCAGCGTCAGACACCAAAACCTAAGCCTTCGCAGTCAAATCAGTAGTGGGAAAATATCTTGTGTTCTTAGTTGTATTAAGGGGAGGTTTTTAGTGTGTTTCTCAGACTTCCATCAAGCTTGAAATTACACCCCCTTGTCTCCCTTTCAAGATAAATTTGTACATATTTCGGTAGAAAAATGTCCCGGCTGAAAGCCGGTTCCTCTTAAATTACAGGCTCGCTATCGCTCGCCAGGATAAAATCGACACCTAAATGGCATGAAAGGTCTTACAATTAACAGAAATGGGTTGAAAGTCCTTAAAATCGTCAAAATAATGGGGCAAACGTCTTAAAATTAGAAAAACAATGGGACAAAGCATGAGGGAGAAAGGGATCAAGAAAAAAATCCCTCAAGTGGATATCTATCCTTAATGGTAAAACATATATTATTAACTACCAATGATAATTATGGGTTTTTATATAATATATACCTGTATACACACACACATATATATATATATATATATATATATATATATATATATAAATATAAATATATATATATATATATATATATATACGGAATAGGCCTATTTTTCTTTCTTTTTCTATGTGAATGAGGGAGACAAAAGTCATACCTGCCTGCAGCGAGTGCCTCCCCCAGATTTCAAAGAGTGACAGGGCCGAAATCAAGGGACGTTCGAGCTAAAATGCCTGAACACACAGAGTTTGAAGCAATTTAAATCATAGGAAGAGGGAAAGACTGATTCTGGGAGAGAGTTCCAGAACTCAGCAGTTGAATAGAAGAAAGTTTAAGAATAGCGTTTCACTCTTGGGTTGGAGAGTTGCACAGAGTAGGGGTGGGATTGTGTTGCAAGACGGGTACTACGTACCCTACGTAGAGGAGGTGGTATACATTGAGAAAGCTCCGAGGAACACTGACTATTGTAGTAGCGATAGAATAGCGAGTGAGATGCAACATTGCGACGAAGAGAGAGAGATTGCAGAGAGTTGGTGAGTGGATGGGAGTTAATGAATATTAATATATAAATATATATATATATATATATATATATATATATATATATATATATATATACAGTATATATATATATATACTATATATACCGTATCTATATATATATATATATATATATATATATATATATATATATATCTATATATATATTTATTTATTAGGTTCCCGGCGATCATGTGTGTCTTTCTATTTATATATTTCTGTATTTTCTTTAATAGTATCTGTCTATCACTAGGCATACATAATCTGGATACATACCGGTACATTATACGTACATACATACATACACGTACACACGCACAATAGTTACACTTTATAATGGTGGCATTACAGGCAGCCCTGTTGTGGGTTACCTCACATGTTAATCGTCAGCATTTGACAACAGATTTATCCATCATCTATCTAGGTGGGTTACCTCACATGCTAATCGTCAGCATTTGACAACAGATTCATCCATCATCTATCTAGGTGGGTTACCTCACATGTTAATAGTCAGCATTTGACAACAGATTCATCCATCATCTATCTAGGTGGGTTACCTCACATGTTAATAGTCAGCATTTGACAACAGATGTATCCATCATCTATCTAGGTCTTCTCTTCCGCGCAGTTCTCCGCACGTTCTTCACCAAACCTGTTTGTACGTAATTCTCTGTTCCTCATCTATATGCCTACACTCTCAAAACTTAAGGGTATGAAAAGTGTATATAAATTGTAAATAATGATCCATCCATTTAATTGTATATTGGAGATAATAAACCCATCTTATACCAGTTAGAAAGGTAAATCACTCTCAATATACCCAAGAATCATATATAACTGTTTCATATCCGATTTTTACTTTATATTTTTGACTGCGAACATAGCTTCACATTAGTTCCTATATCAAATGTATTAATCCCAACTATCAATATGACCATTGTCACTTCCTTATGTTCTAATTTGTTAATATTATCTATTTGTACAGGCCATGTTTATGAATCACAATTAACATACTAAACTTAAACCTTGCTGGCCAAGTGAAACGAAAGTTATCTAATGGTATATATAGGCAACAGTTGAATTTGCCATAACTGCATCTGTACTACCGGTAAGTCTTTTATTGATAGTAATATACTGTTTATTTTTTTGTTTTTTGTTTTTAACCTGGCGACAATTTGACTTGTACTCATCTTGATTATTGAGCTATTAGGGGAATCTCATAATGGAATATGGCGTTAATTATGAACATTTTGTGTAAAGATGATACAGGGACAAATGAGTCTCATATTTGTCCATTAAATTATTGAGGAATAAACTGAGAGGGAATTGGATTTTCCGTAAAGTGGAAATATATTACAATTCTAGTGACAGTGCCAGTCTTTGTCGAAATGTTAATACTTAAGTAACAAAACCTGTTTGCTCCAGGAAAAACATAATTTACATGTGAAAAAGAGTCCACACACAATAGTGCTAAACGATTTTAAATTATAAATGTCAGTCATTTAGTATTTTAAAAACTTGAAAAATTTAACTTAGTGGTATACGCGTTGCCAATAAAACAGGCCTTTTCTAGAAGAGGCCTGATTAGAGTGTATATATATGTAACCAATTTGCATAACAACTTTACTTGTAAAACGAATGTGTTTATGTATGCAGTAGTATATATATATATAGTAAGACATGTGTGAGTGCGTGTACTGTATAATTGTGTGAGTGTGTAAAACTGTAAGTGAGTGCCCCTGTGTAGTTATATATGTGGTTGTGTTGGTGTGAATGTGCGCGAGTGTAAAACAAAAATAATAATTATATATACTATATATATATATATATATATATAATTATAATGTATACAATTTATACTGTATATTATTATATGTGTATGTAAGCATGCATATGCATGTGCGCTTGTGTGTAGTTTTATGTGTTATTATGCGTATGTTTTTTTTCTCTATGTGAATGAATAAAAATGGAGGTGGCGTTTTACTATATATCAAAGAAAGTCTTAACCCGACCCTCTTGTCAAAACCTCAAATTGTGAACGTCGACACATCCTTTGTGCTAATAAAGAATAATAAAGGTACAACAATAATACTTGCATTAATATACAGACCTCCATCTCAATCAGTACAAACTGACCGAGACATTAAATTTTATGAGCAAATTGCAGACGTAAGTAACTCGCAAGATACCGTATTTTTTGGCGACTTCAATTTACCTGTGACCAAGTGGGGAGATAGTATTACTTCACACTCTGGACAAGACTTGTATGCACTTTGCAATTGAGAGGGTTTGAATGGCTAAACGTCAGTCACTGTGGTGAGTGTGTGTGTGTGTAAGAGAGAGAGAGAGAGAGAGTGTGTGATTCTGTGAGTGTCTGAGGCGAGTGCAAGTATGTATAAGTGTGCGCATAATTATGTTTGTTGGTATATACTGTATATATGTGTTTATGTACGGTATATGAATTGCATACACATATAAGCTTTGTGTGCGAACAGTTGTGAACAATGATCAAGTTACACTTTGGATATTTAAGACCAAGTTCTGAAGCATTAGGGATAAAATAAAGCATTGAGTTAACATATTTGGGTTCGATACGGATTCAAATAGGTGTGTAGCTATTATTGCTCGTGACTATACAGTACAGTATGTGTGTGAGTGTACAAACACCTGCACAAGTTGCTGGTACAATACTGTAAGATAAACTTGAGATGGTGATAATATTTGAATAAAGACAAACTAAACTCAAGGATGTTGTCAAGACTTAGGATCGTATAATGAATTTAGGAATTAGTTACAAGACAAGTAAAGGTATTGGATTATCAGCCTAAGGGGGAAGTATTGAGATCGTCTCACCTTTGTTGTTAATTCACATGCTATACATGGTCTATACATATTATAATGGCCACCAGTGAATATATATAGACTTAGCTGGTTAGTGGAGCATGTTGATGGATAGTAGGTGCTGGGATGTTTAATATATGGGACGATAGATGTGGCCGATCGCCGGTGTTGCTGGTAAGGGATGTTGTTATTGAGTGGCACCCTTTATAGGGAGAAATCTTAGAACGTCAGCTTGGTAACAAGTGAAGCTAGACATGCGCAATCATTCTCGATGCTGCTAACGTTCCTCATATTACTTTAATTACTATATTAAATAGTACTTAATACTTATGGAATATTATATTCTCAAATTAAATCTTTATAGAATAAATGTACACCATAGCCTATACCTTAATTACCTCTTATATATTATTCATCTGATATACAAACCCAATTAACTTTACATGATACTTTGTGTATATACAGAATTATGGATCCCATTTTTAACCAATCCCAACTGGAAATAGAAAGGTCTATCGTGGACACTCATAAGTCACAATATATTCCAGGCCACCAAATATTTACAAATTTTACAATTTGGACTTAAACTAGTGTGGAAAATTATAAGGCTCCACCACCTATCAATGATTGCCAGAGTCGCGTGGAACCCAAAGCAGCCTGCCGCTGAGGACGAAGATTACTGTCATCCCGACTAGCAGCAAACTGCGCTGGTGCGTCCGCACCGGCGATACTATCTGCAATAATCTTGCCCACATCTTCACATTCCTGTTCAATAGGATACAATTTAGCAATCGGACGAGTGGTAATACCGGTAGAGGTTTTGACCTGCGCGACTCTAACAAGCTGATCTAGGCCCGAAAGTAATTTTAGGACGAGACCTAATCTCCAAAACAAACGAGGACCCTCATTGTGTATCAGGACAACGTCACCTACTTTGGGCCAAGATTTACCCTTGTTGCTTATTAAATTATATGACTCTCCCTTAGAGACAGCAGGTAGTCAGTCGTCCAGCGCTTCCACAAATCATTTGATAATTTACAAACATAATTATATCGCGCGGAGACGTTGTCTACAACGTACAATGAGGGATCCGTGATTTCATCATCGTTCATCGGTTCAGGAAACAGTCTAAGTCTACGTCCGCTGGCCAACTGTGAAGGGGTAATAGGTACAGGATCCTCTAAATCTCCTGACACATATCCTAATGGTCTGTCATTCACAGCCGCCTCCAGTTCTGTTAGTATCGTAGTCAACTCTGTAAATGTGACTGAGGCACGACCCAGTACCTTTTTCAGTCCTGCCTTAACTGTGCCGATTGTTCTCTGCCAGATCGCTCCAAACCATGGAGCTCTGGCTGGGAAAAACCTCCAATCACATTTAAACTTACTCAGATGTTGTTTGAGTTGAGGATCATCTAGTCTTGATTTTAATAATTTGGCAGAACCGACAAATGTGGTGGCATTATCGCTGAGCATTAATTGGGGATAACCTTTACGACTACAGATCCTTCGGAAAATGTGCATGAAGGTTTCGCAAGATAAATCAGGAGCAACTTCTAAATGAATAGCACGCGTTACAGCACAAGTGAACAATATTATATAAACCTTTTCAATAGTACCGCCCCCACCCCTCACAGCCAGTGAGCCGGAGAACTCCACGCCTGTGACCTGAAATGGTTGCACCCTGTTAATGCGGAAATCAGGTAGTGGAGGAGATGGCTGCAACCCATAGCTTTTGCCCTGAAAGCGCTTGCACACAATACACTTCCTAGTTACTGACTTCACTGTTTGCCGCATTCTCGGAATCCACCATCTCGTTCTCAGATACGAAACCACATATGCCACCCCATAATGCAACCACAATCTATGAGCATTGTCTATCAACAGTGAGGTTAACCTGTGTTTGTTTGGAAGAAGGATTGGACACTTTGTATTATAATCTATCTTCAGCCGTTTGTAGTCTCCCTTTACATTAAATGATCCCTTGATCCAAAAATAACCCCAACTGTTTAATAATGCTACTCTTAACCTTATTGTCAGTGGTGCTAGTGTCAAGTTCTTGTCGCTCCTTATGGTAAACTTCCCTCTGTGGTACCTCTATTAAAGTGACTTCAGCTGCTCTTAGTTCCGGTACTGTAAGTATGCCATGATTCTGATCCGACCCCTTCGACCAAAGTACCATTAAAAGGTAGGGAGACTTATGTTACACAACTTTTGTGCAGTGAGTTTGTCAGTGATACAAGTAAGTCCCTTGTGAGCACAGTAACTAGGAAGCTGATCGACAACAATGGCTTTCATTTGGCGCCATCGCCCTTTGTGTCGATAGTTTAGTGCAACAATGTCATAAGTTGCATCCTCCAGCGAGCCTGTGAACCCCCTTAATTGTAGAGTCTCCTTACCAACTACTGTATGTTGTATTAACTCCAATGAGGACTTCAATATAAAGGACTTTTGTGAGCACTGATCTAGTAAAGCACGAAGTTGTGTAACACAAGTCTCCCTACCTTTTAATGGTACTTTAATTGTGGGGAGTAATGCCATTTCTTTCTTAGTAGTAACCGACATAGTAACTGAGTGTTCCGAATAAGCTTGTGGCGACTCCTGCCCCCCTATTCGGACAAAGACTATGGTAATGTTTGCCCTGACAATGTTTGCACGGCTCCACTTTTGGGTTGGTGCAACCATTTCGACCATGGTCTCTATCCAAACAGCCAACACACACCTTTAATACCTTCGCCCTCTTTATTTTGGTTTGTGCATTAGGATATTTGAAACATTTAAACCAGCAGTGCCCTGACTTGCCACACAGCTTACAGCCCTTATCAGAGCCATTGCATCCCGCCTCATAATGTGCTACCTTGTTTTGTTGAAAAGTAAAAGCAGCAGTAGGTTTATATTTTTCTTGTGTAGGCAGGCCAGCCCCCTCCATGTTACAAATCTCCTCGTATAGGGTCCGAGTGACCGCACCAACCTGTAACCAGTCATCCTCCAGTTCTCGCCGAATAGTCTCACGCAAAGGAGACGGAATCTTATTATACAACATTACGGCACAAAAGTCCTCCAACGTCACATTGCAAGATTTAAGCGACTTTAGTGTGCATTCAGCAGCCGCATGGAAATGTCTAAGGTCCTGCGCATCATATCGAGGACCAGGAATCTCACAAAAGGTGCAACGTGGGCAGACTTGATGCGGTCAATCTGTCCGTAGGTCTCGAGGAGAAGTGTTATGACAGGAGTATAACTTGAGGTCTCTAAGCTAAATCCGGCTATGAGCTGCGAGGCCTCTCCCTCTAGCTGACCCCTCAAATATGTGAATTTCTGAATATCTGTTAGGTCCTGACGCCCATGAACCGAACATTGGAATAAATCCCAAAATCCGGTCCACTGGGCAGGATCACCACCAAACTTCGGGAGGGTTAAGGCTGGTAATTTTACTACCGACTTTATAGCCTCTCTGCGAGAGACCTCTGTACGTACCGGTCTACTATCCAAAGGGGCTAATAAGTTTTGTACCAGTTCCTCATAAATCATATCATTAGCCACTTCTTCATTTAAATCTTCCTCAGACTCTAACAATAGATATATTTTCTCATTGAAAGAATTGATGTTGTGTAAAGCCTTATTGATACTGACTTTTTTAGCAACTATTTCATCGTTTGTGGCTTCGTTGAGGAAAGTGGTGAAATCCTTAGCTAATTTAGTAATGCCTCCTTTGGCCGCAGCCCTCAACCTCGTCAGCTTGGTGATGTCCATGTTTATAGGGAACCCAACCTGTTACCAGTCAATTCACAAATTTATAGGGGATAGGCGAGTCAGGATGGACGATGAACGACGATAAAATAAACTATTAGCCTAATAAACTGAAATAAATAAAGGCTAGCCTATTCCTCGTCAAAATATCGCGCCGCCCTACTGACGATTAGGTTATAGAGCTTGTGCGTCCCCCAAGGGCCTAAATGGACGCCATCATATGCCAAGTCCTCCTTACCCATCTCCATAGGGTTGAACCTTGACTTGGAGAATGGGAATTTCTGACGTAAATGTCTGTTGACGGCATTTTTTATTCGGTTATATTGCTCTGCACTGAGGCCCCTGGGGGAGGTACGAGACTCTATTCCCACGATTTTACAATGCCTCCCTGTTCTATCCTCAATATGTTTAGCCAAATCATTTATTTTACTGGCTAACTCATTAACTACCGTATCGCCAAATATATCGTTACCTCCGACTATCAAGAATGTGAAATCCGGACGAAACTTTACAAGACTATCGAAGGCTGGCGAATTACGGATTGAATCAACTGTGGCCCCACTTTGTGCCAGAAAGTTCAGCTGGAAGCCTTCACGGAGTATAGGAGATGGTGGCCGTTCAAATCTATTGACATACGAGTGTCCAATCACCGCAACTTTAGGTAACGGGTGTTTATTGTGCGATGGTGACGGCTCAAAATTCTCGCCAATACCGCCCCAACCCTGCGCTGCCTTCCCAGACCCTCGAATCCTTGGCTAGTGTGTAAACTATAGCCTAGCACTAGAAAGTAGAAAGCAGGAATGGTAAAAGGAGGCCCAACATGACGCCCAGCCACAATTCGACCTAGGTTAAACACAAAAATGGGGTACAGTATATGAATTAATAAGGCATATAGGCTATACTCAAATCCTGGTTTACGGCACCATACTTTACTGTCAAGACTTAGGATCGTATAATGGATTTAGGAATTAGTTACAAGACAAGTAAAGGTATTGGATTATCAGCCTAAGGGGGAAGTATTGAGATCGTCTCACCTTTGTTGTTAATTCACATGCTATACATGGTCTATACATATAATAATGGCCACCAGTGAATATATATAGACTTAGCTGGTTAGTGGAGCATGTTGATGGATAGTAGGTGCTGGGATGTTTAATATATGGGACGATAGATGTGGCCGATCGCCGGTGTTGCTGGTAAGGGATGTTGTTATTGAGTGGCACCCTTTATAGGGAAACATCTTAGAACGTCAGCTTGGTAACAAGTGAAGCTAGACATGCGCAATCATTCTCGATGCTGCTAACGTTCCTCATATTACTTTAATTACTATATTAAATAGTACTTAATACTTATGGAATACTATATTCTCAAATTAACTCTTTATAGAATAAATGTACACCATAGCCTATACCTTAATTACCCCTTATATATTATTCATCTGATATACAAACCCAATTAACTTTACATGATACTTTGTGTATATACAGAATTATAGATCCCATTGTTAACCAATCCCAAATGGAAATAGAATGGTCTATCGTGGACACTCATAAGTCACGATAGATGTATTTAAGAGAATGGTTCAATATATTTCACCAGTGTGTCAAAATAGTTCAATACAATTTGTACCACCTTTCACAACAGGCGACTGTACACCCTAAGACACAAATCCTGGTCCATTATGAACCATAGACCACATCAACAATATATTATATATATTGTGTAATGAATTCATGAGAACATTTGTTTCAGTTCGGGATAGCTTGGGAAATTTATGTACACTATTTTCTCTGTATGCAGGCGTATATATGTGTACTAGTATGTGTGTGAGTATGAGCGAGTATGTATAAAAGTGTACACAAAAAGTCAAGCAACAACATGTCTAGCAACTTCTCGAGGTTGCTTACCCTCTAAATTTCTGCTGCCCAGAGTGCTTAGAGTAGGTAAGGGACTATTGCAATGGGAAGTACTGCCCTAAGAATGGAGTCCATGGCAGGGTTAGGAGATGATAATAGGGGACAAATTGGGTTAATAACATAACATAGCTATAAGTGATCCTTCGTATATCTGGGGAAAAGTGAGCAACATCTTATATATTTATTTATTTATACATTATAGTGAATACAATATTATTCAACGGATTTATCACCTCTCTACAAGTGTTTCTTGTTTTATATACAGTAGCTTGTACGATCATTTAGTTGCAATGTATTAGACCTGGGTTAGATAGTGTAGAACATTTTAGGCTATCTTATGCTTGGTAAGTTTAGGTTAGTTTAGAGTTAGGATACGTTAGATATGAAGGAATATGCTGAGAATAGACAAAGTGATGGAGGGGCGACAAGACATGAAGGCAAAAATCCTCCCAGACCACTTAGTCCACAGCCCCTCACTTTAAAAGATCTTCTCTGCTTGATTTACAATTAATGGCTTTAGTAACCCTCCTGCTCCTCCTCCTCCTTCTCTCTCTCTCTCTCTCTCTCTCTCTCTCTCTCTCTCTCTCTCTCTCTCTCTCTCTCTCTCTCTCTCTCTCTCGTGCATGAATATAATTGACTGCAAAGAGAGGCTAATGACAACAGTACCACCAAATTGGCAGAGGTTGGCCGATCTTTGTTACTATAGTCTCGAATTATGTTCTCCTTCCCTCCTTAACCCCCCACCCCCACCCTCTCCTCCCTCTCTGTCCACCTTCCGAACACCCCCACACCACCACCACTACCCCCACTTCCATCCAGGACCTTTGCTGGGGTGTGAAAATATTAAAATTGCACCTGAGGCGTCTCCTATGCTGGCTTTAATATTAATATACACCCTTCCTCTCTCTCTCTCTCTCTCTCTCTCTCTCTCTCTCTCTCTCTCTCTCTCTCTCTCTCTCTCTCTCTATCTCTCTCTCTCTCTCTGGTGAGGATGAAATCTTATGTTCAATATACCGGTACTTCTCTTTCATTTGTTTTACAAGTAAGTCGTGATGGCATCACTCATATTGTGAGACATTTGTGGCTAGTGTATCGATGTAAACCTATAAACAGTTATGTTTCTCTGTATTGTTTTACCTAGTGCCTTTATCTCTCATCACACTAACTTAACTATCTATTAATCTAACTATCATTAATTTACTTTCTTCCCCTCTATCTGTGACCATCCAGATTTTAGACTAAGGAAGGGATATCTGTTTGATGAACGCTATTCCCTTATGGACCTTGACGACCAACCTTTCTCTAAACAATATAATTCCCCCTCTCAGCAAGACTCGCTCCCCAGATCCTCTATAGAGACCTTAGCTACATTCTGTCTGCTTCATTCTATGTCTACAGTTGTTAACATTAATACTGTCTATAAGTGACCCAGATCCTCTATACCGACCCTAGCTACATTATGTCTGCTTCATTCTATGTGTACAGTTGTCAACATTAACACTGTCTATAAATGACCCAGATCCTCTATACCGACCCTAGCTACATTATGTCTGCTTCATTCTATGTCTACAGTTGTCAACATTAACACTGTCTATAAATGACCCAGATCCTCTATACCGACCCTAGCTACATTATGTCTGCTTCATTCTATGTCTACAGTTGTCAACATTAACACTGTCTATAAGTGACCCAGATCCTCTATACCGACCCTAGCTACATTATGTCTGCTTCATTCTATGTGTACAGTTGTCAACATTAACACTGTCTATAAATGATTGAAGCTATCTCGGGTGAGCTAAATATCAATATTATTATATTATTACATTCAAATTAGGAAGGGTATATGATGAATTATAGCTCAATACTATTTGATTATTTTATTCACATTGGAAGGGTATATGAAAGTCAGAGATTAATTGAGATAGTCTTTATCCTAATCATTCACACAGATCTTTCATAAACATTATAAATTCGTCTAATGATAGCCAGAATAAAGTGTCCAAATATGTCATAATCTTCAAAGGGTTAACCCATCTAACATAGTGATAGAAGACAAATACCCATCAATATACCCAGTAATTGTATTTACCTTTATCATAACCTGTATTTAGCCTGGGTGTAGGTTTGGCTTGATTACCTTAAAGGGGGAGGTAGTTGTCTGTTCTGGACCCTCTTCTGCCTCATGTTTAGCCCTATTAGTTTGTTGATTTTAAGACCTTTCGACCCATGTCTTTACCAATATCAAGATCTTTCGTGTCATTTAGGTGTCGATTTTTTCCTGGCAAGCACTCGGCTGGGACATTTACTTCAATGTTTTTTTATAAATTTATCTCAAAGGGAGATTTTGAGGATACTTTATGAAGCTTGATGGAGGTCTAGGGAGGAAACTAAAACAAAAATAAATATATAGACAAATACCTTACCACCTTGTAAGCAGTGTCACACAAGCGCATTTTCCAGCAATTTGTTGGGGCATTTATGGGCTGGCAACTTCAAAATTTACGTTTTATCAGAATTCAGCCGTTTAACATAATCTACACTCAGTCTTGTTTCAGATTCCAATAGAAAGTAACCCCGAAGTATTGCGAGAAAAAACTCACTAATGGAAAATTGCCGGAAAAAGCAAAAAGCGCTCAATTTGACAATGCCTTAAGTTAGGCTAGATTAATCCAAGTCTTATAAAATTAGATTAGGTTTAGTTAAGCTAAACCGAATAATGTTAGTCTAAGATATATGGCCGTTCAAGTTGTGACCATTTAGGATTGTGGCCGTTTGGGATTGTGGCTGTTTAGGATTGTGGCCGTTTAGGATTGTGGCCGTTAAGGAGTGTAGCTGTTTAGGATTGTAGCAGTTTAGGACTATGGCCGTTCTGGTTGTGGCCATTTCGGATTGAGGCCGTTCTGATTGTGGCCGTTTAGGATTGTGGCCGTTTAAGATTGTGGCCGGTCTGGTTGTGACCATTTAGGATTGTGGCCAGTCTGGTTGTGGCCATTTAGGATTGTGGCTGTTTAGGATTGTGGCCATTTAGGATTGTGGCCGGTCTGGTTGTGACCGTTTATGATTGTGGCCAGTCTGGTTGTGGCCGTTTAGGATTGTGGATGTTTAGGATTGTGGCCATTCTGGTTGTGACTGCTTAGGATTGTGACCGGTCTAGTTATGGCCATTTAGGATTATGGCTGTGTTAACCCTCTTCCCCACACCAGTGATAAACGTCTACATAGTGTAAACTGGTGTGGGTGGTGTGTGTACATGTTTACTGTTAACCACCATTAAAGTGTCCAGCCTTTCACTCCAGATCACCGCTTAAGCAAGTGTCACACTATGCCGAATTAAGTGCCGACCTTCCACGACTTAAGGGTCGTAACGAGGTCTTTGCCTATATCGCCGCGCAACGTGGATGGGTGCCAACTCAAGAGAGACGTCGGGAGAGGTCGTCAGGGGCCTCAGGAAAAGTTCGACACGCACTACCCTCATGAGCTGAGTCAGCGGCTAGTAAATGGACGGGAAGGGGACGGTAGGCGGGAGGCGTCGGGCGGCGTCCAGTAGGCGTCAGACGGTACAAGGGCGCTGGCCTGTCTGTGTCAGACGCCGCTATAAGGTAGGTCGCCATCAGACAGCGACCCGGTAACGCCCAGGCGGCGTCATAGGGGGAGGGCATACCATGAGTCCGCGACCTGGCAACGTCGCACTGGACATCGTTGATAGAGTGTTTTGGGGGTGTTTATTTTAAGCTTGATGGAGGTCTAGCGAGGAAACTAAAACATAAATTAATATATAAATAAATAGACCCCCAATTATCACCACTGTCCCCTTAATCCGATCCCATCAACGAGTGACTATCTATAAACACTTTTAATGGTGGTGACGTCTGTTTTGCCTTCATTCTGCCCTACTTAGACAATTTTATGCAGCTTAAGAACGGTCTGTGGGAGTTAAGAGAGATATATACGGGGAATGGAGGTCTTGTGATTGCTACAGGCCCTTCGTAAGCATAATACAATAACCTAATAGTTGCCATACTATAACGAGAAAGGCGTCACCGGTACTGAAAGGGTTAACTATAGATGGCCTTGTTATACCAATTACTCAAAAAACACTTAATTAAGGGGGGGGGGGGGAAGATGGGCATATTTATTTGTTCATTTATGGATCTTTTTATTATGTTTTTAATTTCCTCATAGAACTCAAGCTTAATACCCCCCCCCCCTCCCCCTTCCCACACACACACACAAACGTCGCCTCCGACAGACCGGTTTGCCTCGGTCGGGGTCAAGTGTGACAGGGTGGCTGTGCATCGCCGCCGTAGTATCTATAGGCGCCACCCTACCTCCTATATTCGCCGCTCGTCAGGAGCATTGTCGCCAACCAGTTTGCGAGCTACGGCGCATGACGCCGCCCCGGCGGCGTCAGTTATCTCCCTTAGGTCTTGCATGGTTGGAGCTCGACCCCTGTCCAGTTTCCGTTAGGCGGCGTGCCCGTCCATAGTGCCTGCCGTGGGTGTCCCGTCCCTCGATCACCCATGTTACTCGGTAGTAGTCTCCCCCTTACATTGCCACTCCTTAAATCGTGGAGCGTCGGCATTTAATTCGGCATAGTGTGACACTTGCTATACCACCACCACAAACTCTCTCGCTAAAAGCACCCCAAACTGCCAAATAATACTCAACACTCACTACCATACTCATAAACGAGCGTTCATATACTCACAACTAGCATATTACATTGAAAATCACCAAGACACTCAAAACCATCTAAATATGCTAAAAAGGTAAAAGCATTAATCAGAAATACCAATATAATACAATAGATAACCACCTATATATACGTAAAACCATTATAATATACTCAAAGCCACGTTCTCTTAACCACTATTAAAGTGTCCCCCCACCCCTGGGGACTCCGAGGCTGGGCTGGAGTTCATCATCTTTGTCAAAACATTTGGTGTGGAAGAAGGAAATGTGGTGTGCATGTTTAGTGAAGATGATAGGAGGAGAAGGTGTTTGTAAGAGCTAGCTGGATTACTCTCAGTGTAAATGAGTCACAAATAAAATCAGTAAGAGAGGCCAAGCAAATGAAACAGGAGTTCCAGCGCCTCATCAAATGCGTATAGCCTCTCCAGGGTCTAGCCCTGTTCGATTGGTGCCTACAATCTCCCTCACCAGAGTGATGAGGAAGAATTGAGGAGAGGAGGAAGGAGGGGAAGAGGAAAGACAGACAGGGAAGGAAGTAGAGGTGGAAGATAATGGGGTGTGACAAAGGCTTTACTCATCAGTATTAAGGACTCATTGAGGCTGTTTTTGACGGATACATGAGCGTACCTTTTTAAGTTACATGTATCAAACTTACATGGTTTGTACTTTGTTATAACAATATCTATTTAGTGCCTGCTGTGATTTTGTATACTCTAAGTGTTGTCGGACCTGTTCTTGAACAGTGGAAGAGAGGAAGGAAGAGGCGAGCACAGGTAAGCGGAGAATATGGGAGAAGGGAAGGAGAGGAAATGTGGAAAAGAAAAGAAAGCATAGATGAAGGATGAATAAGACGCGAGTGCAGAGGAGGAAATCAAGAGGGAAGAAGGAATGGTGTAATGAAGGAGAGAAGGAGGGGAAGGAGGATAGGAAGAAGAAGATGAATAATGAAGGAAGAGGAGGAAGGGATGATGGAAGAGAGAGAGAGAAGGACTGAAGCCACAAAGTGAGAGTCAAGCAAAGCAGACCTTTTAAAGTGAGGGGCTGTGAATTAAGTGGTCTGAGTGAATTTTTGCCCTCATGTTTGTTCGTCCATCAGTCCCTTCGCCTATACTCAGAGGGGATTCGTTTACACCAAACTTATCCATCCTTTATTATCTTATTCGCACCTGACCTAACCAAACCTAAACTAATGTAACCAACTTGATCACTTAACGAAACCTAACCTTTCCTACCCTAAGCTAATCTCGGCTATAATATAATACCACCTAAGCTGACCTTAACCCAAGCTAACCAAATCATATTTTTTTTTTTTGTTTTTTTTTTTTTTCTATGTGATTGAGGGAGGCAAAAGGCATAACTGCCTATAGCGAGTGCCTACCCCATAGTTGAAAGAGTGACAGGGCCAAAATCAAGGGACGTTCGAGCCAAAATGCCTGGACACACAGAGTTTGAAGCAATTTAAGTCATAGGAAGAGGGAAAGACTGATTCTGGGAGAGAGTTCCAGAGCTCAGATGTTGAGTAGAAGAAAGTTTGAGAGTAACGTTTCACTCTTGGGTTGGAGAGTTGCACAGAGTAGGGGTGGGATTGAGTTGCAAGACGGGTACCACGTGCCCTACGTAAAGGAGGTGGTATGCACTGGGATAGCTCTGAGGAACACTGATTATAGTAGCGATAGAATAGCGAGAGAGATGCAACATTGCGGCGGAGAGAGAGAGATTGCAGAGAGTTGGTGAGTGGACGGGAGTTAATGATACGAAAGGCCTTCCTTTCACCCTTGTCTAGGAGAGCAGTGTGAGAGGAACCTCCCCACACATGTGAACAATACTCAATACAAGGGCGCACTATGCCCCTGTACAGAGCAAGAAGCTGTTGCAGGGGAAAAAGAACCCCCTAAGGCGGTTGAGCACACCCAGCTTCTGGGAGGGCTGCCTTAGCAAGACTGGTAATATGGTCCTTCCAAATGAGAGCAGAAGAAAAAGAGACACCAAGAATATTGAGAGAAGATGAAGGGTTGATTTTTGAAGAATAAGGGATAGTCCGCTGGGAAATCCTGACGGGTAGATAGATGGAGAAATTGGGTTTTGGAAGCATTAAAGTTAACAAGGTTTTCTCTGCCCCAATTGGAAATAGTATTTAGATCAGAATTTAAGAGTTCTATGGCTTCATTACGTTTGTCGTTGAGGGATTGCTGGCTGGGGCGTTCTGAAAAACTAATAGAGTAGTGTAAAGTTGAGTCGTCTGCGTATGAATGGATGGGAATTAAGGTACAGTTAAGGAGATCATTTATAAAAATTAGAAAGAGAATAGGAGATAGGACAGAGCCCTGAGGAACACCGGAGTTTATAGGGTGAGGAAGTGAACAATGGCCGTCCACAACCGCAGCTATGGAACGGCCAGAAAGGAAATTAGAGACAAAGGCACAGATGGAGGGATAGAAACCGAAGGAGGGTAGTTTAGAAATTAAAGATTTATGCCAGACTCTATCGAAGGCTTTCGATATGTCTAGTGCAATAGAAAATGTCTCACCGAAGTCCCGAAAGGAGGATGACCAAGAGTTAGTAAGATATGAAAGAATATCACCAGTAGAGCGACCCTTAAGGAAGCCATACTGGCGATCTGAGAGCAGATTATGAGAAGAGAAATGCTTAAGAAATTTGGAAGCAAGAATAGTTTCAAAAACTTTAGAAAGACAAGAAATGAGAGCAATTGGACGATAGTTGGAGGGTTGAGAGCGGTCACCCTTCTTTGGGACAGGTTGAATGTGAGCAAACTTCCAGCATGAAGGGAAGACGTTAGAGGATAGACAGAGACGAAAGAGTTTGCTCTGTGCTATCTAGATTCATCAAGTTAACCACTTGAGGATCAAGATACATAACAGAAGAGTGGCGACCTTGCCAGGATTCGTTTCATACAGTTTCACTCGGTTTCATTACCGTTTCACTACTTAAAAATCAAATATAAATCATGCCTCAAACTAATTAATGACGAAGATGCTCGAGTTTTCATAGAATCAGAACCCACAGCCCCTGATATTGTCTGTCTGTCAAAATCCGAACTGGAAGTGCTTGCCTCACATCTCCAATTAACTGTCTCAAACATGTCTAAAGTAGAGGTGGCTCAGACCATAAAAACCCACCTGTTCCCTGTAGAAGGCGGGGAGGGTGACGGAGCAGTTGGTGGGATCCCGAGTAAACCTAGCCAACTTGATGAACAATTGCCACCTGGTTTGACCGGTGATCAAGTACTGGAACTAGCCAGAATAAAAACCGAACAAGCCAGACTCGAATACTGGATATTAATCTAATTATGTTCATATTCCCAACCGCGCTATGGTAGCCTAATGTTTAAGTGCGAGGACAAAATATTCCTGGGGCACAGATCATATAGATCGGCCTCGCTACGAAATATCCGTGAACCTACTGATAATCTATATTTTATTAATTTCACCACAACACCAAACACCTCCAATGAAATTAATGAAAGTATATATGTGATCCACCGGGATTCGAACCAGGTTTATCACACACAGATTTTTAGACACCTTAACCATTACACCATGGGATCCGGGGGGCCTCATATGATCCCAGTAGATCGCTGTGTCCGGGGCCATTTTTGTACAGTCAAACTTCATAATTCAGTAGCTACTGATTGAGACCACCTAGAGCAGTTAATTGTTTTGCAAATTGTAGAACGTTTTGTTGTCTGTAGAATGCCGTTGAGATCACTACGACGCGTGGATACCAAGTTAGGATGATTTTAGCGGCAATTTTTAGCCACGCATTTTGCCTCACATGAGGCCTCCCGGATTCCTGCCAATAATTTGTTGTTATTTGCCTCATAAAAGGCCTCCCGGATTCCGAGGGTTAAAATAGTTGTCTGTTCCTTTCTGTTGTCCTATATATAGAAATATAATGCCCTCAAATGAATTACGTGTAGTTTCTTTTGTAGTAAGTTACTCATTTAATTAGTCAGCAAGTAATACAAATAATCCACACTAGCATACTACTATCACAACGAAGAACAGAACTTATGTCGGCAACTATACATTTAACCATCAAACCATCTCAGCTGTACAGATGGACTCTACACACATAAAACTTGTATGCATTATTGTTTCGATTTTTAATCCAAATTAAATTTATCTATAATTAACTATACAGTATATAGATAATTAGAGGGAATACGGATACATTAAATGCAATTAAAGGAAGAGTAAAATGAAAGATAACCTATAACCAATCATCAATGCAAACATCGAACCAGATTGTGTTACACATACAAATATCAAACAATAAATATTATGTTCATGTTTACAGTAAGACACAACATTTTGTTTCAATAATATTAACCCAATAGTATGAACGCATCATTTTAATATTTGTCAGGCCATAAATTAGCACTTTAATCAGCTAAGCAAAGAAGCCTTCAAGTAAAAGGCATTCAAATATCTGTAATAACATATACAGTACGATGATGCCTTACTCGTCTTGAACTTCGGCTACCACTAGAACATAATGATAATCTCCAAACAATTCACCCTCTGGTAAGTTAAATGTTTAAATACGTATTGTATTTCGAGAAATGGTAAATAAAAGAAGTAAAGTGAAACACAAACACACATAAACACACACACACACATCCCCCCCCCCCCCCCCTAACACACGTACACAGATTAAGCTCGGTTCACACATACCCGTCCTGAGCTCCCGTCCGGCCCCCGACCAAGGCAATAACTTCTGTGTGTGTCCGTGTATGTCCCGTGGGTGTCCCGGCATAACACGTTTTCTGGCAGTTGCCCCGACCCACACGGTCCATTTTATGCATGCATAAAAAGGACGCCGCCTAGGCACGGCGAAATAAGAGATCGGGGCCGGACGGGAGCTCAGGACGGGTATGTGTGAACCGAGCTTAACCTGGTTGGTGATAACATTGAGGAGTCTGTCAGTCAGTAAAGCCACCCCCCCCCCCCCCTCTCTCTCTCCTTTTCATCCTTTACGTATGCACACTTAATATATACACATTAAATATATATACATCCACACACAGAAACACAGACATATGGAATAACATATATATAGCTACACACACGCGCACATACATACGGTACCAACGCCTTAAGACTCAAGAATCCCATTCTTCCTCTGTTTCTGCCAATCAAGCCAAATCTGTCTTCGATTTGCCAAACACTCTCATCAATAATAAATGCACTGAACTATCCAACTCTAGCTCTTCCCAAGCAATCTGGCATCTAGCCAAAAACCTCTCCAACAATTTATCTTCCTTGTCTTTCCCTCCCTTTTTCCACTCTGATGGCACAACCATCACTTCTTCCTCTGACAAAGCATACATACATTCATACAATGGTGGGGAGATTTCAGGCACCAATCGAGCAGGACAGTACCCAGGAAGGCCACATAGGCATACGATAAGGAGTTCCTGGAACTCCTGCTTATTTACCTGGCTTCCCCAACTGTTTCTATTTGTTCATTACCTACACAGAGAGTAATCCAGCTTACTCTCACAAACACTTCCTCCTCCTATCCACTTTACTACATTTACCAAGCACACCACACTTCGTTCCAACACACCTAAGTTACCTCTAATGTGCCTTGATTTTCTTTGTCTATCACTCTTTCAACCTGGGGGTGGGGTGGGGGGCAGGACTTGTTACAGGCAGCTTTGTCTTTTGTTTCCTTCATGCAAATAGGAAAAACACATCATTACATATAATTGATATATATATATATATATATATATATATATATATATATATTATATATTATATACAGTATATATATATATATATATAAATATATATATATATATTTTATATATATGTATACTATATATATAAGTGGCGATTTCAGCATTCAGTAGTTTATTGTTTAGATTTCTCAATATTTCAAACTTGTTTTCGTTGTGGTTCAGTGAGTTGGTAGATAAGGGTAGCAAAGTTATGATTTTTGTCCAATGTGTCACCAGTCGCAGCTAGCATCTTCATAGATAATGTATAGAGAGGGTTGGGGTAGAAGTATATATATGATTTTCGCAGGTCACAGGTCGGGTGGTGGGAGGAGCTACAGCGTGCTCGGCTGGCTGTCATTGGTGGCGGGTTGCCTTCTCGTTAGTCGCTGGCTGGATCTTGTCTATGATTGGCTGGGGGTGGTGGAGGTGGGGCTGTCCAAGTTTCGCAATCGCACGCTGGGGAGCTCGTCTTGGCCAATCATCGACGGGCTCTTGTCTGTTATCGAATATTAGCCAATTAAAAGTCTTGCCATTCTCTGGCGTCTTTGGCGATGCTCTTTGGTTTGTCTTATAGGCTGGGTGGCTAGCCCGGCAAGTGGAAAAAGTAATTACATCAAGGGTGCCGGGTACTCAAGCATGGACATTGCAGGTGCTTGCGTCAGGTAGGTCGCCCATGATGTCCTCGTCCATTGGGTGGTTCCTCGGGAAGTTGCAAGACTCACTTTAATGGGGGATCGGGTGGAGGAGTGTTGTACCACCCTTACCTCTGCAAAGCCTGTGAATGGGGGAGGTGTAGAAGGAGGGGTGGGGTTACGGAGCTTTTCTTATATATAACCAACAACGGGGAAGACGAGGGAAGACGGAAAAGGAAGGTAAAGGGTTGGTGAGAGAGAGAGAGCGGGGGGGGGGGGGGGGTGAGTTTGAGGAAGGAAAGAAGGAACTCTCTCAATATCCTGCAAGTAACTTGGTTGTTTCACTGTTATTTTAAGGACACCCACTCTCTCTCTCTCTCTCTCTCTCTCTCTCTATATATATATATATATATATATATATATAACATTTCTGCAATGGAGCTTCCTCTTGGGAATCGAAGTCTCCGTTACTCTTTTGGCTTTAGGGAAGACACTCGTTAGAGGCAGAATGCCTTTTGTCTCCTTGATACAAATAGAAAACAAAATCTGGCTAATATTAAATTTTATAGTAGCCCCTGTGTACCAGGCTGGGTAACCCACCTCAGTTATCCTCCACAATATTAAAAGGGTAATGATAAGGAG
The DNA here is from genome assembly GCA_032716605.1 of Paralithodes platypus. Taxonomy (NCBI): domain Eukaryota; kingdom Metazoa; phylum Arthropoda; class Malacostraca; order Decapoda; family Lithodidae; genus Paralithodes; species Paralithodes platypus. Next base: position 58,850,335 of record CM064512.1, on the reverse strand, counting down.
ATTAATACCACTGTGGGAAACAATAATGGGTTGAGGGGGGCTTTGCCCCCTAACCCTATAACCTATAAAGATAAGATGTTCGCTACTACGCTGGTTCTCCTTTTCCTAGTGAGACTTATATATATATATATATATATATATATATATATATATATTTATATATATATATATATATATATATATATATATATATATATATATATATATATGTATATATTATATATATATTATCTATGTATCTAGATGCACCTAGAATATTGAGAGAATTGGCAGTCTCTCAGTCTTTCTTCTACTCAACAAGTGAACTCTGGAACTCTCTCTCCTAAGCAATCTTTCCTTCATTCTATGACTTAAACTGTGGTAAACTTTGTGTGTCCAGGCATTTTGACCATAACGCCCCTTGAATTTGTCTCTGTTACTCTTTTGGCTTTAGGGGAGACACTCGTTAGAGGCAGAATGCCTTTTGTCTCCTTGATACAAATAGAAAACAAAATCTGGCTAATATATAATAGCCCCTGTGTACCAGGCTGGGTAACCCACCTCAGTTATCCTCCACAATATCAAAAGGGTAATGATAAGGAGATGCATACCACTGTGGGAAACAATAAAGGGTTGAGGGGGGCTTTGCCCCTAACCCTCCATGACTTATCGTCATCATAATATAACTATGTTACCAGCAGGGGCAAGTTACAGCAAATATCTATCTACCTATCAATCTATTGCCTGACGCCGTGATCCCCGTAGGGGTGGCCACTTAACGAAACGCCCCCATGCACCTCTGTCCCCAGTCAGTCGACGCCCCTCCTCCTAACCAGCACCGCCTTCATCCATATACTTCTTCACTCCATTCTTCCACTTCTTATTCGGTTTACTTCTCCCTCTCTTGTCCTTCTACCTCGCTCTTGTACACCTTCTTAGTCATTATCTCGCTTCCCATATTTTCCATATGGCCGAACCATCTCAAGGTGTTCCTTTTCACACTTTCCAGCACATCTACCTCCACACCACACCTCCCTCTTACTTCCTCATTCGTCTGTCTATCCCTCCATGTAACTCCGCATGCACTTTTCAAGTAACTCATTTCCACCCCTCTCACTCTTGGTCTGAGTCTCTTCACCAACGTCCATGCTTCGCTTCTCCATAGCCTGACCGTTCAACTTCACCTCACACTCTGTGGCTTCACCCCTTTCGAAGGCCATAACCTTGCTCTTCCCTGCATTGACCTTCAGATTCAATTTTTCGCACACTGTTCCAAACATATTTACCAGACCCTGCAACTCCCATTCATTATCACTCATCAGAGCTGTATCATCAGCAAACAGCAGTACAGGTAGCTTCCTCTTGTTTCCCTCCATTATCACCGATACACCCACATCCACTACTATTCCTTGTATTTCTTTATTGACTCCATCCATATATACAGTAAACAACCACGGGGACGTCACACACCCGTTTCAACCCAACATTCAGCTCAAAGAACTCACTCCGCTCATTCTCCACACGTACTGCCGCCTTTGAACCCATAAACATGTTCTTCACTGCTTTCAGCAACTTGCCATCTATTCCGTATAGGCTATTCTAATCACTTTTCACATACCTTCTTTATTCACTTTGTCATAGGCCTTCTCCAAGTCCATAAAGGTAACATACAGCTTTTGTTGCTTCTCCAGATATTTCTCCAAAACACATTTCAGGGTAAAAATCTGATCTACACATCCTCTTCCCTTCCTAAAACCGCCTTGCTCATCACCTATCCATTTCTCAGTACTCGCTCTCACTCACTACCCTTCCTATTTTCCCTAGTATGCTTAGAAGACATATTCCCCGGTGGTTACCACACACTCCTCTTTCCCCTTTACCATTATATAGGGGAATAATTATGCCTGTCTTCCAGTCATCAGGTGCACTCCCCTTCCTACGTGCTAGTTTGCACATGTTCCATAGTACTACCCATTTGATCACAATCTCACCACCACACTTCAGCATTTCCCCACACACTCCATCTATTCCTGTTGCTTTCCCCAAATTCATTCTTTTCATGGCTTCACACACTTCTGACCTCCTAATCCCCACCTCCTCTTCCACTACTTCTCTTCTTCTCCCTCCCATACCCCATCCAACTATGTTTGCTTGCGCTTTATTCCTTAAATTAAGTAATTCGTTGAAGTACTCCCTTCATATTTCGACTCTCTCATGCTTCTCGGCTAGCAATCGCCTATTCTTATCTTTCACACCCCTACTGTTTCCCTTGCTACCTTCCCTAACTTTCTTGACTTCTTTCCAGAACAGTTTCTTATACTCCCTCCATTTTACACTCAGATTCCTTCCAAATTCCTCATCTACTCTTCTCTTACTTTCCTCCACTACTCTCTTTACCACTCTCTTTTTCTCCAAGTACCTCGCTCGTTTCTGTCTCTCCAAATCTTCATTCCCTCTACTACCCAACCACTCTCTATACGCTTTCTTCTTGTCTTCCACAGCTATTTTTTACCTCTTCTTTCCACCATGCTGTACCCTTCACTCCCCTCCCTCTTCTCCTTACTCCACACACCTCCTCACATGCTGCACAGATCTCTTCCTTAACTCCCAAAAAGCGGGTATGCTTGTTTACATCACCGTAGTGCTGGACGGGTATATTTACCGAAAATGAGCTTCATTCTGTGATCTTTTTCATGCATTAGCAGGATCCAGAACGTAATACAATTATATACCCATGAAAGGGCAATAATAGAGCTTTCCAATGACACCTGAATCATCCTTGTACAACCACGGATTCTCTTGCAACGATCATTTAACCGGAGGCAAAAATACTCTAAAATGAGGTATTTTTCCTGATTTTATCCTTGTTGAGAGAAGTAGGGAAAGAGCACATGGTGGTGGCGTGCCGTACGAGGCCACCTATCGTACCTCCAACGCTCGGTCTCTCTCTCATAGCTCATAATGGCCTCAAAATGGCACCCGTCATATGACGGGCGCCGCAGGGGTGGCCAATATTATCTCTCCCGTCATATGACGGGCACTGAGGTTTGAGGGTTAAACACTTTACTCATCTCCTCCACTTCCTCCATACCTTCCAAGTGAAACCTACCTAGTCGTCTTTCTACTGCTCTTCTGAACTCTTACTTGATTTCCTCCTCCTGCAACCTCTCCCCCCTTCTCGCTATTCCACCTTCCTCTCGCCTCCCTCCAGCTCTCTTCACCCACTTCTTTTGTATCCTAATTTTTGCTACAACTACTGCAAATAACAGCAGTCAAATTAGACACAAATGTAACTGCGAGCGTGCGACTATGTATGCAAAGCGGACAATACGCACGCTAACACAACTCTTACCCAGATTTTCAGTGGGTAAATCAATATTATTGATAATCTTTTTCCTCTTTAACCCTTATTTAGCGGCGAGCAACATAAGTCGAGTTAAATAAAGCTGGACTATGTGGCGGCGCTCGACATAACTCGAGTGGCAATTTCAGCACGTAATGTGGCTGAGAGAGAGAGACAAGTGGTGGCAGGAGACTAGCGAGCGTATGACTGCTCCAGACCACCGCGGCGAACCTACTGACACAAATCTCAGCTCCCTCCTCCCTCTCTCACTCGCTACATACTCAATTATGTACTGAAAGTACCGAATTACCTGCTTTTTGCACTCGCGTTGCACGGTTATTGCAAGAAAACTATCCATCATACAAGGATCGTTATGGTGTCATTCGAAAGCTCTGTTTATGCCCTTTCAGGGATAGGTACTTGTTTTACGTTCTGGGTCTTATTTAGGCATGAAAATGATCACGTAAACAGCCCTATTTTGGCTAAAAACACCCCGCTGTGCGGTACACATAAATAAACCGCATAGGCCGCTCGTAAGGTGTTAATTAATTATTATTTGTAAAACACCCAATTATTACCCTGAATAAAAGATATACACCATCAAACTTGAAGTATTAATATATTTATTAATATATTTTTTATATATTATGTGATGTTTATTAAGTTAATATTGGAAATTGGCTCACCATTGTATAAGTTTCCTTCATTATCCCGGGAACGGTGAGAACACTCTAGAGAGGTTTTACTAGGTGACGGCGAGAAAGCTCTTAAGAGGTAAGGCCTAATTTTTTTTTTTTAAAAGGCCCCAATAGCACTTAAAACATTTTTTTCCCCTCAATACCTCATATCACTCCTCCACATCCCCTCCTTCCCCCCCTCCCCCCATCTTCAATTATCACCTATTTTCTGTTATTCCCTTATTCATTGGTATATTTTCGTGTTAACATCTCCAAACCGATCCTAGGCTGTGGTCATGTGTGTGTTACGTAAGGTAGAGACCAAGAGAGTGTGAGGTAGTAGCTCAGTACTGCTTCAACCCTTCAAAGGAGACTCCACCTTTTATTTTATCTCAGCTTCTATAAGAGACTCATTTCTGGCCTTTTGCCACATGTATGGTAATGGTGTAACACTGACTCGATGAGAAAATCAGCTCTCTATGTACGCGCACGCGCGCGTGAGCGCAGAATTTCTCAAAAAAGGGTTAACTCACTGAAAAAAATTCAAATTTCCCGCAATTTTCGCATGGCGTATCCTACAAGCATCCCCTACAGAGTAGCGTCAGCTTTTTCCCCTATAAATAATAGATGGTGCTGAAAAAAAAAATATTATACCATTAGTTTGGGATAGAGCTGAATTTTGCCTTCCAAATGACCATATCTCCAAAAATTACGAGAAATCGGCCAAAAATCGACGAGAGAATGTTCTTTTATAGGCCTATTTGCTGTGGTTAGAAGGGGAATGCATTTGGGCAATACCAAATCCAGTTAATAGACTCGTTAGAGCCAAAAAATGATTGCTGGCAATTTAATTTTTAAGTTTCAGAAAACTAAATGTTCGTTTTGGGGGGATATAATTGTTACCCATCCTAAATCAATGTTTTCTATTCGGAGCACTACCTATCGAAAATGACCTTTGTATGGCTAACTAATTTAAAATTTCGATTTCAGCCATGGTAAAGGAATATTATACATTCAATTTTGACCAAATTCCTTGATATTGGGAACCCCAAAGGGGTACCTTAGGGATGTAATAAGGGTGTTTAACTGTTTATGCCCTCATATGATCATTTCTATTGCTTACAGAAGCTCTTTAGACTACAGACACAACATTTTTTTTTGGGTGGCTGACTGATTTTGTTTTCAGTTTTTGGGGGGTCGTGGGCAAACCCCCGCCCCGGGGGGTTATGGATGCGATATGTTTTTTGTTCCTTCCTATGCTATTCTCCTATGTTGAAAGAAGCAGTTTACAGAGAGAACACAAAAACTTGAAATTTTGACCAGAGCCAAAAAAAAACCTGGAGTCTCCCCTAAGAGAAGAGGGTGTGAGGCCGGCTGGCTCACACTTGATGAATGAACTGCTCGCTAACAATTCGCGATTTTGACCATTCAAATGATATTCCCACTTGTTTTATTGTTGTTACAGGTTACTATCTTCATACTAAAGGTAAAATAGGCGCATATGAATAAGTAATAACGATATATATCGTAAAATGACGATTATAGGCAGGAATCGAGCTTAACCCTTTCACGCCTTTATGTCGCAGAGGTTGCCAGATTAGCAATAAGCGTTCTCTCACTCTTATAATTACCTCTTCCAAATTAGTTTTCTGCCCACAGCTAACTCAAAGACAACTGCAGAGGTTGAAGTAACTAAACTAAAGGTTTCTAAATACCCCTGATGGCAACAAAGGCTTTAAAGTATCCCCAATAGGCTCAAAAGCGCGTCATATGCGTGAAAGGGTTAATATTGCCGCCCAGAACTGTGGTGTTCACTACACTCTGCGCGCGTTCGCCGGGTTAATATTCAAAGTGTCCCGCTGGTGAACTTTCTTAAGAGAATAGTGCTTGGTAAACTGGTAAAATGGTCAGGGGCAGTTTGCTCACCAGTGTGTTTGCCTTTATAGAAAGTGTTTGTTTACTGGTTGAACTTAGTTAAACTAAGCTTATGTTAAATTAGGTTCTGGTAAGGTTGTGTTTATGTTAGGTTGGGTCTGGTTGTAGCACGATAGGTTTTGGGGATTAAGGTCAAATTATATTAGGTTAGATTAAGTTAGGTTTGGATTCGCTCTAAACTTACGTTTGTATCTGTGGGTTATGTTTGGTAAGGTTAGGGTTAAGATATGTTAGATAGGATAGAGAATGTTAGGCAGTCTTATATTGGGTAAACTTAATTAGTTTTAACATAGGTTAGATAGTGTAGAAAATGTAAGGCTGTTTTATGTTTGGTATACTGACATTTAGGATACGACGATCAGAGGGAGATAAGGTGTCGTAAATGTATTGAGTACCCGGCCCCAAGGTGAGTGTATCATACTTATTATTGATTTATTTAATAATGGTTAAACATTAAGTGAGTTGATCATTCTTGTTGAAAGACACAATCGTCAAACACTGATTTTAGATTCTGATTAACATTTCAGTTTAGTGAACTGTCAATAATATTTAGAATAGGATGACTGTGTACTGTACGGAAGTTATTCTCTACCTGAAGAGGTGATCACTATATTGTAAAGAATAACTAAGATTGGAATAAATTCTTACGGCTAAAAACGATATATTCGTAAAACAAAAGTGAGCTTAATGGTTGATACTTGAACATACTTGTTTAAGTTATAGGTCTCTTAGGATTGATCGCTCCGATTGCAATTTGTGAACATCGGAGTGATCATAGTGATCAAATAAGAAAAAATCACGTTCAATAAAGGGAACACTATTTTTAGATAGCCTATTGAATGCTACCGTGATGATTATTGGTCCTAGTTATGATGTTGAGTCAAACTCACTGACATAACAAAACAAACTAATTCATACCACTGTTAACTAAATTATACATAGCGTAAACAGATTATTTCTTAGTCCAGGATAATGGCATTTAGTTCGACTATATTCTGGGTAACACAAGATGATTGTGCTCATTTTAATTAGCCATCACCTAGTAAAGGGGTTACTGATTAAGAAGGGGAGGTAGGGGGGTGGTGATGAATCACGGGGGTTTATTACAAGTGAAGATTACATGTTATGTACATTGTGTGTTAGATGGTGAGAGAGAGAGAGAGAAAAAAAAATTATAGACACTTCATGTAAGAGGTATAATAATGGTTTATAACCCACTACGTCAAGCTGGTTTATAATGACACTTTATGAAGGACGGCCACAATACCCACGCACCCCCCCCCCCTCTCTCTCTCTTTCTCTCTATCTCTCTCTCTCTGGCTATTGATCATTTTTGTACTTTAACATGTTTGTATATTGGTCTTAACTTCTATCTATCCATCTATTGCCTGACGCAGTGATCCCCGAAGGAGTGGCCACGAACAAAACGCCCCCATGCACCTGTCCCCAGTCAGTCGACACCCCTCCTCACAACCCGCACCGCCTTCATCCACATACTTCTTCACTCCATCCTTCCACCTCTCTCTCAGTTTACCTCTCCCTCTCTGTCCTTCCACCTTGCTCTCGTACACCCTCTTAGTTATTCTCTCGCTTCCCATACGTTCCATATGGCAGAAGCATCTCAAGGTATTCCTTTTCACACTTTTCAGCACATCTACCTCCACACCACACCTCCCTCTTACTTCCTTATTTGTCTGTCTATCCCTCTATGTAACTCCGAACGCACTTCTCATGTCACTCATAAGTCATAAAATACTTATCTTCTGATCTAGCTACTATTTCCATTTGGGGTAGAACAAACTTGTTGCATTTAATGCTTCCAAAACTCAATTTATCCATCTTACTACCCGTCAGGAACCTCCAGAGGACTATCCCTTATCCTTCAACAATACAAAAATCAACCCTTCAACTTCTCTCAATGTTCTCGGTGTCTCTTTTTCTTCTGCTCTCACTTGGAAAGACCATATTACCAGTCTCGCTAAGGCAGCCTCCAAAAAGCTGAGTGTGCTCAACCGCCTCAAGGGGTTCTTTACCCCTGCGCAGTTTCTTGTTCTGTACAGGGGCACAGCACGTCCTTGTATTGAGTATTGTATACATGTGTGGGGAGGATCCTCTCACACCACACTCCTAGATAAAGTAGAAAGGAAAGCCTTTCGTATCATTAACTCCTGTCCACTCACCAACTCTGCAATTTCTCTCTCTTCGCCGCAATGTTGCATCTCTCTTGCTATTCTATCGCTAATACAATAATCAGTGTTCCTCGGAGCTTTCCCAGTGTATACCACCTCCTCTACATAGGGTACGCAGTACCCGCCTTGCAACACAATCCCCCCACTACTCTGTGCAACTCTCCAACCCAAGAGTGAAATGCTATTCTCAGACTTTCTTCTATTCAACTGCTGAGCTCTGGAACTCTCTACCAGAATCAGTCTTTCTCTCTTCCTATGACTTAAATTGCTTCAAACTCTGTGTGTCCAGGCATTTTAGCTCGAACGTCCCTTGATTTCGGCCCTGTCACTATTTGAAATCTGGGGGAGGCACTCGCTGCAGGAAGTTATGCCTTTTATCTCCCTCATTCACATTGAAAAAAAAACAAAAAATCATAATTTCCACCCCTATCACTCTTGGTCTGAGTCTCTCCACCAACGTCCATGCTTCGCTTCCGTAAGTCAGTGTCGGGATTACCACACTGTCATACAAGGATTTCTTCACTTCCATGCTGACCACCCTATTTCTTGTTACTGCTTTCAGCGTTCTTACAACCCTCTTCCCCTGTTGCAAACACTCCCGCACTTCTTCATCCATATTCCATCTTTACTTAGCACACAGCCCAGATACTTAAATGAGCTGACAATCTCCATAGGCTGACCGTTCAACTTCACCTCACACTCTGTGGCTTCACCCCTTTCAAAGACCATAACCTTGCTCTTCCCCGCACTTACCTTCAGTTTCCGTTTTTCGCATACTGTTCCAAACATATTTACCAGACCCTGCAACTCCCATTCATTATCACTTATCAGAACTTTTTTTTATTAGCAAACAGCAGGCCTTCTCCAAGTCCATAAAGGCAACATACAGCTTTTGTTGCTTCTCCAGATATTTCTCCACAACACATTTCAGGGTATAAATCTAATCTACACATCCTCTTCCCTTCCTAAACCCGCCATGCTCGTCACCTATCCATTTCTCCGTTCTCTCTCTCACTTTCTCAATCACTACCCTACTGAACACTTTCCCTACTATGCTTAGAAGGCATATTCCTCAGTGGTTACTACACACTCTCCTTTCCCCTTTACCCTTATATAGGTGGACTATTATGCCTGTCGTCCAGTCATCAGGTGCACTCCCTTTCTCTAATGCTAGTTTGGACATTTTCCATACCCATTTGATCACTATCTCAGCATTTCCCCACACACTCCATCTATTCCTGGTGCTTTCCCCAACTTCACTCTTTTCATGGCGTCACACACTTTTGACCTCCTGATCCCCACCTCCTCCTCCACTACTTCTCTTCTTCTCCCTCCCATACCCTATCCAACTATGTTTGCTGATGCTTCATACCTTTCATTCAGCAATACGTTGGAGTACTCCCTCCACAACACATGCTAGATATACAAGCTAACACACCATTGGGTTTCCGAAGAACTGACACCAATAAATGAGTCGTACAATATAATAGGGAAGAACCTCCATTTCTGCGACAATTGTTTCGATGTCACAGAGCAAATCATTCAGACAGTAGAAAATACAGAAGTACAAGATAGACAGAAATATAGCCAAGACGTAGCTACATTTCGTAAAAAATGGTGAACCATGGGGGCCTCAGGGCCCATACCCGTATCACATCCCACACCCACCACATCTCCTCCCAGGTAACAACCCACATAGCCTCCTGCACATCAACACACATCGCCTCCTGCACATCAACACACATCGCCTCCTGCCGAACACCAACCATCCTCACCCGATTGACTCGTACGAGGCAGATCCCTTCTTCCCTCCATCATATTTGTTATTTTACACCTACAGTATAACCCCTACACTACACTACCATACACTACACCTACAGTATATCACCTACACTACACTACATCTACATTGTGCAATAATAGTTTGGCATAACAATTCGACACTTGATCGTGCGTTTAAATTTAATTATAGTTTATATCATAAATGTATTCGGCCAAATTAATTAAACCCATAATCAGCGGCGAGCAACATAAGTCGAGTTAAATAAAGCTGGACTATGTGGCGGCGCTCGACATAACTCGAGTGGCAATTTCAGCACGTAATGTGGCTGAGAGAGAGAGACAAGTGGTGGCAGGAGACTAGCGAGCGTATGACTGCTCCAGACCACCGCGGCGAACCTACTGACACAAATCTCAGCTCCCTCCTCCCTCTCTCACTCGCTACATACTCAATTATGTACTGAAAGTACCGAATTACCTGCTTTTTGCACTCGCGTTGCACGGTTATTGCAAGAAAACTATCCATCATACAAGGATCGTTATGGTGTCATTCGAAAGCTCTGTTTATGCCCTTTCAGGGATAGGTACTTGTTTTACGTTCTGGGTCTTATTTAGGCATGAAAATGATCACGTAAACAGCCCTATTTTGGCTAAAAACACCCCGCTGTGCGGTACACATAAATAAACCGCATAGGCCGCTCGTAAGGTGTTAAGTTTATAAAGGTAGGTAGTGTATGGGTTTTGTAATAGTGTTTATGAGAATCTTTACACCAACCTTTCACTGCACAGTAGAGGAGGGGGTTACTAAAAGTTTGAATGCTGTATCAATGGGGTTATTAAATTAATGAAAATACTACACATAAAGTGTGTAATGAACAGTTTATTATGTGGTGTGTGTGTGTGTGTGTGTGTATATCTGTGTTTGTGTGTGTGTGTGATGCAAGTCATCAAAGTAAGGATCAAAACCCGAGGTGGAATGAAATACTTGGAATAGAAACATGTTCTTTGGCCCTTTTAAAAACTTTCCTCTCTGCATTTTACCTGTAGATCTTGTAACTCTTCACAGGATATATTACATACCAACATTTTATTGGGTGCGTGGAATGGGAGGAGGAGGAGGAGGAGGAGGAAGGGGGTGTGAATATAGAGGAGGAAAAGGAAAACGAAGGAGGAAGAAGAAGAGACAGAAGGAGGATGTGGATAAACAGGAGCACAGAGAATGAAGGGAAACAAGAGTAGGAGTAGGAATGTTTTACTAAGTGAATGTGACGTTCCTTTCGGAGCATGGCACATAATATACAAAAAAAGAAAGATAAAAACTCAAATATATATATGCCCCAGTGCCAGTGATATGGAAGCAATATGTAATTAGATGGCATGTCTCCTTACCAACACCACCTGAACTCCCTTTACATGTGGCTTCCCCCCTATCCCCCCACTTTCTCCCTCTTCTTCCCCCTCCTCCTTTATTCTACTTTTACCCTCCCTATTTCCTCCTTCCCTCCCTTTCTGAAATAAGTCCAGTCATCCTCCTCTAACTCTCCCTACCTCCCTTCTCTCTAATACATGTGCGGGAGACAGCCAGAACTATCAGTGTGCCTCAAGCAGGCAGAAGAAGCACATCCATGTAGCGTTCTCTCATACACATTCACCACCTCTCCTGTTACAATAATATTTTGTTTTCCCAGTATATTTGTCCTTTACACCTATTTGCTGGTTCTTCAGTTTTCTCATGTTCAACAGCTAAGTAAAATGTGTGCATATGGACGAGGAGTATTGCTTTATATGAGAAATATAATTAATTGTGTCCAAGTTGTTGACCTTTAAAGGTTCCACACTGGCGGACCTTTCAAAAACATGGTTGACGCATTCCTCGGGTAAATTAAAGTTGTCTTATGTATCAACGTTTGTCCACTGTAACCCTGGAAACAACATTTAATGCTTAATTTAAATATTAATTTTAGAATATGTATTAGTTGTAAGGCAATTTTGTACAATGTAAGACTTACAGTATATATCTTAGTCTGGGTAACACAAGAGGATTTTAGTTAGTTAATTTATAGATTTTGTAAGAGATAATGAATTACTGGAAACGACTAAACTGATTAAAATCGTCTGAGCTTAGCCGGAATGAATTGAATCGAAAACATCAATTATTGAAGGTGTTACAGAGAGTAAGGAGGTGAGAGGAGATGAGAGGAGAGAAGAGGAGGGGGGGGGGGGTAAATGGAGGGCGTTTCATTACAGGCCAAGATTAGATGTCATTGTGTGTTTGATGTGGTGACTGTGAGGATGGTAGAGATGGTGGTTAGTGAGGGTAGGATGGGATGGAAGGTGATGGTGACTGTGATGATGGTAGAGCTGATGGTTAGTGAGGGTAGGATGGGATGGAAGGTGATGGGTTGGGAAGACAAGAGGTGAGAAGGCAAAAGGTGTTATGGGAAAGGCACAGATTAAACCCATTTGGTCAATATTTTTTAGGGAAAGGGTCTGGAACATCGGAAGTGTTTTCCTCTTCAGGTTGCGAGCATGCGAGATACACTTTCTTGTTGGCTATTTGTAGAAGGAGGAAGGTGTGTGTGTGTGTGTGCGGGTGGGGGGGGGGGGGGGGCCTTCCCTTTTAACCCATTCAGTACCAGTGCCGTCCTTGTAACTTTACTCTTGCTAGTATTAGACGATTATGTTCAGTTTAACATGGGCATCCAGCGATTAACAGGGTTTGAAATAACTATTATTACTACCACAGATCCTTCTTAACCCTCCCTGTACCAGTGACGTGATATATTTCATTCTAGATATGTTTAGACGAAATAATGCAGCTTGGAAAGCTCTGTGGTAGTTAAAAGGGTCCATTGCGATAGTTTTAAGCCGTATAATTGCTAGAGATCCTTCATAAACTGAAAACAAATTATTAACTCATAAGCTGTGCAGCTATGGTATTTGAAAGTGCCCGCCATGCGAAGGTATTTGGTTAATTCCTGGCTGGTGAAAATCGTATATTCTAGCCCCACGGTCGTAATCTGACCTTGACCGGCGAGAGTAAGACACCCTTCCTGTCTAGCATGGTACTGAGAGACAAGGAGAGCTCTCAGACTGGCTTAGAGGGACAGAGATACACTCCTCCATCCTCTCACCTCTCCTCCACTCATCCTCGCACGAAAATAATCGATAAATATCGTGAATAATAGGGAAAATACCGGATAATTGAGGAGGGGGGAAAAAGGGGGGGGGAGAGAGGACAGGAAGGGGGTGGGCGGACACATGTGTAGGAGTGGTAGAAAGTAAAGGATGGGAATTATCTCATCTAATCAACAATTGCTTTGTTTTGAGTGTCACTGGGATGTTTTGAAAGGTTTTTCTTAGGCCTTGGATCTGAAGAGTCTGGCCGCATTCGCCCAGTAGAACCTCCTAAGAGTCTGCTTGCAATCCCTGGGTTAATAATAGCCAGAATAAACTAAAAAGGACGACGTCGGTACAAAAGGGGTAAAACTGCACAAAATCGTCAAGAATATAACTAGGAGGTGATAATTGGTCCCTCCAAACGTGTGCTGCAAAACCAGAGTGTCAAGGAGGTAATTCCAAGGGATCCATCTTGAGAGTGCTATCGATGCTGGGTGGGTAGTGAGTTTGTTGTGATCTAAAGGGGAGATTTCCACTTGAGTGAATATTTTCTTGAACCCTTTCTCCCTCATGTTCAGCCTCATTGCTTTGGAGATTTTAAGACGTTCGCCTCATTAGTTTGGCGATTTTATGAGCTTTCGCCCCATTTCTGTCATATAGGTGTTGATTTTTTCCTGGCGAGCGGTAGCGAACCTGTAATTTGGAAGGAACATGCCTTGGGCCGGAAAATGTATCTGCTGAAAAATTTACACATTTATCTTGAAAGGGGGTATAAGGGTTGTAATTTTAAGCTTGATGGAGGTCTAGGGAACCAATTTAATACCTCCCCTTAAATGTTCAAAGTTACCTCGAACTGAATCGAACCTTCTTAAAAAAAAATTAACTAGTGTATGTACAGTATATGGTAGGTTCATTTAACCTGTACAGCCCCAGCGACGCGCCTGACGCATCGGCGATGTATGTAACGCACAGCCCCAGAGACGCGCCTGGCGCGTCACCCTAATTGCGCCAACCGTAACCTCAGGTGTAGCCACTCAAGAGGGCTCAGATTTGTATGGGAACTGTGTACGTATCCCACGCAACCATGCCGATGGTTGAAAACTCTCAAAGTCCACGTGCGTGCTTGTGAGCGCGCAATAACCTGTTTTTTGGGGGTAATTGCCTTCAATTTTTTACTCTTGTAAAATACGTTTTCGGGGGCTCTGTAGGACCATTCTTTAAGCTTTTTGAGCGTTTTTTCGTTGTTTTTCCTTCATTCCTAACCCATTCGCTATTGTTTCTGGAATAAAACCATTTTTTGAAAACCGGCCGGGTTCTGGTGAACAAACATTACAAAACTAGCCGGGGCTGGACGGGTTAAGCAGTTTGAGAATTCAGAGAAGGCCACGACTTAACAGTATGTCGTAATAGTGTACAGTTACCCACATAAGTTCTGTTCCTCGGTGTGATCTTATGTATGAAAGGAAAGTAGTATGAATGAGTTGCAAGTGTGGTTTCTATTAATTACCAGATTTATTTACCACTGTATAACAAACTACACTCGTAATTCCAAAGAGTAGTAGCTCTGGGGATAAATGAATTCTGATAAGCAGAAGTTCTGCATTGTGGAGGAGAAAGTGTAAATTCATGGGCGCTCTCAGCTGCCCTAGTTCTACGGGGAAAGATGTGGAGAGGCGGCACAATTGAAGCAAGTTCCTCGGAACAATTGCTGTGAAAATATCTGTAGAATAATGCAAGGGATGCAAAGTTTCTTCGTATGGATAATGTACAAAGGAGTACAAAGGAGTACAAAGGAAATCAAGCAACAACAGATCTAGTGACCCTTCTAGGTTGCTTGTCCTCCAAAACACTGAGGATCAAGTGTCCAAACAGTGGTTTAGAGTGGGTAAGGGAACATTGGAAAGGGAATTACTGCCCTGGAACTAATGTCCGTGGCAGGATTAGGAAGTTAGTAGGGGACAGATGGGTTAGTAACTGAGGGGGGGATAAAATAAAGTTATTCATTTACAAACGCAGTCAGTCGCGGGTTTGATGCGAGATATTTGTCTAGGCGGAGTTTAAATGAATCAACGGTGATGCAGTCTATAACGTTTCGGGGAAGCCCATTCCACAAGTTGACAACTCGATTGAAGAAGAAATTCTTAGATTCGTGTGAGTTAAAAGATTTACCAATAATTTTGCAACCGTTTCCCCGCGTGTAATTAGATTGGTCGATAGTGAAGTACTTACTACAGTTCATATTGTCGATGCCTTTGATGATTTTGAACACTTGAATTAAGTCACCTCTTAATCTGCGCTGGGTTAAAGGAAATAGATTTAATTCTCTAAGACGCTCTTCGTATGGTTTGTTCTTTAGGCTAGGTATCATTTTGGTAACTCTACGTTGAACTCGTTCTAGCTTGTTTATATCTTTTTGGTAATAGGGCACCAGGATTGAACGCAGTATTCCAGAAGAGGGCGGACTAATGAATTGTAAAGGGTTAGGATAACTTCTTTGGATTTATGCTCAAATGACCTGCCTATAAAGCCAATTATTTTGTTTGCCTTCTTAACAACTTCTGAACATTGTTGACTCGGTTTTAGGTTACTCGATATTGTTACTCCCAGATCGGTTTCTCTGTTTACATTCTTAAGCTGAGTGCCATTCATCGAATAGTTTGCTTTCTCATTTAGGTATCCGATATGTAGTACTTTACATTTATCCGCATTGAAACTCATTTGCCAAATTTGGGCCCAACATGACAATTTATCTAGATTGTGTTGCATATCGTCAACTTGTTCTTTTGAGAGTACGCTATTTGCAATTTTTGTATCGTCAGCAAATTTTGAGATTGTACAGGTGAGACCCTCATCTATGTCGTTGATGTAAATTAGAAAGAGAATTGGTCCTAGTACCGATCCCTGGGGTACCCCGCTACTTACATTGGTCCATTTTGATGCCTTACCGTTTATGACTACTCTTTGCTTTCTGTCGCTGAGCCAATTTTCTATCCATTTCAACACACCGTCTTGTATTCCATGCGCTTTTAGTTTTAGCAGTAAACGTTTGTGGGGAACTTTGTCAAAGGCCTTTTGAAAATCAAGGTATATAATATCTACAGCTTTACTCTCATCGTAGAGGTTGAGGATATCGTGGAAGAAGTCTAAGAGGTTTGTTAAACAGGAACGTTTTTTACGAAAGCCGTGTTGAGTATCTTTAAGTATGTTATTTTCCTCTAAGTGATTTACGAGTCTGTCTCGTATGACCGTTTCTAGCATTTTACATACAACTGAGGTTAAGCTAATTGGACGATAGTTACTGGGTAGGGATTTGCTGCCTTTTTTGAATATCGGTGTTACGTTGGCTAGCTTCCAATGATCGGGCATAGTTCCAGACTGCAAGGATTTATTGAATAGTAATGTCAGTGGTTTAGAGAGCTCATCCTTAGCTTCCTTTAGAACTCTAGGCGAGATTGTATCAGGTCCAGGCGTTTTATTTACCTTGAGTTTATCTAAACAATTCAATACTTCTCTCTCTGTAACGGTGATATTGCTTAGAACATCTGAATTATCAATCTGAATCGGCGATGGTGTAGGGATATCACTGAGGTCTTCTGTTGTAAAAACTGATGCAAAGAAGGTATTGAGGGCATTACTCATTTGTTCTTCGTCTTTGGTGTATACTCCATTTTCATCGACTAACGGTCCAACAGTTGAAGTAACAACTTTTTTCTTTCTGATATAACTATAGAATTCTTTCGGGTTTGTTTTACTTTGATTCGCAATATGTAACTCTAAGGTCTTTTTACTTTGCTTAATTAACTTTTTGGCTTTGCGTCGTAGCTCTACAAATTTCAGCCGTTCTTCGTCATTTTGTGAGGATTTTAATCTATCATTAGCAAATTTTTTAGCAAGCAGGCAGTTTGAAATAACTTTATTCCACCATTTGGGCTTATTATTATGGCCTGGACGCCGAGTTTTCGATGGTATGCAGTCTTGCACTGTTTTTAGGTAAGTGGCTTCGAATAACTTCCAAGATGTATTTATGTCGTTATTGTGAATTAAAAAGCTCCAGTCAGTTTCTTTAAACATAGCTCTAAGTTTATGGAAGTTTGCTTTCTTGAAATTAGGGACTTTTTCGATGCTACTATTTGGTTCGTTACTAGTAAACTTTAAAGTGAAAGTTATCGTACGATGGTCGCTGTTACTGAATTCATCACCAACATTCAAATTCTCTATTAATTCTTCTTTTGTTGCAAGTACGATGTCAAGAACGTTATTACCACGGGTCGGCGTTCCAACAAATTGATAAAGCGAACTCTCTTGCAAGTTCGTATACAAGTCATGTCCGGAGTGTGAAGTAAGAGTATCGCCCAACTTGGTCACAGGTAAATTAAAGTCACCAAAAATTACGATATCTTGTGAGTTACTTACATCTGCAATTTGTTCGTAAATGTCTCGGTCAGTTTGCACTGATTGAGCTGGAGGTCTGTATATTAATGCAAGTATTATTTTTGTACCTTTATTATTCTTTATTAGCACAAAAGATGCGTCGACGTTCACAATTTGAGGTTTTGACAAGAGGGTAGGGTTAAGACTTTCTTTGATATAAAGTAAAACGCCACCTCCATTTCGATTTATTCGGCTTTTCTCAAACATTACATAACCGGGAAGTGAATACTCTGCTAAAAAGTCTCTATCTTCTGTATTGAGCCAAGATTCTGTTATGCCAATCACATCATAATTTTCTGTAAACACTAGCTCCTCTAAATCTGAAAATTTATTGCGTATGCTACGAGCGTTTGCATAGAAAACCTTTAAATTTTTTATTTTAGAACTCACGGAACGCTCTTTAATAATATTTTTGGTTCTTGTCGGATCTACATTTATGTTCATGGCTGTCCTCAGTCCTCGCTGTCTTCGGTCCTTATCGCTGGTGGTCCTCGGTTGCCTCTGTTTTTTTCTTGGCGTTGGATGATTTATGTCACTGCTGCTTCTTCTCGGATGACGTTTTTTGATCCATGGCTGCATGTAGGAAGGTCCTGTGTGATTGCAGGGTTATTGATTAATCTAATAGCTTTATTTTGAATTTTGTCCAACTGCCTCAATGCAACCACTCCACTTCCACCCCCCAGAGGTGAACAGTAATCCATCTGAGAACGCACATGACTTTTATATATTACGGCCAACTGCTTGTCAGTGAAGAATTCTCGAACTCTGTACAGGAGTCCCAGTTTTTTAGAGGCATTCTTAGCAATGCTTCTAACATAATGTGTCCAGCTCAAGTTAATAGTTAATGTTACACCGAGAATGTCAATACTAGGGGAAGTGGGAATATTTACATCATTAAAAAATATATGGTTCAGAGAAATTGCAGTGTTTATTTTTGAATTTATAAGATCGGGTTGGGTGAAAGAATTGGTAAATGTGAAGGAACTGTGGAGTGTTGAGTCATCTGCGTAGGAATGTATTGGATTATGAGTGGTAGATATGAGATCATTGATATAAATGAGAAACAGAGTTGGGGCCAAAACCGATCCCTGGGGAACACCAGCATTTATTGAGTGAAATTGAGAATAAAGGCCATCTACCATTACACATATTTTTCTGTTATGAAGATAAGAAGAAATTAGTGGAACTAATGATGCATGGCCGTAGTGTGACATCTTCGACAATAAGGATTGATGCCAGACTCTATCAAATGCCTTTGATATATCCAGCGCTATTGTATGTGTTTCACCATGTTGGTCTGTAGCTTGGTTGATTTGATGCGTAAGAAGGCAAAGAATGTCTGCAGTTGATCGACATCGTCTAAAACCATATTGCCTATCACTGATTAATTTATTATTCTCCAGATGCTTAATTATGTGATTATTTAATATAATTTCAAAGACTTTGCCAAGAGTGGAAGTTATAGCTATTGGTCTGTAGTTTGATGGATCTGAAGAGGCACCTTTTTTCGACACTGGATGGATATTTGCTTCTTTCCAGGGTACTGGGAAGCATGAGGTATGAGTACACAGACGGAATTTTTTTGCCAATATAGGAGCGAGCACCAAGGAGCAATTCTTAAGTACTATTGGAGGAATTTCATCTGGACCAGGAGCCTTATCTACTGAGAGATTCTGCAAAATAGTTTTGACATGTCTGGTGTGGATCTTAAGTGAGGGAATTTCAGGCGAATTAAAATTAAGTACAGGGCCATCTTGATTTATTTCATCTAAGGTTGAGTTGGTGGAGAAAATATCCGCAAGAAGGTTAGCTTTACCTCGTGGGTCACTTACAAGATTGCCAGTCGGAGATTTTAATGGTGGAATGGATGAAGCAGTAGTGAAGTTGGATTTGAATGAGTTAAGAGTAGACCAAAATATTTTGTTATCATTTAGATTATTTAGAAGTTTATTTGCCTGCTTATGGAGAAAGTTTGATTTAGTTAGGTTTAATACAGTTTTGGCATGATTTCTGATGTTTCTAAAGTAATTAAAGGCTTCATGTGTTTTTGATCTTGTGTATGCATTGTAGGCTATTGCTTTTTGTTCAGTTTCTCTAGCACAATTATGGTCAAACCATTTAGGTGAATTAGATCTTTTACTGTACTTTTGATGAGGAATAAAAGTTTCCATTCCAATTTTTACAAAATCTTGTATGTGGCTCAAGGTGGAGTGTGCATCATTAGAAAAGAAAGAGGTCCAGGGAATATCAATAAAGAAACCTTGAAGACCCTCCCAGTCTGCCCTATCGTAATGCCATTTAGTCACCAAAACAGGTTCAAAGTGGGAAGGTGTGGTAGGTGATAGACAGGTGGCCTGTATCAGACAGTGATCAGAAGATCCAAGCGGGGACCTCACTGTAACATCATAATTTTCTGAATTGGTTGTTAAAAAAAAGTCCAGTAGGTGGGAAATATGATTAGGATTATCTGGTACACAGGGGGGTAGGTTGACTAGTTGAGTGAGATTAAATGAGTCTGCAAATAGCTCACATTCAAGACCAGCATCATCAGTCCAGGCTGGATGAGTGAGCCATTCAACATTATGGACATTAAAATCACCCAACACAGTGATTTCAGAAGAAGCATTTAAGTTGAGGACACTGAGTTGTGAGGACAGAGAATCAAAAAGACTTTGCTCTGGAGGAGTATTTGGGGAACGGTAGATGCAACATATGTATTTAAATTTACCAGCAGAAATTAATTTGTATATAGAATAATCAAAATAGGGACAATTGAAACTAGTAACCTCCTCCAGGGCAATTTCAGATTTTGCGAAGCAACATACACCTCCTTTAGGTCTGAAATTTTGGAGCAGTTGATAACCTGGAAAATTAAATCTAGACGTGTCAGATGTGGATGTTACTTGAGTCTCTGTCAAAAAAAGGAGAGTAGGGGATTCTGCTTGAAGAAATTGGTGTACAGAATTGATGTTAGAGTGAAGTCCCCTTATATTACTAAAGAAAAAGCTGCACCGACGAGCAGCTTTGGGACGTTGCAATGCTCTTGACACAGTCGCATGATGACGACCGGGAGGGCCCTGTGTCAATGACCCAACCCTGCCGGGGGTGATATCTGAGGGACCGCCAGGTTTGCTCTTAACAATTGTACTGCCATATTTATAAGGTAAGTGTATGGTGTTACATGTATGATATGTAGTGGGAAGAGTAGTGTTTTATGGATAGAGGATAGCGATGTAGGGCAATGTCGTGAAGTTGGATGTGTATGTTATATAAAGTGGGTTTTCCTGATACCCCTGATGTGTGAGGCAGAAAGATATGTATCCAGCTACCAAGGCCTGGGAGAGAAAATGGAATTCAGGCTATTCCCTGAGTCTCCCGAAACCTTGGCGGTAGTACTTCCCTGGGCGGGGCTGCCTACCCCTACTACCTGGCTACTAGTTACTAGATAATCGGTAATGCTCACCCTCCGAATGATCTTATATGGGCCCCTGAACTTGGCAGATAAAGGTTGACCAAAAAGGGGGAGCAGGACCAAACCCTCATCACCGGGCTGAAACTCCCTCTCACGGGCTTTTCTGTCATACCATTTCTTCATGGAGCGTTTAGCCACTGTCAAGTTTTGAGCGGCAAACTCACATGAGGATCTCAGCCGGGTTTTGAAATCTGAAACATACTTGAGGAGGTTTTGGTTCCCCTCCTGGCCAACTAGGCTATCCTGCAATAGTTGCAAAGGACCTCTTACCTGGTGACCGAAAACTATCTCATTAGGGAAAAAACCCAGGGATTCAGTTGGAACCTCACGAGTAGCAAATAAAAGAAAAGGTACTCCCCTTATCCCACTCAACTCCGGTCTCTGTACAATATTTACGTAACATTCCTTTTAATGTCTGATGATATCGTTCGAGAACCCCTTGACTCTCTGGGTGGTTGGTGCTAGACTTAATATGCTCGATACCCAACTCCTTCAGGGACTGCTGAAAAATGTTAGAGGTAAAATTAGTTCCTTGATCACTTTGCACCTCATGGGGAAAACCCATTCTGGTGAAGAATTTGAGCAGTTCCTTGATGACAGTTGGAGCAGAGGTAGTCCTTAAGGGACTCTGGGTAGCGAGTTGCCATGTCCATAATAGTTAATAAATAAATGTTACCTTGGGAAGTCTTAGGCAATGGGCCTACAATGTCCACCACCACCCGAGTAAAAGGATTCTCGAAAACGGGCAAGGGCACCAGAGGATGTTCAGGCACCTTCTGATTGGGTTTTCCTGTCATCTGGCAAGTGTGACACACTCTACAAAACTCCACTACATCTGCACGCATTCCTGGCCAGTGAAAGTGGGCTCTGATTCTGTCTAGAGTTTTTCTCACACCTAGGTGTCCTGCCAATGGTATACAATGTGCTATTTCCATGATATCTCTATGACAAGGTTTGGGGACTACTACTTGATGGACGTCCCAGGCCCCGTCATCGATTTGTCTGTGTGGCGGTCTCCATCTACGCCACAATACTCCTCCTTTGAGGTAGAAACATTCACCACCCTCCTTCTCACATTCCTCTTCACTCACGGACCTGGCAGCTAACTCCTTGCATTCACTATCATCTCTCTGTAGCTCTACCAGGCCACTAGGACAATTTGGAGGGGTTTCGTGGTCATCGTTAGGGTCAAGATGAGCCATAAAGGTGTCAGATAAATCCACCTCAGTCACATCATCAGGCACACTTGGAGCGTCATTCACACTCTCATCATCCCTTTCATCAACTCTTACATTCGGTACATTTCTGTCTGAGGGAACTTCTACTTGAGACATTGAACGTGTGACAGCACACACAGGGAAAACAGTTGGCATCTCCTTTTCGAGCTCACCGGTTAGTGGCTCGTTAACAGGGGAAAGTGACAAAATGGGGTCTGGTCGGACCTTCTCACCTGCTACATCATTCCCCAAAAGGAGTGTTACCCCGGGCACAGGGATATCTTGGGACCTACACAAAGCTATGGTGGCCTCACCCTGTAGTAACTCACATTCAATTTCGCCTTTCACCAAGTGTGCATAAAATTGGCCTCCAGCACCTCTCATTACAACTGGTTCGCCAGGTGGGCACTCAGTGTAAGGATTCACCATGAGGGTGCTAGTAGAACCTGTGTCTCTCAGAATTTTTACCTCATGCATACAACCATTTAATCTCACGTTGCCAGATGAAATAAAGGGACGGTAACTGTCCTGCAATGATGGTGAAATTATTATTGGCTTAACCCTATTGGGTTGCACCACACATGCTACTACACCCCTGTCTAGATGATTTACGTTAGCTGCTAGGTACTCCTTCTGTCGGGAGTCCTGTATTAAAGGAACTTTTGGTGCTAGGTACTCCTTCTGTCGGGAGTCCTGCATTAAAGGAACATTTGGTGCTAGGTACTCCTTCTGTCGGGAGTCCTGCATTAAAGGCACATATGGAATTTGAGATACGGCGGAAACTGTCTGCCCCGATCTCTCGGTTTTCTCCTTGGCCCAGCACTGATAAGCTAGGTGGCCTCTCATGCCACAAAAAGTACATACTTTAGGGGATACGGGAACGTTCCCTCTTTGAGCATTACTATTACTTTGGGCCCCACCTCTGTTACCATTGCCCTGAGTCACAATTTTAGTTGGGGGAACAATTCTATTTTGGCTAGCTGGGGAAGACGTTATAGGCTTGTGACTGGGTCTGTCAGATTTGTGATTGGGATACTTAAAATTAGAACTAGAATTATCGTAGGGCTTCTTTCCACGAAATTTTTTGTTGAGCACGTATGTGTCAGCCATGTCAGCGGCGTCGGCAAGACAATCTACCTTTTTCCCCTTTAAATGATAGGATACAGAAGAATCAATTTTCCATAGGAAATTTTCTAACAGGACCAACTCCTTCAGATCGTTGTAGCTTGTGACTTTCTTACTCTTGACCCAATGATTGAAAGTTTTAGTCATGGTCCTGGCAAATACCTTATGGGTTTCTTCTACTTTCTTCTGGTTTTTACGGAAAGATTGCCTGTAAGCCTCAGGCTGCAATTGATAGGTTTTTAGGATAGCTTCTTTGAGATTGTCATAATCCTGCCTAACTTCTGCTACTTCTGACAAATACGTGGCTCGAGCCTGCCCTGTCAAAACGGTTTGTAACATAAAAGGCCATTGATCTCTTGTCCACTTCATACCTCCAGCAACTTCCTCAAACAAAACAAAGAAATCCTGCACATTATCCTCAGTGAAAGGTGGAATGACACTAGTCATAGTCAATCCCAGAGGGGGAGCAATTACGGGAGCATTTGTATTGACATTTAGTTGAGCCGTACGATATTGATATTCATATTGTTCGGTCGTTGCTCTGGCTTGTTCGGCATTTATTCTGGCTAGTTCTATATTTAGTCTGGCTTGTTCGGTTTTTATTCTGGCTAGTTCCAGTACTTGATCACCGGTCAAACCAGGTGGCAATTGTTCATCAAGTTGGCTAGGTTTACTCGGGATCCCACCAACTGCTCCGTCACCCTCCCCGCCTTCTACAGGGAACAGGTGGGTTTTTATGGTCTGAGCCACCTCTACTTTAGACATGTTTGAGACAGTTAATTGGAGATGTGAGGCAAGCACTTCCAGTTCGGATTTTGACAGACAGACAATATCAGGGGCTGTGGGTTCTGATTCTATGAAAACTCGAGCATCTTCGTCATTAATTAGTTGAGGCATGATTAATATTTGATTTTTAAGTAGTGAAACGGTAATGAAACCGAGTGAAACTGTATGAAACGAATCCTGGCAAGGTCGCCACTCTTCTGTTATGTATCTTGATCCTCAAGTGGTTAACTTGATGAATCTAGATAGCACAGAGCAAACTCTTTCGTCTCTGTCTATCCTCTAACGTCTTCCCTTCATGCTGGAAGTTTGCTCACATTCAACCTGTCCCAAAGAAGGGTGACCGCTCTCAACCCTCCAACTATCGTCCAATTGCTCTCATTTCTTGTCTTTCTAAAGTTTTTGAAACTATTCTTGCTTCCAAATTTCTTAAGCATTTCTCTTCTCATAATCTGCTCTCAGATCGCCAGTATGGCTTCCTTAAGGGTCGCTCTACTGGTGATCTTCTTTCATATCTTACTAACTCTTGGTCATCCTCCTTTCGGGACTTCGGTGAGACTTTTTCTATTGCACTAGACATATCGAAAGCCTTCGATAGAGTCTGGCATAAATCTTTAATTTCTAAACTACCCTCTTTCGGTTTCTATCACTCCATCTGTGCCTTTGTCTCTAATTTCCTTTCCGGCCGTTCCATAGCCGCAGTTGTGGACGGCCATTGTTCACTTCCTCACCCTATAAACTCCGGTGTTCCTCAGGGCTCTGTCCTATCTCCTATTCTCTTTCTAATTTTTATAAATGATCTCCTTAACTGTACCTTAATTCCCATCCATTCATACGCAGACGACTCAACCTTACACTACTCCATTACTTTTTCAGAACGCCCCAGCCAGCAATCCCTCAACGACAAATGTAATGAAGCCATACAACTCTTAAATTCTGATCTAAATACTATTTCCAATTGGGGCAGAGAAAACCTTTTTATCTTTAATGCTTCCAAAACCCAATTTCTCCATCTATCTACCCGTCAGGATCTCCCAGCGGACTATCCCTTATTCTTCAACAATACAAAAATCAACCCTTCATCTTCTCTCAATATTCTTGGTGTCTCTTTTTCTTCTGCTCTCATTTGGAAGGACCATATTACCAGTCTTGCTAAGGCAGCCTCCCAGAAGCTGGGTGTACTCAACCGCCTTAGGGGGTTCTTTTCCCTTGCACAGCTTCTTGCTCTGAACAGGGGCATAGTGCGCCGTTGTATTAAGTATTGTTCACATGTGTGGGGAGGTTCCTCTCACACCGCTCTCCTAGACAAGGTTGAAAGGAAGGCCTTTCGTATCATTAACTCCCGTCCACTCACCAACTCTCTGCAATCTCTCTCTCTCCGCCGCAATGTTGCATCTCTCTCGCTATTCTATCGCTACTATAATAATCAGTGTTCCTCAGAGCTATCCCAGTGCATACCACCTCCTTTACATAGGGCACGTGGTACCCGTCTTGCAACTCAATCCCACCCCTACTCTGTGCAACTCTCCAACCCAAGAGTGAAATGTTACTCTCAAACTTTCTTCTACTCAACAGCTGAGCTCTGGAACTCTCTCCCAGAATCAGTTTTTCCCGCTTCCTATGACTTAAATTGCTTCAAACTCCGTGTGTCCAGGCATTTTGGCTCGAACGTCCCTTGATTTTGGCCCTGTCACTCTTTCAACTATGGGGGAGGCACTCGCTATAGGCAGTTATGCCTTTTGCCTCCCTCAATCACATAGAAAAAAAAAAAAAAAAAAACACCTATATACAGGCTGACCCTTTTCATATTGTATAAATATTAGCTGGATTATTCTAACCGTTTGTGATTTATAGAGGTTAGTGTTCAAGAGTTGTGGACTGGTTACTTGGAACAGGATATAGTATGTTGTGATATATTGACCTAATAGTTGTGGACTGGTTACTTGGAACAGGGTATAGTATGTTGTGATATATTGACCTATTAGTTGTGGACTGGTTACTTGGAACAGGGTATAGTATGTTGTGATATATTGACCTAATAGTTGTGGACTGGTTACTTGGAACAGGGTATAGTATGTTGTGATATATTGACCTAATAGTTGTGGACTGGTTACTTGGAACAGGGTATAGTATGTTGTGATATATTGACCTAATAGTTGTGGACTGGTTACTTGGAACAGGGTATAGTATGTTGTGATATATTGACCTAATAGTTGTGGACTGGTTACTTGGAACATTTTTTTTGTTTGTTTTCTTTTTTTTCCTATATTCCAACTTACTTCCTCTCGGGCATAGGCTGAGAGCCTTAACATTCACCGCTTTACAATGAACAGTGAAGCCCGTGAGGTCTTATTCCAGTCTAGGGAGTGAGACATGTGAAGCACGTAGAGTACAACGAGCACCTGCCATCTTGCCTTCACATGAGGCACGGTGCTCACTCATGGCCCGAAACGACCCCATCTGTGAAGCCACCTCGTTCCCGTGCTTCACTGTCTCATCCCCTACACTCGGACTCTCACACTTACACACACACAACGCCACCTGTTGAGCAGATAACTCACCAGGCATTGCACCCCTATAGCATATTTTGAATATGGGAATAGTCATACGAGTTCTTTCGCTATCACTGAGCTTTAGTACATTTGTCATGTCCCCTTTGTTAATCCCACTTGAACACCTCTATCATATCCCCTCTAACTCTGCGTCTCTCTAACGAATGTAAGCCTAATTTCTTCAACCTTTCTTTATACGGAAGATTTCTAATATTATGGATCATTTTTGTCATTCTACGTTGTACTCTCTCCAATGAATCTATGTCCATTCTGTAATAAGGACACCAAAATTGAGACGTTTACCCCCATCCAGGTGTCAATATTTTCCTGGCGAGCGGTAGCGAGCCAGCATATATATATTTTTGTTTTGACAGCAAGCTAAATTTGTAAATTTTTCGATAGAAAAATGTCTCCGGCAAAGCAGGATTTCTCCATACAATGCTGGCTCGCTATTGCTCGCCAGGAAGAAATCGACACCTGGATGGGGGTAAACGTCTTAAAAGAGTTGGCTGAATGGGGCCGAATGGATACAAGCAAGAGAAAGAGAGAAAAGGAAAGAAAGAGAAAAAAGCAGGTGACCCCTTTAAATATTAACACAACAGCTGCTAAAGGATTACTGTTTATGCCAGAAGAAAATATAGATGAGCTAATTAATGTTATTAACCGGCCAACTACAAACACTATTTCTTTCCATTCCTTTAGTATTTATATTAATTATTATTTGGGCTAATGTTAATGTCCTTGGCTATATATATATATTAAACCTATTTTAACTGACACCTTGTGGGTTATTATGATATTTTATTTAGATATTGTTGACAATTTGGTTTGCCTCTTTTGCCATTTAAGAGCAATTTATATTAGTTTATCCCCTAGGCTAACTAAAATGCGTTCCCAGACTTCCTTCAAACTATAAAATTCCTACCAAGCTAAATTTGTACAAAAATGTTCAGGCCGGAGGCGCTATCTCTCACCCAGAATATAATAGACACCAGAATGGGGTAAAGCATCTTTCTTTTGCCAAACTAATGGGATGAAGCGCCAAAATGCCATTAAATCGCCGAAACCACCGTTTCCAGCAAAAGCGGGAAGGGTTTAATCGCCGTTCGGCAAGGGCTAAATTATATATTTAGCATAATTAACACACTGGATTATCTAAATTGAAAGGGAAAACGCCATTACGGACTAACAAAAGATATAAAAATAGAACATAAAATGTACTAAGTGGCTGGCAGTTTTTCCTTATTAGTTATAACAGATTAATGTATCATAGACAAAATAAATGGACTCTTGTTTTATGCACAATGCTTCTTAGTGTTATATGAAAGAGCAATACAAAAGTTATTGTTTCTTTTGAGTTGGGGGCTTAAGGAAAACTTGATATGATAATCCCCCCCCCACCCCCCCCCAACCTCTATCTTTCTCTCTCAGTACACCAATTACATTAATTTTACTGTTGCATTGCAAGAAGTGTTTATGGCCATGCAACCATTCATCCTCTCTCTCTCTCTCTCTCCGTGCACCATTGACCTTTACCGTGACACTGCCAGAAGTTTGCTATGCATCCATTCATCTCCATCTCTCTCTCTCTCTCACTCTCTCTCTCTCTCTCTGTCTCTCCGTGCACCATTGACCTTTACCGTGACACTGCCAGAAGTTTGCTATGCATCCATTCATCTCCATTTATCTCTCTCTCTCTCTCTCTCTCTCTCTCTCTCTCTCTCTCCGTGCACCTTTGACCTTTACCGTGACACTGCCAGAAGTTTGCTATGCATCCATTCATCTCCATCTCTCTCTCTCTCTCTCTCTCCGTGCATCTTTGACCTTTACCGTGACACTGCCAGAAGTTTGCTATGCATCCATTCATCTCCATCTCTCTCTCTCTCTCTCTCTCTCTCTCTCTCTCTCTCTCTCTCTCTCTCTCTCTCTCTCCGTGCACCTTTGACCTTTACCGTGACACTGTCAGAAGTGTGTTATCCATCCATGAATCTCGCTCTCTCACACACACACATACCAGCTTATCAGTGATAAAGGTTGAAGAAGTAATGTTTGACAGCCTCAGGAAAGATCTGACGACACGAAACCAATAAGACGCTTACACATATATGTATATATCTATACATTATATGTATATATATATAGCCAACAGTTTTTTCCTCTTTATATACTGTATATATATATATATATACATGGAGTCCGGTTCCAGTCTCACATCCTAATGGCTGCGCTCCAGGCAGCCCTGTTCAGAGTTACCTCACTTGTCAGGTAGTTTTATTCAATATCAGACCGTAAGGTCTGATCCCATGCCTTTCTTAGTCTGCCTCTAGGTGCGGCTCCTTCCACGTTCACGGACTTGCATCTTTTCACCCAACTTAGTTCATCCATCCTATCCATATGTACAAACCATCCAAGCCTACTAGTATTCATCTCATCACTGATAATCTTGATATCTAACTGTTTCCTTAGGTCTTCATTAGACATCCTATCGTGCAGTTTGACCTCACACATTCATCTAACCATTATTATCTTGTTACGTTCTCCACCTTTCTTCTCATATATATCTATATATAGTTTGGGATCCACACCCCAAAAAGTGCAAAAAAAGGCATTTTATTATGACACCCCTGCTGTAAAATTGTTGACCCTTGGAACATGATAAGGGAAGTGTTGGACATCTGAAAAGTGAATTTGGACACTTGGTTCGGATTGCGCAACGTGAGGACACTCAATTTTACGAAGTTAAGACAGGAATTTTAAAAGCGGAAAATTTTGAGGTTGAGGAAATTCAATGCATCATATCTCCTTACTGTGACACTTTATTGCAACAAATGACCACTCATTTTTTTCGTCATGATGCCAGCTACAGAATGATAGGTAAATAATATTGATTGGTTGAACTACAAGGTCACCAGAGGTCAAAAGGTCAAGAAAATCATGTCTCACCCCAAAACTGGTATATATTTTTTACAAAGCATCTGTATAATACATTTTTCTCAATTGTAATTTAGAAAAACACTTTCATTAAACCTTGTATGTCCTACTGATGTATTTTAGAAAAGAAAACACTAATAAACTAAAAGTAAAAGGCATCACTTTTGCCTGCTGCTTAGAGATGTAATGAAAACAAATGTGAATTAGTGACAGTGACATATTCTTTAAAGTATACAGTCCTATTTACACATTGAAAATTATTGATGTAATGTCAATAAGTGGTAAAATAAGGCTTTTTATTCTTCATTAATACATATGAAATTATTGTAAAACAGACATTATGGGCTAAAGATAATAAATGTAGCAAACCTAACAGTTAAACCTATATTTTGCACTAATCGCTATCGCCGTTATCTTCAGTTAGCCGCCCACATTTTGGGGAAGTCCCATTGCAAGTGCATGCAATAATGCACTCCAGTCTAGCCTTAGCACATGGACAGTTTTTAATGCAGCCTTTCCTACACTTGCAGAATGTTAGTTTTGCTGTTGCAGGTTTACTAACTTTGCGCTTCATAACTGGGAACAATCTGCCATTACTGTCCAAATACCTGCCATACTGTTCAGGTGCAAGAAGAGTTGGATTACACACATTAGCCTGTTTGTACAGGCTAATCTGGCAAAGACTCCTAAGGACATGAAAATGAAAGGAGTCTTCAGTTGGAGGAAGAGAGCGGAGATCCTGTTTGCTAGAGGCAAATATATGGGCACGTAACCTATCCAATGATGAATATCCTGGCTTGCCGTACAAATCACACCAAAAGTCCCGTGCCTCATCAAACAACTTGTCACTTAGGCCTACATTAGTATGTGAGAAGCTAGTCAGCATTGTCATTTTACCTATGTGCTGCATTGCTACTTTTGCCGCTCTTTTTTTCCCTTGTCCAAATGGGAAGCTTACTGAATCACAGCCTGATAAAACATATGAAATAAGCAGAGTGTCTGTGAGTTCAAGTGCATCTTTTTCTACTGTACTAGCTAGTTTATCAACTAAATAATGAATGGGAAAGAAGATGTAGTTCTTTTCAACCCACAGTTTAGCAACATGTGGAAGTCGAGGATAATGATACATAGAAAGCATAATGATATCTGTATCAGCTGCATGAACAATAAACACACTACTCTTCCGACAGCTTGCAATATGTGAAAAGATCCTGGTATCAGCTTCTTCATGATTGTGGCAACACAGTTCCTGTAACACAGTTGTACCGCAACTGGTCACACAAATTCCCTTAGTACCAACTCCTATTATCAGGGTAATCCCGTCAGGAACTGAGGATGGCTGGGTCCAAGAGGATGAAATATATGAAAGTAGGTTTGCCTTGTTCTGTGGGTTTGAAAGAAATCCTTTCCACTCTGGTATTTTCATGTTATGATCAGGGATATACTCTGGTGTCAAAACTCCCTTCACCCGCCTCTGTCGTTCACCATCCTTTAAGCTCATTTCACCAAAGTCATACCTGTCACCAACAAAGTGAACCTCTGAGCAACCGATTGGTTTCATGGCCAGAATCTTCTGCAAGTACCTCTCCTGAAGCTGACCAAAACTCTCTGATGCCAGTGTCCGATAGCGTTGTATAAATGCCATGGCGTCAATAACATACACTGATTCAGAATCAGATTGAGAAATTTCTGTTATTGGTTTCCATGAATCAGCTACCTCTTTTTGAAGTGTTTCAATAAAATCATATTTAGTTCCTTTGCGCATGGTATATCCCTCAGATGCAGTACTGTTTGGCTCAAATAATGATGGGGGATAGTCATTCCATTCATAACTAAAGGCTTCAATCTTTGCCTCATCACTTAATTCTTGTGTAAAACAAAGGGCTCTTGTAACAGTGTTTTCCACATTGATTAACTTCTTCATACAATGTCGCTTTCCTTTGCCTTGTTTCTGTTGACTGGCAAATGTCATTATCTTTGGGGTAACAATTTTAGCAGCATTGGTGGTGCTGGCATCTCTGATTGATTCTAGCCCAATCGTTCTAGCTTTGACTAGTTGTGTAGATTCAAGCGTCTCTCCTGTTGCAATGTTTATCAGCTTATCCGTCCCAAGGGTTGCAACAAACGGATTCCTCATAGTTTCTGCTACAGTGTTTTCTGATTTCCAGAACCCTTTCTATATCATCTTTACTCCTCTTTTCATGGTGATCTGGGTGAGGGGATTCCATGTGCACCATCTTCTTGACATTCTCAGAGACAGATGTCAAGAATGGTAATGTTTTTATGTACTTTTCTCGAGCAGCCTCAGCATGAGTAATACCTTTGAATAAGCGAGTCTTTCCCTCATTATTGTATGTTTGTTCCAATGCAAGATCTGTCCATACACCATTGAACACACCTTCAGTCTGGTGGACAGTAAAATTGCCTGCTTCAAATTCTCTTTGTATCTCTGGTGCAGTGTTGGGTAGGTTTTTCATTTCATTTAAATAGATTGGGAGACATGACATGTACTTAGTATGTCCAGAGGAAACAGTGTACGGTAGCATGTTCTGCACCTCCAGCAGGTGCTGCTTCCAAATACCAGCTCTTTCAGCATGGATGTAGCGCTTCAAAATGAGCACCATGTCAATATACATTCCCCATAACTGAGCTGTTACTCCCAATGTGTTCTCAAAGTCTTTCCACTGTGATTCAAGCAATCCTAATTGTTTCATCACATCACCAACAAATACAACGATTCTCTCAGTGTCTTTTGTTTCATAAGCTGTCCTAAGTTTTTCCAACAGTGAAGATAGAAATCCAAGAGCTTCAGCTTCTTCATTGTGCAACAACCACTGCTCAAAGACCTCCCACTTCAGCATAAAGAACGCCTCACAGAGTAGGGAATGATAACGAACCATTGTGTAGTAGTCCTTCCCTGCCATCACCTTATTAGCTGTTCCTCTACCACATATATTACTCACAGCTAGTATGTCTTCAATGCCACTTTCCCTCATAAAGAACCCGATGGATCCCATAAAATTCATTGCAATGTGGAATCCACCCAATCGTACTATGACATCTTTATACTTGAGAGGATTTTTGTTCAACAGGCCTTTTACAATGTCATATATTGCCTGGTCACATGTGATAACAGTTTTTGATTGTCCCAGTTTCAGATTAAGGGAGATGAAATAATCCAGGGAGGTCTGGACAACATCTGGGTTTGTTGGAGTTTGAGGATACAGTGGTCCATAGCCAATACTTGTTTTATGTGCCTGTTGTCCATCATACACTTCAAAAAAGGTATTCCAAGTTGGAGTACATGAAGTGCTATCATTTCTACATGTCATCATTTGAGTGGGAAACATCCGTAAAAGGAACCATACAATATTTTCATCAATCAGAGTGTTACTAGCTACAGTGGCATCAGAAATTAGTTCTATTCCACATAACGATTATTATTATTATTATTATTAACGATCTTGCCTCTTTTCTGTCCTTCAGGGTAAGGTTGCTGCTAACAGGGACAAACGCCTCGGGTTTATTGACTGTTAACTGTCTTGTCTTATGTAGAGGTACTTTCCCAGCCCCAATTATATTCTTCTGCTTTGTATATTGATATATAATATTAGTAGGTGCATCCAGACTACCATCATCAGTTTCAGAGTGAAAGTTAAGGTTATCAAAGGCATATTGAGCAAAATGTCTGTGTATAATGTTGGATGGAATAAAGATACCTTCTTTTCTTTCCTGTTCAGTTACTTCACTCGCAATCGTTGTTAAGTAACGTTGAGCACTGGCATAGCTAATGCTATTTCCAAATCTGTTTAACATGGTAACAATATTTTTGCTGTGAGTTTCTTTTAGAACATGCATTGCCAATCCTACCTGCTTAGGTGTAGGCTGTTTACAAATGTAATTAATAATATCTTGAGATAAGTTAAGAACAGTTTCTTTGTCATTTTCACTAAGATGAACTTTCTCACTGTCACCTTTGTTTTCATCACTTTCAGTAATTAACCATGCTAGATGATTGTACAATTCAACAGGAATTTGTCTTGAGGCAGTATCATACGAAATACTGAATTAATTGTCTACATCAATATGCATTCTTTTTGCAGCTGGTTTTACCTCTGTTCTTAGATGCTTTGCCAAAGGGTATGAGCTAATGTCAACATTTTTCATTGGATTAGGATCATCATCAACATCATCACTATATACCTGATATTCCTCTAATTCAGATTTCAGACCCACAACTTGATCACACAACTCCTTCACAGTCAATGAAGATGGACACATTAAACATGATGTACCCTTTAAAGAGACAAACTGAATGCTACTGCCAAAGTGTTTTGTCACCCATTTTATCAGTCTGTCTTTTCTATAGCCAGACTTTGTAGCAATGTCATACTGAGACAACAGTTCATTGTACCTTTTTAAAATCTGATCAATGGAGTAGGCATGTTTGTCATTCAAAAGTCCATGGGAAATCTCCGACACAAGCGCTAAACATGCTGAATCATACTCGGTCATGACTGCTGAACTGCCACTGTCAGTGTTAGGTTTGTCACGTGCAGCCATAAACCTGTTCATGCATCTGAGATGATAGCTAAAGTCATTGGCAATTAGATCTAAGCATGTATCTCCATGCCCTTGAATTTTCAGTAACACAGTTTCGTCATTTAGTTCCTTAGCTTTCTTGTGAATTGATGCCTGTCTTTCATAGCTAGCAACTGCAGTCAGCAGCCTATCACCTTTTCCATCACGTTCTTTTTCACACAAGAAACACACAAGCTTATAATCAATAATTCCTGTTCTACTGGTTCGACCCGATGTGCTAGATGTTTCTCCAGTCATTTCATTTTCTGTTTTCAACCGTTTTGCCTGTACATTTTTCTTATGTGTATAATCACTTCGACAGTTCACATGACACATAGGTTGCCTTCTAAGGAACTCATCAGCATTTTGTAGGTCATTCCAAAGTCTGTAATACACATGATCTCTTCTTGTTTCTACTGCATCTTTGAATGTATTGAAACCCCTGCTTGTTAATTTACACATACGTCCAAGCTCATCAGTAGTACTTTGGCATATCAAACACCTGGAATAATCAGTTATTGTTGAACAGGGCTGCTTGCGCTTTGTTGTTATCACAGGATCCATCGTGGATGTCAAGGAAGCAGCAGTATCACCTGTCGGACAAGAAAAGTGTATCGTTAGTAATTTCTTCAAATTGGATTATACAAATAAATGCATAGTGCTGCCTTATATTCCTACTCCACAAGCATATCCCACTCACATAAAACATTATAAAGGTGTAAACAGTTGGGTAGAACTATAATTTCTTCATAAATCATACTAGAATATATTCTTAAACCCATTTCTTTGATAAAAATACAAAATTTTAGGTGAGACATGATTTTCGAGATCTTTTGACCTCTGGTGACCTTCTAGTTCACCCAATCAATATTATCTACCTATCATTCTGTAGCTGACATCATGACGAAAAAAATGAGTGGTCATTTGTTGCAATAAAGTGTCACAGTAAGGAGATATGATGCATTGAATTTCCTCAACCTCAAAATATTCCGCTTTTAAAATTCATGTCTTAACTTCGTAAAATTGAGTGTCCTCACGTTGCGCAATCCGAACCAAGTGTCCAAATTCACTTTTCAGATGTCCAACACTTCCCTTATCATGTTCCATGGGTCAAACATTTTACAGCAGGGGTGTCATATCAAAGTGCTGTTTTGCGGCCTTGGATCCCAGACTATACATACACTAAAAGACATAACATTCACAAGAGTTACAGTTTCCATCTCGCGTCATAATGGCGGCGTTCCAGGCAGCCCTATTCTGGGTTACCTCACTTGTCAAACCTCAGCATGTGACAGCAAATTGATTCCTCATATATTTAGGTCTACTCTTCTGCCAGGCTCTCCAAACGTTCTTCAACTGGTAACTATTCATCCAATAATGATTATCCAACTTGTCCACATATCTAAAGCCACCAATCCTGTTTGTATGTAATTCATCTCTGTTCCTCATCCATATGTCTACACTCTAAGAAAATAAGGGTATGAAAAGGGTATATAAAGTGCCCATAATGATTAGCAAGAGCCTATCAGAGTTCAAATTATGCATTATATGATATATACTGTATATAACAACTTTGCTTATTTGTGGTCCTTCTTAAGCTGTATATATTGGCATATGGTCGCCAGAATAAATGTATACAATTTATGATACAGAGAGGGTTGAGACTCCTTAAGGATACATCACACAGTCAGGAGTGCGAGCTAGTGGGAGTCTAACAGGAGTCACTAGGAGTCGCTAGAATCACTATGAGTCATCGATTTTCACCGCGAGCGAGTTGGAGTCTAACAGAAGTCGCTAGGAGTCGCTAGAGTCACTAGGAGTCATCGATTTTCACCGCGAATAGGCCCGCGAGTCCGAATTGTCCCCTACTCCTAGTGACTCTAGCTCACACTCCTGACTGTGTGATGTACCCTTTACTTGGAAGACCTCCCTTAATCCCTAAATATTTCTTATGACAAAGCGAAACCTACAAAACCCCCTTCATTCCTTGAGGTTCCTCCCAAACTGATTATATTTGTTTAATGATAGGGTTGGGTTGGGATGCAAGAGGAGGAAAAGTTTTCTTAGAGGTTAGAGTGAAGAAATTTATAGACAAAGAAGTGTTTAAAAATGAAAGATGGATAGACAAAATTGACATACAAACGCATTATAATACAAAGGGTTCAATGTGTTCATGCTATAATAACCGGTCAGGCATTGTCTGAACGTCTCACAAACTTGTAATGAACTGGAGCTTGGGTTTCGAAAGCTGAACTTCTTTTGTTAAGCTTCTTTTCATTGGCCCAAATGATGAGAGTTGGTTGGCTGTTCGTTTTGTGGTCCATGCACTGTGGAATGTGTGTATGTATTGTAGAACACATAAACTATAACATATTGTAAGAGCATCAGTGTCTTTAATATGGTTACAGTATTTTAGCATAAATTGAGTTAAATAGAATGGCTCAGACATACGGTATTTCATATTTATGCGACCGCCAACTTATTGTAGACATTGTTTCTGGCTAAATAAACTATTACAATAAAATAAAATAAACACATTATTCTATTACATCTTCTAAAGTTCTACTAGCATATTTTTTGTCCTAATTAATAATAATTGAGTTATTTTTATTAAACCTGTACAGTGCCGGTGACGTCCTTTTCATGTTAATCTGGCAACCAGATGATTATAGTAAGCTTAGGAAAGACCTCTAACCACGAAAAGGCCACACACTATTTCACTTAATCCTTTTAGCTACCACATATCCTCATAAAGCTGCAAACAATTATCTAATAGTTGCCAGAATATGATGATAAGAACGTCGCCGGTACAGAAGGGGTTAAGTGTCCCTAATGTTAAAGATCACACACAGAATAGTAATACCAAACTCTGGAACTCTCTCCCCCAAGCTATCTTTCCATCTATTAACCACTTAAAACAAAGAGAGTAAACATGTCCATTATTTCAATATTTGACCGCTCGTGACATACCTGTTTATCCCCTAGTGAGGTGAACATTCTTAGTGATGGCTTGTGCTGATGAGATTGTCACCTCTTCCCATGTTCTCCAGCTTTGTCTTGCTTTGCAAGAGAGGCTGGAGAATGTTGAGCTCGAGGTCCAATATCTCAAGGACGAGAACTTAGCATTGAAGATGGCATTTGAGGAAAACAAAAATGCCACTGGTGTAGGAAACCCGGACTCTTCCTGGAAGGTGGCATCTTCAAGAGGAATGAAATTAACCTTCCAGAAGCAGTATGTGACTGTTAAAAACAAGTATAGCGCCCTGGATGACGAGTGTGATGGCAGTGAAGGGGGAAAGGAGGAAGGAGATGACCCGTCTTACAGCGGGGCAGTGAGAGGGGAGGGGAGGAAATCTGCAGCTACTTCTGCTGCTACTACTTCTGCTACAGGCCGGCAACAGAAAACAGCTAAGTCTATTTTAATTGTAGGGGATTCAGTGGTTAAATACCTTGGTAGGGCTACTACACACATGTTGGTAAAGTTGTCTGTCTGCCTGGTGCCGGAGTCGAGAAGGTGGCAGAAAAGCTAGATGGTGTCATGGAAGCGAGTGGAGAGGACCCCATCATCTTCCTCAACGCAGGGAGCAACGACATTTGGAAATGCAGGACTGAGGAGTTGCTCACCACGTACCAGGAAATGTTGGAGAGGATCAAGGAGAAGGGTGGAGTTCCTGTGGTACACAGTATCCTACCAAGAAGAGGGGTAAGGAAGGAGTGGTCCTCCAGGGCTATTGGTGTAAATAGCCGGCTGGAGAAGTATTGCAAGGCAAATACTATTCCATTCCTGGATAACTGGACCCTCTTCTACGGTAAGGATGAACTGTATGCCCAGGATGGAGTACATCTCTCTCGACTAGGAGTTTCGACCTTAGCCAGCTCACTCGACAAGTTTGTTGCGGGGTTTTGTTAATAAACCATAGGTGTGTAAGTAAAATAGAATCCCAGCCACATGAAATTGATAGTAATAACGAACATTCTGATAGCGTAGCTTTTCCGTCTAGGTCCAGTAGTTCAACAGGTAAAAATAAATTAGTTAAAAACAATAGAAAAATAGTTGCAAATACAAGTAATAGTTTGAGGGTTTATTATACAAATTGCAGGAGTTTATGTAACAAAATGAACGAACTTAGAGCACTGGTTAGCAAAGAAAATATAGACATAATAGCGCTAACTGAAACATGGATTAATACAGAAACCAGGCATTTTTTAGCAGAGTTTGATATACCGGGATATAGTTTGTTTAAATATGACCGAACAAGTAGGAGGGGCGGCGGTATAGCAGTGTTTGTCAAGAGTTCATTAAAAAGCTGTACTAAATCAGGTATTAGAGTAAATAATGAAAATTAAAGTGTTTGGGTAGAAGTTAACGAAGGTAGTGAGACTTTAGTTATTGGAGTTATGTATAGACCGCCAAATATGAGTAGAAATGACGGCACATCATTATGGGAGGAAATTAAAATAGCATCAAGGCTTAGCAACTTGTGCATTATGGGGGATTTTAATTTCCCTAATATTGATTGGCAGCAACAAAAAGGCGACTCTGATTCAAAGGAGTTTATTGAGGTAGTACAAGATAGTTTTTTATCTCAATTCATAGATACACCGACTAGAGGTGATAATATTCTCGATTTAGTTTTCAGTAACAATGAACATATGATAAATAGTGTAGAAATCGGGGACCACCTAGGAAATAGTGATCACAATTCTGTGTATTTTAATATACAATGGAAAGGTAATATCAGAGAGAATACAACATTAATACCTGACTTCAGAAAAGCCAATTATGGTGGGTTAAGAGAAGCCCTGTTAGCGGACCCTATGGTCAACAAATTAAGTCGATCCAGGTGTCCAAATGAGTGTATCCTTTCTCAGGCACCTGTCATCTTAAGTCAGGAAGAGACGTCAAACTTGGTAGATACATACGATAATTTTATCAAGTCAGTATTTAATGCGCAAAATAAATATATCCCCAAAAGAAAATTTAGATCAACACAGAACCAACCCAAATGGATGAATAATAGACTATTAGATCTTCTAGGAAAAAAGAGAGGAATATATAGAAAAATAAAAAAAGGCGAAATTCACCTACTTGCTTACTATCAGAATCTATCACGACAGGTAAAAAAGGATATTAGTAAAGAAAAAAGAAATTATGAAATTAAGGTTGCCAATGACTCAAAAAATAATCCTAAAGCTTTTTACCAACTATATAAATCCAAGGTTAGAGATGTAATTTAACAATGAATGGAGGATGCCTTTAGGCACATGGACCTTTTTGTTTTATCTGTGTTTTTCCTTCCTCCGTTCATTGTCTCTTAAAAAAAAAAAAAAAAAAAAAAAAAAATTGGTCCCCTTAAAACTTCGATATTAGAAACGACAGAAAATGATTTAGAAATGTGCAGTACATTAAATAGTCAATTTCTTTCCGTTTTCACTAATGAAAATTTGGCACAGTTTCCAGAAGTCCGTAAGGTATACAGCGATAGTATAGATAATAGGTTAAGTACGGTTACTATAAGTAGAAATGATGTGCTTAAGGAAATTGACAGACTGAAACCTCATAAATCGCCTGGTCCTGATGAGGTATATGCTAGAGTATTAAAAGAATGCAGAGATGAGTTAAGTTACCCATTAACATTTCTATTTAACAAGTCATTAGAAACAGGTATAGTTCCAGAAGCTTGGAAGCTTGCAAATGTAGTTCCGATCTTCAAAAAAGGTGATAAATCAATAGCATCCAATTACCGTCCCATTAGTCTCACTTCAATCATAGGAAAGCTACTAGAGTCAATTATTGCTAGGAAAATGAGAAACCACTTAGAAACATTTAACTTAATCAATTCTTCTCAGCATGGATTCACTCAGGGACGGTCTTGCCTTACTAATTTGCTTAGTTTTTTCTCAGAGGTATATGAAGCAGTAGATAATGACAAGTCATATGATATTATATATTTAGATTTCAGTAAAGCTTTCGACAGAGTCCCTCATGAGAGATTGATGAGAAAGGTTGAGGCACATGGAATAGGTGGGGCGTTGTTAGGATGGATTAGGTCATGGCTAATTGGTAGGAAGCAGAGAGTCAGCATAAATGGTACCAAGTCAGAATGGGGAGCAGTCAAAAGTGGTGTCCCCCAGGGATCGGTATTAGGGCCCCTGTTGTTTCTTATATACATAAATGACCTAGATTT
Source organism: Paralithodes platypus (assembly GCA_032716605.1). Lineage (NCBI taxonomy): Eukaryota > Metazoa > Arthropoda > Malacostraca > Decapoda > Lithodidae > Paralithodes > Paralithodes platypus. The sequence continues at coordinate 58,810,033 of CM064512.1, read as the reverse complement.
AGGTATAACTAGTAGGATAAGTAAATTCGCAGACGATACCAAAATAGGGAGATCAATTGATTCAGATAGCGATATAGAGTGCCTCCAAAGGGATCTAGATACCTTACATGAATGGTCAGTAAATTGGCAGATGAAGTTTAACATTGACAAATGCAAGGTATTAAAGATAGGGAAGATGCAAACAAATGTTAAATATAAACTAGCTAATTTAGAATTAGAAAATTCAGACTGCGAGAAAGATCTAGGTGTGTTTGTTAGCAATGATTTGAGGCCTAGAAAACAGTGTATAAGCGTTCGTAATAAGGCAAACAGGTTTCTCGGGTTCATCTCTAGGAGTGTGAGTAACAGAACTGCTGATGTTATCTTAAAACTTTACTTGTCATTAGTGAGACCCCATATGGATTATGCTGTTCAATTTTGGTGTCCTTATTACAGAATGGACATAGATTCATTGGAGAGAGTACAGCGTAGAATGACAAAAATTATCCATAATATTAGAAATCTTTCGTATGAAGAAAGGTTGAAGAAATTAGGTTTACATTCGTTAGAGAGACGCAGAGTTAGAGGGGATATGATAGAGGTGTTCAAGTGGGTTAGTGGGATTAACAAAGGGGAAATGACAAATGTACTAAAGCTCAGTGATAGCGAAAGAACTCGTACCAATGGTTTCAAATTAGATAAATTTCGTTTCAGAAAAGATATAGGCAAATATTGGTTTGGTAACAGAGTTGTAGATGGGTGGAATGGACTACCAAGTGCTATAGTGGGATCTAAAACTGTAGGGAGCTTTATGATAAAATTGGATAAGCATATGGACGAGAAGGGTTGGGTGTGAAGGGGGAACAGCCGGGTTAAGCCAATCAGCGCTCTGCAGACCCCCATAATCCTGCGTTAATCTCTAACCGTTTTGGTAAGATGATCCTCAGGGTATTAGAGTGTGAAGCCTATAATTGGGCTTTGTAATTGAATTGGGGTTGTGTGGGACAGGGATCTGCCTTGCTTAGGCCAATCGGCTTTCTGCAGACTCCCATTTTTTATGTTTCTTAAATGCATGTACTCGACTTTGGAAATACCTCCAGCAATACCACAGTATTTACCTGTGACTCTCACGTATTTGCCAATCTTAATACAATCGTGTAATAATAACCAAAACTGGTGGTATGCGTGGTAAGGTTGAAATCATAAAAGATTATGTCAACTTTATATAAATACGATATACAGGTATACATGATAACTGTTGTCTAATGTATATTACAAATATTTATGGTTATTTCATTTATATTTTATATATTTTATTTTATTTTATTTTTATTTTTTTTGCAGGGTTACAAGCAGCCAAGTAAGCAAACTTGCATTGGAGGTTCACCCATAAATAGTTTGTGATAACTTCCCAAGAACCCTGCTTATCTCCAAGAAAACGAGGAAGACGAAGACGAAGAAGAAGAAGAAACAGGCAAAAATACCAAGAATAAGACAGTAAGAAGAAGGGGAAACGAATAAGTGGAAGGAGAAAAACACGAAAAAGATAATGAAACATATGAAGAAGCAGAAGAGAAAAATGAGAACAATGATTTATCAACAAGAAGTGAAAGGGAAGGGACTAATGTGTATTAACCTCCCACTCGCTACCAAAGACGCAGGGATAAAAATAACAGGAACAAGTGAGCATCGAGGACTCTATAAAACCTTTGCTCTGTAAACACTGGAGCAGCATAGACTACAAACCAAAAGAGTCTATGGATAATAAATATCAAATTTGGACAGCTCTACAAACTTGCCTCTTATTACAATCAGCCATCTCACACCTTTTATGAGTTAGACACAGACAACGGGCAAATATTACCAAAATTCACTAATTTGACCTTGAAATATGACCTTTTGACCTTGAAGATGACCCAAGGTGGTGTTGAAAATGTCGCTAGTGAGCTCGCCGTCCTCAAAAACCCCTATTTGGACCCCAAGATCGTGTCTCTAGCCCTTCTAGAAGTAATTTTAACCCAGGACTCAAGTTAATCCTTCAGACTCAAGTTACAAACCCCGAGCATGGGAGGTTTCAGTCCTTTTTTAAAGGAGTCTATTCTACAAACACAGAGAGGGTACGAGCCTAAAACACTGACCTTCATTACCTTATTAAAACACACCCGCATGCAGAGGGACGAAAAAAATGTGCGGTACAGTATGGTATTAAGGCATGTTATGACATACAAGGAGTTACGATGAATAGTTAGTGTTTAACACATCTCGAGCGGGCCCGTAAGGAATTTCTACTACCCGCCAAGCGGGTGGTTTTACCCTAAATGGCCTTGTTTCTGTGCTCTTTTTTCATGCATTAACAAGAGCCAGAGCGAAATACAATTATGTATCCCTGAAAGGGCGTTAATTCAGCTTTCCAACGACACCAGAACCCTCCTCTTACCACCACGCGTTCTCTTGCAACGATCGTGCAACACGAAGGAAAAATCCCTAAAATACGGTAATTTCTTGACATAATACCCTGTGTAGTGAGGGAGGGAGGGTGGATGTGTGTGGAGTAAACGTTAGTAGGCCCGCGTGGACCATGGCGAACGGTCAGACCCCGACCTACGCTCCTCCCACCGCTCGGCTCTCTCTCAGAGCACATTACCGTGCTCAAAATTGCATGCGATTATAGCCGGGCCCCGCTCTTTAGCTTGGGGTTCTCTTGTCCGACTATAGCCGGGTGCCGCCAAAGAGGGGTTAAAGAACCTTATGACCCATTGCTGAGAGGCATTCTTAGTGAAAGACGAGGTATATGCAGGAATTTCTTTGCGATGTTTGAAAAATACAATCTACTCGTTTTGTAACCTATTCTACAGAAGAACTATTAACAACTTGTCTAGGTAGTTTGCTGCAAGTGGAATATAAATTATGTGAAGCAGTTTCCACTATGAATTTCCCAGTAGAAACTTGATCATTCTGCTGCGGGCCTTGTTACCCAAACTATATTGTTTGCCGACCCAAGGTCGGAGAGAGTGGTGAGTGGGAAGAGTGCCTTCTGCTTTGCTATTCTTACCATCCACTTTGTAGTAAATTCTGTTAGCATTAAGTCTGGACTGCCTAGTAGGGACTGCAAGGTCTTTATACTCTGTGTATCTGTGTAACTCTCTCTCTCTCATGGACCCTCTCAATACTATGACGCCCCTAAATATATTGATGCTGGCTCTCATTAAACCACTTCACGCATATTAAGGGAACCTACCGATTTTGTACCCAACTTCCAGGTCTTACTATAATTTTAAATGCAATTTGGCACAGGTGTATGTGTCTATGAAACTAGGTCAAGGATATATTATAGGTTTGATTCCCAAGGGAAGTAATGAACACCTAATATTTAGTAGGGCCCCGTAATCATTGACGATATTGCCTATTAATATAATAGTCTCCCTTTAACACCTGCGGCAGCAGTTTTGAATCACCCGCGCGGAAGGGTCAGGAATTACTCTCATAAGTGCACGCTTAATTCTCTTATGGAATCGTCTTATGATTGGGTACCCTACAGAAAAAAACTTTGTAGATTTATTTTTTTGTTTTTTTAACTAAATATCTGTTATATTATGGCTTTCCACGTGTGGATTTATTGTGCGCAGCCCCCAGGCGCAGGCCCCTTAGCGGCTATTTCTTCCTTCACTGATATATCAAGACTTACTAGAAATCAACGAATGGGAAGGGGATGGATGGGAGGGCTATACATCGTCAATGATTACGGGGCCCTACTAAATATTAGGTTTTCATTACTTCCCTCCGGGAATCAAACCTATAATTTAATAGTGGCCCCTCCATCATTGACGATATTGCCAGAGTACTAAGACTGGAGGGGGACATTCGTAACAATGCCTCAACCTCAGAACAAAAATAAGCCGTATAACATTTTAAAGTTTTATTGTATACAAACAATAAATAGTATACAAATATAAAAGATTGCAAGCAGGGCGTGACTTCGAAGAAAGTCTGCTTGCCCATGACCAGATCTTTTACCTGAAGATCTATACATGATAAATTGGGAACATCCTTGTGCCCCTACTTAGAACTATAAACTCTTTGGAATATTGTTTTATTTTTAACAATATTTGTACAGTGTATATAAGTTTGTACATTCTATTAATCCTACATAGTTGCAACTATGATAAATTTCTTAAAAAAAAATAAACACTTTTGAACCGTCATATCAGTTCGATCACAGCTTGTGATTTATCACACTCTCCGGCGAAGGTTTCTGTGGGGCTATGGCCTGTTCACCACAGCCCCCCCCCCCCCCTTTTTTCTCGCCTTAACCTTAATACATAATAGCACAGAGCCTACGAGACCTTCTGTCGTAAAGCTACACAGGTACGTTTTGGCTTCTCCAGAGCGACCGACAGGTATCGTGTAAGGAAAGTATGGTTTGATGCCCACAATTGGGTGTTGGCAATGTCGTCTATAGAGAAATTTTGTAAAAATCTAAGAGAAACGGCCCACTTCCTACGCCGGGATTACTTTCTTTAATAACATCCACTAACAGAGAAGCCAATGTTCTCCTAGAAACACGATTACCTGCCTGGTTCACCCACAGAAAGCCTGGTTGTCGAGGGTGAGCTGCCCTCATAAACTTAACTAAGGCCTCCACTGGACATAAAATATGATGAGTGTGTCCGCGTTTTAACGCCGGAACAGAGAATTCTGAGAAAACATGATCAGAGTGCTCATTCTTAGCTATAAAGGTGGGAGACGGCGCGATTTGGACTTTGTCATGCAGTCTCCCAAACCTAAGGCAATTAGGTTCATTGCTCATCGCCGCCAGCTCAGAGACCATATTTCCTGTAGCTAAAGCCATTAGGAACACAGCCTTTTTAAGTAATGAAATAAAATCTGAGCATTATTATATTTGCGTGATTGAAGCAAAGATAAGGCTTTATCAAGCGACCAGGTGGGCATGAGCTGACGTGGTGGTGGGCGGATCTTGAAACGCCCTCATAAACCCTTTCGCCTCCGCCTGCGGTATCGAGAGACCAGTGAGATCAAAGAAGGGTGTTCCGATAGCAGATAAGTGATTCTTTAACGTAACAACGGAAAAATGCTTCTGCTCAAATAAATAATCTAAGTATTTGAAGACTAGGGCTCCTGAGGCAACGGTTTGCCCTGACTCAACAATCTAGTTCGTAAAAGCTTTCCAATGTGATTGATATTGCCTCCTGGTAGATAAAGTATATTGGTTCATAAGTTTGCCAGTGACACATTCCCCACACTGAGCTAGCCATTTGGCGTTGTAAATGTCCAGAAGGCAAAATTGAGCGAGGTCTGAAGGTTGCCAATTGTCTCTAAGTGGAATGCGGAGACCGGGAGCGACACCGGGTCCTTGCACCAATCGTGCAACTGGTGGTACCACGCCTGAGCCGGCCATAACGGCGCGATCATCGAGACTACGCCCCGGTAACATCGTAGTTTGTGAATTACCCTGCACATTAGAACAGAATCTGGTGAAGGAAATAGATAGATTGAAGTCCAATTGTTCCAGTCTTCCAGTAATGCATCTGGTCCCCCCACCGGAGTTACCCCTTGGCGGGTCAAGAAGAGAGGTAGCTTGTGAGTCTCCTCGGATGCGAACAGATCCACTTGTGGACGGTAACGCTCGGCAATCATCTTGTCGAAGACGGTTTGCTTGAGAGCCCATTCTACTAAGGTGCTCCGTCGCCGGGATAGAGCATCCGCCCAGACGTTCGCCACGCCTGTGAGGTATGAAGCATGCAGATGAATGCTCAGCGATTCGGCTAGAGCAAAAATCTGTTCTGACACTATTAGCAATTCTCGAGACCTCACTGAACCTTGTTTCTGAATGCAATGGACCGCAACTGAGTTGTCCATCTGAAACGCTATTGATTTCCCTTGCAATGACGAGCCGTGGACTTGGAGTAAATATGGAGAAACTAGAAGCTCTTGTTTGTTGATGTGCCATGAAATGCCCTGGTCCCAAGTGCCCTGCCCTTGATAGCCTATATTGGACTGATACCCCCACCCCAGTGTTCCGGAAGCATCTGTGTCTACCCATACCGAAGGAGGAGGAGAAACCCACGTCGTCATAGAGTACAGTGTTTCGGTCTTCGCCCAGACCGACAGTAAGCTGTGAATTAATTGCGGAATAGGTCATAGTTTTCCCGCCGGCAGTAGCGGGAAAAATTTGTTGCCTTCCATGATTAATCTCTTGACTTTCAACTGGCCAACTTCACAATTAATTGGATCCAGTTGAGTGAGCCGACCAGGGAGTCCCACTCCTTCCTTGTCGTATTCAGACTGTGGAGAAAACGAAACAGTTTCCTGCGAAATCTGTGGCGGTTTTCCACACTCTGAGTAAGAGTCAGGTTGGCGGTATCCCAGACCAGCCCTATCCACTGAATTTCCCGTGAAGGAACAAGGAGAGATTTTGCCGAGTTCACCTTGAACCCTAGGGTTTGTACATGATTGATTACTTGGTTGACATGATTGTGACATAACTCTCTTGACTCCGCCACCACTAGCTAGTTGTCTAGATACCACGACACCATGATGCCCTGGGCCAAGAGTGGCAGAAGGGCTTGCTGGACTAATTTTGTGAAAATTCTCGGTGCCAGGTTCAACCCGTAAGGCATTCTCTGAAAGACATAAGTCTCCTGCCTCGTCCTCATGGCGAGGAACTTTTGGAATCGTTTGTTGATAGGGACATTCCAATAGGCGTCTTTGAGGTCTAAGGAGCACATCCAATCTAATGGCGGAAGGATAAGCCTGATTTGATTGACTGTAAGCATCCTGAAGGAGTGATTCATGATGTGAGCGTTC